>JALAZF010000475.1:4200000-4791977 GCA_022829125.1 Lathyrus tuberosus
TATTCACTTGGAATATCACACGATTTTTCTTGCCCTAGAACTCCACAACAAAACGGAGTTGTAGAAAGAAAGAATCAAACTTTGCAAGAAATGGCTCGCACCATGATCCAAGAAACTGACATAGCTAAACATTTCTGGGCAGAAGCAATCAACACAGTATGCTATATTCAAAATAGAATCTCTATAAGACCTATCTTGAATAAAACTCCATATGAATTGTGGAAGAATAAACTACCCAACATTTCTTATTTCCATCAGTTTGGATGTGTCTGTTTTATGCTTAACACTAAAGAGAATCTTAGCAAATTTGATTCCAAAGCACAAAAGTGTCTGTTGTTGGGATACTCTGAACGCTCGAAAGGTTACAGAGTTTACAACACAGAATCAAGAATTGTGGAGGAATCCATTCATGTTAGATTCAATGACAAGCCTGACTCAGAAAAGTCAGAGCTAGTTGAGAAACTTGCAGATTTAGAAATCAGATTCTCTGAATCTAAGGAAAAGAAAGAGGAAGTCAAAGAACAGCAAGATCATACACCAGAAACCACTGAAGTAACTCCAAATACCCCATCTCAACGAAGAAGAAGACTGTCCACATCACACCCTGAGGAACTAATTCTGGGGAACAAAGATGCTCCTATCAGGACCAGATCAACCTTTAAACCATCAGAAGAAACACTTGTTGGACTAGTATCGTTGATAGAACCAGCCACAATTGAAGAAGCTCTCATGGACAAAGACTGGGTTCTGGCTATGGAAGAAGAACTCAACCAGTTCTCCAAAAACGATGTTTGGGATCTAGTTCCTAAACCCAAGAATGTTCATGTCATAGGAACCAAGTGGGTATTTAGGAACAAGCTAAATGAAAAGGGAGAAGTTGTCAGAAACAAAGCACGACTTGTTGCCCAAGGATACAGTCAACAGGAAGGAATTGACTACAACGAAACATTTGCTCCAGTTGCAAGACTTGAAGCAATACGTTTGCTAATATCCTTTTCAGTAAATCATGACATCACTCTATATCAAATGGATGTTAAGAGCGCATTCTTAAATGGTTTATATCAGAAGAAGTTTATGTCAAACAACCTCCTGGGTTTGAAAATTCAGAAAAATCAGACTTTGTTTTCAAACTTAAAAAATCACTCTATGGTTTAAAACAAGCTCCCAGAGCTTGGTATGAAAGATTGAGTAAGTTTTTACTAGAAAACGATTTCACCAGAGGAAAGGTTGACACAACATTTTTCTGCAAGACATATAAGAATGACATTCTCATTGTTCAAATCTATGTTGATGACATTATTTTTGGTTCTGCTAACTCTTCTCTATGTCAAGAATTTTCAAAGTTAATGCAGGCCGAATTTGAAATGAGTCTCATGGGAGAACTAAAGTTCTTCCTCAGAATTCATATTGATCAAAGATCGGAGGCCACTTTCATTCATCAAACCAAGTACACAAAAGAACTTCTGTAGAAATTCAATATGACGGATTACAACATTGCCAAAACACCAATGCATCCAACGTGTGTCATGGGAAAGGAAGAAACAGAAGTTAAGGTTTGTCAAAAACTCTATCGTGGTATGATAGGTTCTCTTTTATATCTAACTGCTTCTAGACCTGATATATTATTCAGTGTACATCTATGTGCTAGATTCCAATCAGATCCAAAAGAATCACATTTAACCGCTGTCAAGCGAATTCTAAGGTATATGAAAGGAACAACTAACCTTGGCCTGATGTATAAGAAACATCAGAGTATACTCTTTCTGGTTACTGTGATGCAGACTATGCCGGAGACAGATTAGAAAGAAAAAGCACATCAGGGAATTGTTAGTTCTTAGGAAGCAATTTAATCTCATGGTCAAGCAAGAGACAATCTACAATTGCTCTCTCAACAGCTGAAGCAGAATACATATCGACTTCCCTATGTAGTACTCAAATGCTATGGATGAAAAATCAGCTGGAGGACTATCAGATATATGAGAGTAACATTCCTATCTTCTGTGATAATACTGCTGTTATCTGCTTAAGTAAAAATCCAATTTTTCATTCTAGGGCTAAACACATTGAAATAAAACATCACTTTATTAGGGACTATGTTCAGAAGGGAACTCTATGCTTAAAATTCATAGATACAGACCATCAGTGGGCTGACATTTTCACAAAACCCTTAGCTGAAGATATGTTTCTAATTATTTTAACACATCTGAATATGAAATACTGTTCAGAATAAAACATTTTCAGAACCTCATGTGAAAAAGCATTTTTTCATCAGAACCACTTTATTAACACATCTCAAGTTCTGATAATTTTGTGACATGTCATATTTTCGAAATTTTTTTTTTTCGTGATTTAAGTAAAATTAAGTCACTTTAACTATTCAAATTAAATGAACAACATCTCTCTCGAGATTGACTCAATTTTATCACATTTATTCGCCTATCTCCATAACATGTCTGCCCACTCAAGTACATCACAATCTCATAGAAACCAGAACCTCTCAATCTATTAGAAGATAGACGTAACCTAGAACTTTCATAGGTACATTCCAAAAACTTTCATTCCTTCTTCCTTCGTGTCCTTCAACTCTTCAAAAACACTCTATCTATCTCGCTCATCACCAAAACCCTAAATATCTACTCTTCCTCTCAATCGCTCAAAATGATGACCCCAATGCAAAAAGAAGCCGTCAAGTTCTCACAAGAATTTGAAGAATCATCAAGAAGAATGTCAGCTCCCTCAACCGGGCCATCCTCAACAACATCTCTAACAAATCAAATGGACGCTTCATCTTCATCTCACTCTTCTCAAAGAAGCGAATAACACATTACCCAAAGAGAAGCTTCTGTCACCTGTAATCTTGAAAACCTGTCTGTACTCAAGGAAATGCAAGTAGATTTCCAAAATCTCGCTAAAAATGGATTCAATCTAATCGAAGAAGTAGAAGCTCAGGAATGGACCAATTACTTTGATAGGCTCAAAGGACCGGTTTTTGAAACCCTTGTAAAGGATTTTTGGAGACAAGCTGTTTGTGACAAGATCCATGTTCTCTCCCATGTCCTGGGAAGAAAGATTGTCATCACTGAAAAATCCATTGCAGATCTTTACAATCTGGAGTTTATGAAGAATAAGAGAGTATATGGGATGAAGAATAAATCTTCATTTGTGAAAAAGAGGATCAACCCAATCATCTACGCTAACTATCAACTGAGCAAAAAGAACTACAAGAGAGAAGATTTGCATGCATACTTAAAAATATGGCACAAAATTATTCTTGGCTGCATCAATCCTAGGCCCTCATCACTTGCTGCAGATTTCCTCAACGCCAATATAAAATATATGATGTACTATCTGATCACCAAAGAGAGAATGTGTCTACCCTCTATCTTATTTTACTATCTGAGAGACATGGTAACGAAAACGAGGACAACTGGTGAATACAGAGATGATATACCAAGGTACATTCCTTTTGGAAAAATGCTCTCAGACATTTTCTATGAAAGCGGTATAATAGATACTCTAGTTACAGAAGTCAAATTCACAGAAGATCTGACCACAACCCTTGGTGAACCAGTTAATGCCACAACTCTTAAGCAAATGAGAATAATCAATAGAGTAAAGGTAAATCCTTTCATAATCTCTGATGATTTAAGTAAGCGAAGAGTCACGGTGCCAGGTTATCCTACCTATCACAGAAGTTACCAACGTGAAGAATTAGCTGTATACATAGATGGAATAAAGGCACGAGGATATGATGTCTGTGAAATCAAGCATGGAGAAGAAGAGTGGGAGCAAACAGAGAAGAATGAACAGACTGATCAATTGAACTCCAAACCAACTCTTATGGAGTCTCCAAAAAGGAAAAGGAAGCATACTACCATCATCTCTAAGCCTCAGAAACGGAAAAGAAGTAAAAGAGCAAAAATCCTCGAGAGTACAAGTTCAAGATCAAATCCTTATTCATCAGTCTATGCCAAACCATCTAAACTACAATCATCATGGTCTCATTCAAAAACCCCACAAATTCCTTCGTCAACAACCTTACAAGACATACCTGTATCACCAATGGCCTATGCTTTTCATCAGAAAATCATAACTGAACTCTCAACCCAGCCATCTGATTTTCTTTCTTCTAAAATTCATAACAATCTGGAAACACTAGAAGTCACCTCTCTTATCAATCAACAACAACCACCTGAACCTACTGTTACTGAGACTAACTTTTCTCAGCAACCACCATCTGAAACCAACTCTGATAAATCCAACCTCGCTCTGGTTGTCTATAATTCTCCACATCCAACTTCCTTTGAAGAATGTACAAGTCAATTTTATGAAAAAGCACTTGAAAAGTTTGCTAGGTTAAGAGCGAAACTTTGCACAAGCACAAAACTCGTGGAACTTGAGAGTGCCTGTCAAAGTTTTCAAAAATGGCTAGACATGGAACTTACAAGAATTGTAAGTTTCTCAAGCATAGCCATAACTGCTGAACTAGCAAAAGCTAAGGAAAGAGCAGAAGCTGAAGCAAGAGTCAGGGTACTCAAGTTCTTAGCTGCTAAGCAGAAAGAAGCTGAAGAAAAAGCTGCTAAAGAAGCAGAAGAGCAAACTGTAAGAGAGGCACAAGAAGCTGCTGAAAGAACTAAAGAAAGTGCTACGATTGCTTCCACCTCTGATCCTGTTATCAAGCGTCTGGGAGACGCCGCTGATGAAATCATAACAGAACAGAAGAACTTCAGAGAAAGGTTTGACAAGCAAGACACTGTCAATGAAAATCTTCAGACCATGATGCAGAAAATCTGGGACAAATTGTCCTCGGACAGCAAATAAACCTCTGTTTTTCTTTTAGGCTTTAGTACTGTCTTTTTTTCACCTTGGACATCACTGCTTTAATCTTTTTTATTTATGACAAAAAGGGGGAGAGTATGAATATGATAATTTTGATTATAGTCATTCTCTGAAAAACAATGCTGCTCACATGCTGACAAGATAAAATCCTTCATTTCTATTAGATTGCTTCTCCGTACTTTTTATGTGTGCAGATAACTCAGAGTTCTGAGGATAAAGAAAGACTCAAAAAGTTAACGAAGTCAGGGGGAGCCTTAGCAAGAACCTCAGTCTAATACTCAGGGGGAGCACTTCATAAAAAGGATAAGCAATTCTAAATACCTTTTCATCTTCCCTGTATTATATATATCAAAATTGTGTCATCAAATTATATAGTTTTGTCATCATAAAAAAGGGGGAGATTGTGAGAACAGGATTTGGTTCTGCAATATTATCTCTAAGTTTTTATGATAACAAATGAATATTTGCATGAACAATTTTGTGCAACTAATGTTGTTATGTGTAAGAACCTAGCAAACAGGTTCTGCTTCCGTGAATTGGCGCAATGCTTAATGAAAGATGCTTCAAAGAACAAGATCTTTGAGAAGGGTCTTAGACCAAACTCCATCTTCCAAGAAAAGTTAAGGCGCAAAAAGGCCCACAAACTGAAGGATTTGTTTAGTAGGGTGAAATCTTACATCAACTACAAAGAGAAACTCCTGGATGACGAAGGTAGCCAAGTGTCGGGAATGCTAGACCTAGTCGACCACTAGAGAAAGACTTTGGGCAATCCAAAGAAGAAAGTGAACACACATACCACCCAAGGTTTGATGCGTATCTGAGATGATTTTCAAGGAAAGTGCCAACACAGAGTTTAAGAAGAAAGGGATAAGGAACTTATATCTTGTAAGGGAGTCTACATAGACCGCTAAGTTCAAATACTAATGTTTCCACAAAAGTTATAACTATAACACCAACCATTGTATCAAACTGAAAGATACAATTGAAAGGTTAACTAAGAATGGGCAATTGCCCGATTATAACAAGGATGATAAGAGGAGATGATATAACTCATCAAAGAGGAAATAATCCCTCAAGAAAACCATTGAAATAATGGCCGGGGGCAATGGGAAATATGTGAGTAGAAAGGAAGATTAATAGCACAAGGGGAAGCTTTAGTACATGGCTTACATAATATGAGGCACCCTAAGGACAAGTATCCCTTCAAAGAGCATAATGAAGAAAATGATTATTGAGTTGATGGTTGTCACTACGAAGGAAGGAAACACTTCAGTCGCGAGCCCAAAAAGGCTAATTCTGGAATTCCAGGATAGCAAGAAGATCAAAGGGATTCTAAATGAATGTTTTTCCTATGATGATAAAAACTACTATTTCCAACTTTGAAATATTTAGAGTTTTGATTAATGGCAGCAGTTCCTATGACATTATGAATTCACATCTCCTTGAGAAGATGAGGCTGGAAAAGAAAAAGTTTTGGCCTTATAACTCATTTCTGACTTACCACACGCGCACCACCAAACGTCATTAGTAGAGTTTCTCGCCTCACATGAGCAGGTCTCATAAACTACCTCAGAATGCCACCATAGAGGGCTTCCTTCCCTTGCAGGGGGAACATGCACACAATACTTTTTAACCAGTACAGTGGCGCCCACCATGGGGACCCGATAAAATTAACCTCGACCACACTTTTTCGTCACCATCACCCTTCTCGATATTACCCTTGACTCATACATTAGCCACATTCAACCATGATTAATAGGAGAGCTTCATCCATATGCTAGAGGAAACTAGTGGTAGCGGTAATGTCGACGCCCTAGTGGAGATGCGTGCCACCATGGACAAACTACACCGTCATAACTAGACGTTGGAAGATGACATCCATAACATCAGACAACGCAAAGAAGAGTCCAACCCTGCATAGGAAATGGAATTGTTGGACCCCTAACCACTTTTAGACGAGATATGAGGGGCGCTTATCCTAGGGGGTTCAAACCCCCTTCCTTGGCCAAATTTGATGGACACAACGATTCATACGACCATGTTGCTGTGAGAACAAGATTTGGTTCTGCAATATTATCTCTAAGTTTTGATGATAACAAATGAATATTTGCATGAACAATTTTGTGCAACTAATGTTGTTATGTCTAAGAACCTAGCAAACAGGTTCTGCTTCCGTGAATTGGCGCAATGCTTAATGAAAGATGCTTCGAAGAACAAGAACTCAATTCAAAGATGAGACAAGGGTTCTGATGGAACAAAGTCAAAATTGCTGAAGCCTTACGATTTTCAAACAAGAAGTTCTGAAGACTCTGAAGACAGGTGTTGTACCCCAAATTTTACCCTCATTTTTCTGCTAGTTGATGTTTTATTTGTTTTTCTCTATTTATTTTAACTTAATATTTATTTTAATATTTTTATTTGTTTTTATTTTAATCTAATTTCAATATGGCCTATTTTTAATTTTATTTATATTTAAGTTGTTTTTTAATTAATCTCAATTTAATTTAGTTTTAAAAAATTAGTTAATTAATTATATTAATTGTTAATCTAATTTTTGTTTCTAACTATTCAATTTAGGTTCAGATTTATTATTATTCAATTTCATTATATGTTAATTCGTTTTAAAAAAAAGAGAGATGTTACTCATTTTCATTTACCTTTTCCATTTCAATTTCAATTCCTAAGCCCATACAATCAAAATTGCCAAAAAGAACAGCAAGGCCCATTATGAAAAATCAAATAAAATGCAAGTTGTTATCACCTTGTCCCAACACCGTACCAAAAGCCTCTGCACCAGAATGACAACTCTATGCAAAAGCTTCAACCTTGCTGCCATGACAAGGACTTCTCGCAACGTTAACCTGCAACCATGCCTGAAGCAATAACGGACGGATTCTTTCTCCAAGAGCTTTCAAAAACTTCCATCGCCATATATATTCAACGGCTGCAAACTCACTGGGGGGCAGGGGGGAACCCTCACGTCCAAAAACGTTTTTGTTGCTGCAACTTACCACTTCCTGAGCATCCATATCTTTTTCCTACGAGTGAGCTCTATTCCCCACCATCTATTTTCTTGCTGCGAGAAACACAATATTTCCATCACAAAAACCTCACTTCATATACCATATCCTGGCTGCTAAAACTTCACACTTTGGCTGCTAAAAACTCACTTGAGATATCATACTTTCCATCATTCAATACTCACTTTCAAACACCATTTCACTTTGTGCCGCTTAAACACCATCAGAGTAGCACTAACATCAAGAAATAGAAGAGAGAGGTTCATTGGTAGCTGACGTTTTGGAAAGGGAAAAGGGAGTTCGGTCAATAAACTCGTCCCCTAGGTAACTATCACCTCCTTCCGTTAGCCGTGTTCATTGTCGTTCATACCGTACCATGGATATCTTGCATTTACGTCATTCTGAAATGGTTTTGAATGTGATGATATGATGTTTGAATCCATATGATGCACTGCCATCTGTCGTTTTAGAGTATTTTTGTGGTTTTTGAACTGTTATTAAGAATTTCATCCCATGATAGTATGTGTTGATAGCATTTGGTTTGTTGCTAGCATGATAAATATATGCCGTCACTGTCTCTTAACACCACATGGCCCTAAGTCGGAATGCCATTGATCACATTAAGATCCATACTGGTTAAGTGATGAGTCTCATGAAGGATTGATGTTGAGGCTATGTGTTTGTTTTGCGAAACCGTCATTTGTAGATAGTATAATGCGATTTGTTTTTAGCTCATGTTTTCTTTTTAACACTGCCAGTGTTTAGTACCATGCGTGTTCGGATGCGTTTTTGCCATGATCTAGAAGTATTCTTGTTAGGTGTTATAGCTTGCATGCATGCTGTTGGCATGTTGGTTTGGCCTAGGATAACAACATGTGGAGTATCTAATATTTGCTCGCGATTCATAACTCCATGACTGGAACAACTTTAGAAACATGATATAATTCTGATAAAAGCGCCTTATGAGGTTTAGCTTTAGTTTGAACACAACAACCCATGTTGGTTTTTGTTCTCGTTGAAGCACTAGGATAAGTTGGCATAGGTTTTGAAATACTCTTTTTGTTGTTAAGAGGTGTTCCCTCGTGGGATGTTTATACCTAGATTTGTAGTTGTGTTCTGTCGGCTTGCTCGTGCGTTCTTATTCGTTGGGCTGGGGGTAATCTTGTGTTTATTTGTTTGTTTTGGTCTTTAATCATACATTAGTCATATAGCATTCTAGGTTTATTTTAGTTGCTCATTTCCCGGATCATTTTCTCTACGTTTGATCATTGTCTGGGAATGTTGAGGGGTTAAGGTTGTTCTACTTTTAAAGTGCACCAGACTGTGGTTTTATTTCAAGTGTTTTGGCCAAGTGATGAAGTGGAAATGATTGAACAAAGCATTCATGCGCCATAGCCTTTTTCAGAGCAGTCCACGATGTTTTCATGAGTTTGTTCATGTTTGCATGAAGTGGAATACATGTTTGCTTGAGTTTGGTTTAAGTTATTGTTGTCGTTTAGCAACTTAATAGTAGCTTGACCGTTTGAATTACGTAGTAGGTGTGCACGACTGTTGTATTTTAATTTTTAATTGATCCTTTTCTTTTATTTTCTCTGACCAGTTCTTAGTTTATATGTTGTTTGGGGTGGCATATACAATGGATGTATAGCCACCCCAGTGGTAAGCAAGCCGTGCCTTTAACCCTTAGGACTGGGGTTCGAATCCCCCTCGCCCCAGTCCCTTTTATTCTATTTTATTTTTCTGCTTCCTCTCATTATCTTATTTGGGCTTAGCAAAAAATCACTAATTACACCCTCTGTTCTCAGGCCCATGCGCCTCACAACACAACTTCAGCTTATTTTTCTTTTACTAATACACCCCTCTGTTATTTCATTATAATTAAACTTTTCCTTTTTTACTTCATATTAATTATCAAAAATATTTCTCATAAACATAAATTCCTTAAAAATTCATATCTTACTTTTATGTTGTTTATTTTTATTTTTATTTTTATTTTTATTTTTTTAATCTATTTTATTTTTTTATGTTATTTTACATTAAATAAAAAATTCACAAAAAAAACATATATATAACCTTCTTTCATTTCACTTAAAATTACTTTTCTTAAAAAATCTTGTGAAAATTCTTGATATGGGAGAGGTTTATTTTGGGATAGTTGCTTTAAATTTTGTTTGAATTTATTTAGGGAAATTTGTATTATTTTATCAATTTTCTTGTCATGAATACTTTGCCTTTTATTTCAAACTTGATAAAAATAATATGTATGTGCACCATGTGATTATAATTGTTGTGAATCGCCTCACTATCTTTTGCCACGCATTAATGTTTGAATCTTACATTTTTATGCTTAATGAATGTACATTTTCTATGATTTCTTGAACTTGTACTGTTCATTTGATTTCAATTCCCTTGTAATTTTTCTTGCTCATAAGAACTATTATCTTCCCCCCATTCCAAAGGGAGACCCTTAAATTGACTCTTGAAGTCACTCATCAAACCTCATCCTTCTAGGTTCACCCTTATTTCTTGGCTATCGTGAGCTAATGAAATCATAACTTAGAAGTAGGTTGGAGTTCTTACACTCCATGTGATTCTCATCATCATGAGAACTCACTTTCCCCTTTATAACGTAGACTTAGAGAGTTATTGTGAACTCTAAAATGAGTCATACTCATTTTCCCCTTGGAACTTTGGCCATAGTCAATGGTTCCTATTCCTTCACCCTTAGATCGGTGAACTACGGATACTCTGATTCCACTCCCGTAAGGATACGTAGGCGTAAAGTGCGATGCTTTGTCGAGTATACTTAGAAACTAACCCCCTAGGGTTTCAACCTTTAGCATAGCACCTTTAGCAAGCGAGTGAGATATAACAAGTAAAACAAGAGGCTCCCGTAGAGTACTACGGACGTTTAGGGTGCTAATATCTTCCCTAGGCGTAATCAACCCCCGAACCTTAGATCTCCCCCCTTTAGGTTTTCTTCGATCTTGAACCTTTCCTTTGGATAAATCAAAGTCGATTGTAAAAGAAATATGATGCAAGTTAATTAATAGCTCGTTATCCGATTTTCACCGCAACAACAGGCTCTGAAGATTCAGAAGACTCGAAGCAGAAAAGGATAACGCTCTTAAAAGACCAAGTACTGAAGTTCTGAAGACTGATTCCTAATGGACTTCTTCAATCAACGGAAGACTTGAAGCATCAGATATTCTGCAATAAAGATTCCAATCATGCTTCATCAAAATTAACATCAGAAGCCTCTGGATATAAAAGAAAGTGGATTTAGAGAACAAGGTTCAAATGACAAGTTCTGAAGAGTCTGGAAGCGTAGAGCTGATGATTCGAAGACTTGATAATCACAAGAACCATACAATGTTTTCCCTTCTTACTCACACTCACAAAAAGCCTCTGATGTTGAGAAGCCAAGAAAAACTGCCACACTGTACAGCTGTACCACATTACAACGTCAAAATTCTTGAAGACTGTGCAAAATAACAAAACAATCTGACACAGACAGGACGTGCTGCATGCAGAAGATTTTGTACCTGTCCTCACGCTTCCAAGCCGTAAGCCTACCTAGCTATCTTGATTTCATTTCAACGGCTCTTTTCACTCGGCTATAAAAGGAAGCTAAAAAACTTAAAGAAAGATACACAAGCGAACGACGACAATACTTTCCATCTCCATTCTTTCTTAAGTTATTTCTGATCTAAAAGCTTGTTTACATTATCAGCTTGATAAGAAGCAATTCTCTGTAAACTCATTGTGTTAGAACTTAAAGTTGTATTCCTTAAGAGAGTCTCAGTGATTAGATCTCTTGAGAAGTCTAGGACAAGTGTCTTAGAGGTTGTGCCTTGAGTAAGACCTGTGTGGTTGGATTACTTGAGAAGTCTAGGACGTGTGAGTTCTAGAGGTTGTGGTTAGTCACCAGCTGTGTAGCTTGTGTAGTGTACTATTTTGTTGAATAGTGGATTAAGACCTCGTTGAGAGAGGCGAAATCACCTTGGCGGGTGGACTATACTAACTTGAGAGATTCTCAAGTGAACTAGTATAAACATAAAGTGTTTATATCCTTTTATTTAACTAAGCAGTTTGATTCTTTGGAAAAACTTTTTAACAAGAAAGAAACTCTTAAGAAACAATTAATTCTTGAAAAACCAATTCAAACCCCCCTTTCTTGCGTTTTTCACACCTTCAGTTGCCTCCATTAATACATAGACGACCATTATAGGGGCACCCAACCATTAAAATGCAAGATGTTGCCTGGAGATTTCAGGGATGGCACCCTTAGATGGTACATGGTTTTACCCCGTCTTTCTATCAACAATTACCAAGAATTTGTAAGGAAACTATTACAATAGTTTGCCGCAACTACTACTCTATTCAATATACGCTAGGGTCCATCAGAGTCGCTGTGGTACTATCTCACCTGCTTTAACGAGGCCACTTTTAGGGTCGTACCACTAAACCAAGAAATGTTTGTGGGGGCGTTCCATAATGGACTTAAGGCGTGACACTTTAATGAATCCATCGCCCATAAGCCAATGTTGTCGTTAGCAGAAGTGGTCACCCGAGCTGAGTGCTACATAAAAGACGAGGAAAACAATACAGAAAAGAAGTCTGCAACATCAAAGAGCGTGTTCCCAATTCCAAAGGCTCATATCACCAGAGGAAGAGCAATTATACCTCACACCTAAAGGACAAATTAGTGTTCAAAATGGTAGGTAAGGTGACAGAGAGCTTCACGCCTTTGAACACTTGCCGTGAGCAGATCTAGCACGAAGTACTCCACTTACACAACATCTCTACACCGTCTGCCTCAAGGCGGATCTGATGGGTTTTGAAACTAGAAGATGGTGCAAGTTCCATAAGTCAAAAGGATATCACATTGAGGACTACTATCATCTCAAGAAGGAAATTTAGAGATTGATACAAGAGGGACACCTTAATAAATACGTGAAGGGTGATTCTTCTAGTTTGTCAGACAAATCTAGCTCACTTGGGCGATACGATGCTAGGAGTCCCAGACCCAATGAAGCTAAATAATTACAACAAGGCAAGGACATCAAATCCACATTTCACATGCTCAACACAATAGTAGACAAATTTGTTGGTGGTGGGGAAATCAGTTCATCTAGGAAAAGGTACGCTCGCCAGATCCTGAGTATCGAAGACTTTCCTAAAGTTAAGATTGAGGGCAAATTCCAAGCACCGAAAGCCACAATCGCCTTCTCGAAGAAAGATGCAGTTGGTATCCAACCTCACAATGATGATCCCATGGTCATTGCCGTCAAATGCGAATATCGAGAGATTAAAAGAGTTCTTGTCGACAGGGAACTCTGCGGACATATTGTACTGGGAGGATTTTGAAAGAATTCTCCTTGACCCAGAAGACCTGAAGCTCTTCAAACGATCATTAGTTGGGTTCTCAAGAGAACATGTAAATGTAAAGGGATATATGACCTTGAGAATCAACTTTGGAGAAGAATATCAAGCTAAAGAAATAAAGGTTAGGTATCAAGTTATCAATGCCCTCTCTTTGTATAATATGGTTATAGGGCGATTGACCTTTAACCGACTGGGTGCTGCCTTGTCTACTTTGTATTTGTGCATGAAGTATCCACTCCCCAATGAGCGAGTAGGGGTTATCCAAGGAAATAAGGAGATTGCCAAAAAATACTACACATAAAGCCTCAAGTTGCGGAGAATCCACACTCAAGGTGGGAATTCCTAAAAGATAGGATTTCCACAAGGGCGAGGATACCTCATCCTTAACCTCTAAAGAGACAGAAGGATGAAGATTCAGGAGATATAACACTTGAAGATGTCAGTATAGCCGCCATTTGTTTTCTCTAATTTTTTTTTGTTTAATTTTTATGGACGAGTGTTGTAGCTCTGCCAATTGTAAAGAACAAGTTACTTTAGTGTACACACTCTTTTCCAATTTTTTGCTCTTACAATGGGCGAGGGTTTTTAATGAGGCACTTCTCTTTTCTATATGTTAAAATTTGTATGTTTGGCTATTCATTTCTTTTTAGAAAACTTAAGAGTTCAAGAAAATATTTCCAAATGAGGCGATCAATCGTTGGATCCTTAAGTGGGATCTTTGCCGCCCAAAGAGGCGATCAATTGCTGGATCCTTAAGTGAGATCCTTTCCGTCCAAAGAGGCGATTAATTGTTGGATCCTTAAGTGGGATCCTCGCCGCACGAAGGGGAGATCAATTGTTGGACCCTTAAGTGGGAGCATTGTTCTCTAAAGAGGTGATTAATTGATGGATCCACCAACCGTTGATTCAATTGGTTGTTCTTCTACTTTTAGAACGTCTTTATGGGGAAGGGAAGGTTTTTTCGACGTTTGACGAGCCATCTCAAAAATTTTACCACTCCTCAGACGCATGAAACTTAGACATTGAAAATATTGCATGTATGAAGAACAAAACTGACAATAAAAGCACAAACGCTTTTCTACAAAAGTTTAATTTTCTTGCATAAAAGAGTCCCGTTGGGCGTGCCAATTTGTTTACTGGTATTTTTAGTAAACAAATCACAAATTTTAATTCACTTAAAGGATTAAACTCGAAAAAATCCTAAGGACAGTTTGTACAAAGAAGTGTTTAAGAAAATGTATTCGTGCTTGATAGCTCAACGTTTGAAGGTAGAACAATTGGATAAAAATCGCAAGAAGTAAAATGCAGAATTTCTTGAAAGGATAAAGTAAACGAAGAAAGGTAATAAAAACGATGAAGTGAAAATACTTAAATTAAAAGTGAAATGCAGATTCATACACTTCTCACAAATCCTTTAATCTGTGCAACTTGAATGTTTGAATTCTATAGAGAACAACAATGAAAAATGTGAACTCTTGTTACAAAGAGCAAATCTACTTAATATACTATGTAAATCAATAACCGTCGACAACGGTCAACTCTCCAACATTTGACACGTACATTATTACGTGAACTTTTGTCGTCTACTTTGCTTCCCCGTGTCTTCAATTTTTAAACTACTGCAAAATCATTATTTTTGTCAAAAAAAACATCTTTAAGTCTTCCGTCGAGAATCCTCTTTGTCGAATTTTGTGACTGCGTCGGAAACGTGATTTAACTATTTATACTTAGCTTATATATTTATCTCACCTCTACTCTTGTCAAACATGTTGAGTCAAAAAATCTCAAACTATCAATAATATAATGGTAACTCTTAAAATATTTATCGAAAAGTGTCTGCTTAAGTATTAAACTAATATTTAAGTACAAACATGAATACTTATATAGTTACTTAGATACGTACAAATCATCTCTTAATAATATATATTGCATATTTTTCTATAATTCGTACTCCTTCGTAAATGATAGATGGCAACGGACAATGTAGGTAGTTTGAGCCATGCTACATGTGGCCTAGGCAGAGAATCATATAATAATGGATATTATATCTTGAACTTCATAATTTATTCACCAGCCAATTATGCACAATTTCTAAGGCAATCGTCACATGCAATATATATATAAGAGATACACTTATTTAATGATATAGTACATAATGTTATTAAACCCATATTTCAATATGAAATGATTATATAAACTATTATGAAAATTTGGTTACACATAAAAATATTATGTAAATAAATAAGGATATTACTTTTACTTTATCCTTCCTACGAGGCAAGAGTAAATAGAAAATTTGAATTTGTCATTCTATATTTTAGGGATATATTTTTAGACACACTTAAAAATACACACAACACTCTAATTTTATAAGTGAGTCATTCACTCTATATTTGTTAAAATATGATTTAGAGATGTATTTTCGTAAATTTTTAGGGTGATTCCATAGATGTCTATTTGGAATAACGCCTTAATGCATTTGACATATTTTGCCAGGCAGCAAGTGTTCATAATTGATATTTTTTATTCAATAATGATTATACTAATAATAATTATCTAATGATGATTATACTAAGAATATATAAACACCATGCTTACTATAGTAATGCAATTCAAGATGTCTTATATAAATTTAAACAATAATACAAATCTAAATGTTACCACGATTCATAATCCAAATGTTACCACGATACAACTACCGTTTGTACCCCAAGGCATTCAATACTTCGAGAAAGATGGCCGGTAAGGCCGCCATACCAGGATTTCTTTCTGCAATTTCTCTTCTCTCATTGGCATCTGTCGCAACCTGCATTGTACGTTGACAGACCGACAATAGGTCCGATGTGTGGTCATTTATAGCCCGCTCCTCTTCTAGTATCTCCTGATGTGCAGGTCTAGGTGGTGCTCCCGCGACATCTGATGTCAAGTAAGGATGTGATACTCGTAGAACCATTGAATATAGCCCGATGCATAAGCCCACGAGTCACCCGCTGGCACATTGCGTGCCTCATTTGGCACCAGATGACTATAGAAATCATCTAGTATGACATTGAGATCTATGTGGAGGACTGTCGGAGAAGCAGACACAGAGGAATATCTTGGAATCATCTGTTGATACCCAAACTGGCGCATGACTCGCTTATACATATATGGATACATCAGGCACGACCCATAAACCACCCATTCAGAATAGAAGGAAATGTCGTCCAAGGAACCATAGTAGAAGGCAATATCATCCAAGGGACGCGTCTGACGGTGTATGAAGTATAAGAATATGCCACTTGCTACAATGTGGTTAATAAACCCTATACGACTCTATTGCTTGATTTCCTCTATACAGGAATAAGGCGCAATCACGAGGCCAATCCTCATTATACCCCATCTGACGTTTCCACCCGAATATGTGAGGAAAGTGAGATATGATCCACGCCTGAAAATGGTTCAGATAAAATATTAGTAATAAGTTTAACACAAACGTTGTGAAAATATTAGTAACAGTAAAGGTTGCAAATAAATTTCCATAAATAGTGTGCAGCTTCCAGTAATCTGTTTTGTCTTCCAAAGACAGGTTTCACCTAGTTTGAAGTACAAATAAACTAAACACGCGACCCCCAAGTGTAGTTGTGGATCTGCTCTAAATCGATGAAGTATGTCACATAGACTAAATCGACGTAGGTTGCACTTTTGTTCACAAATATAGTCGTAACAACCAATTATAGGAAGTATGACCTTATTGCACATTGTTAATGGAACAAAACCGGCTCATCATTACCGTTGGCCTCCACTTTCACAACCAGGTTGATTTTGTACAGGTCAACATAAATATGAAAATCAGACATGAACGCCTCTTGTACAACAAACTCCTGTTAGGCCTCAGTTGAGCCAGCTCCCAATAAGTTATATATATATATATAGACACACACACACACACACTAGGGATCAACTTACTTCAAAAGTAAGTTTTTTAGCTTACTTTAAATCATAGTCTTTAAATTGAAACTAATTTAATGATTAATTAAGTAAAAATGTTAATTAACCATTATATTAGATTCAATTTAAAGACTATGATTAGAAGTCCAATCCTTTCTTTTAAAATTGTCTAATTTCTTGTTTTTCTTTAAATTTTGACCACTTGATTAATCTAATAACTCACAATCTAAGAGTTAAAAAATATAAATAATCTAAAAGAACATTATGTCGTGTCTCAGAAAAATTTGTGCGGGATTTTACTTCAGGATTACCATATATCCCTCATATCTTATAATTTGCCGTTGTAAGTTTTATGAATAGTTTTCATTTGCCATGATTTTGTTATTAAATAATATTTCATCATCAAATTCATATTTCTACTGTTAACACTATTGGAATTCAACCACGATCTATGGTGAATTCTTCTCAATCTTGATCTCAAGATTGTTATGTAATGACAATGAACAAAAATAAGAACACGTTTAAAGAAGATGAGTATGAACTGCAGAGTAACTCTCTGCCCACAACTGTGGAATTTTATTATCACTTTGCAACTGCAAAATCGTGATTATCAAACTTGATGATTACAATGATAAGGGTTCATCCTTATTTATAGATTTAGGTTAACTTGCATCTCAAGCTAAAACCCAAACTATAAAAGCCCAAAAATATCTAATTTAATCTTTCTAAATCAAATATGGTCTTTCTAAATCAAATCAATTATTTCTAAAACAATAAATTACATATTTAACACACCACCTAATTCATTGTGTCTAAACTATCTACATTTATCATAGACCTTAGCTTCTTGAACACTTCGACTGACACTCCCTTCGTCATGATGTCTGCAATCTGATTCTCAGTTCTGCAGTGTTCCAAGTCAATCTTCCCTTCTGCTACCTGCTCCCGAAGATAATGGGACCTCATTTTGATGTGCTTGCTTTGACTGGGTGCTATTAAATTCTTTGCCAAGATGATAGCTGCCATGTTGTCGATCTTCATGGTAATTGCTCCATGACTCTTCGTTATGATCTCTTTGACCAGGTTCACAATCCAGGTTGCTTGACATTCACAAAGAGAAGCAGCTATATATTCTTCTTCGCATGATGACAATGCCACTATTGGCTCCTTTCTCGAACTCCAAGTAACTGGTTCACCACCTAACATAAACACATAGCCTGCTGTGGCTTTTCTATCCTCAGCATCACTACACCAACTAGAGTAAGTGTACCCCACTGGCTTGCATTCTTTTCCTTCATCAGCTGCAGGAAACAAAATGCCGTAGTCAAGATTTCCTTTCAGATACCTCAGTATCCTCTTCGTCGCTTCTAGGTGTGATATCTTTGGCTTCTGCATGAATCTACTTACCATACCCACACTGTATGCTAAGTCAGGCCTTGTGTGACAAAGGTATCTAAGTGACCCAATAAGTCTTCTATATTGGGTTGGATCAACATCATCTTCATCTGAATCCTTCGACAGTTTGCAACCTGGTCAGTTGGAGTCAAAGTTGGGTTGCAATCTTGCATCTCAAATCTCTTGAGTATTTCGCCTGCATATCTTCTCTGGTGCATCATCAAACCTCTACAAGTCTTGTAGAATTCGATGCCAAGGAAATATGAGAGATTTCCCAAGTCTGACATTTCAAACTCCTCACTTAGGTCATGTTTGAAATCTTCGATCTCCTTTTGCAACTTCCTGTTATCAACATGTCATCGACATAGAGACATATATAAGTAATTCACTATTGCTTCTCCTTACACATACTTCATGCTCAGTTGTGCACTTCGCAAATTTTTTCTCCCTTAGAAACCTGTCGATTTTCTTATTCCAAGCTCTTGGAGCTTGCTTAAGTCCATACAAGGTTTTATGCAGCATGTACAACTTTCTTTCTTCGCTTCGTTTCATATACCAAGCTGGTTGTGCGACATAAACTTCTTCATCTAAGGGGTCATTCAAGAATGCACATTTCACATTCATCTGACATGTGTGTCAATTGTTCATATCTGCAAGACCAACAACCAACCTGATTGTTTCGATCCTAGCAACAGGTGCAAAAACTTCGTCGAAGTCGATTCCTTCCTTCTGTAGAAATCCTTTCGCCACAAGTCTCGCCTGTGTCGAGTTACCTCTCCTTTAGGATTCACTTTCACCTTGTAAACCCATTTCACATCAATTGCCTTCTTGCCTTGAGGAAATTCGACAAGTGACCAAGTGTTGTTGACTTCGATGGACTCTAACTCCTCATTCATAGCTTTCACCCACTTCGAATCTTTCAATGCCTCAGCAACATTGACTGGTTCGACATCTGCATAGAAAGCATAGTGTACCAGCTCACCTTCTTCATCAACCACATCATCTGATGTAATCACACATTCTTGCAACCTTGGAGGCATCTATCTTGTTCATCGAGGTCTGCTTGGACCTGCTTCATCTCTGATTTCTTCTTGTCGAACTTCTCTTTCGACTTCAGTGGCTGGTTCTTCATAAGAGATTCTCACTTAATCCTTCTTGACATTCTCAGTCCAATCCCGTTCTTTAAGCTCATCTATGATCACGTCCCTGCTAATCACTACCTGCTTATTCACTGGGTCGAACAACTTGTAACCTCCAGTCGAATGATATCCAATCAAGATCATCTGATTCGACTTGTCATCAAACTTTCTTCTCAAGTGATTTGGCACATGTCTATGTGCTACAAATCCAAACACCTTCAAGTGACTGAGGCTAGGCTTGACACCAGACCAACATTCTTCTGGTGTGATTCCTTCAAGCATCTTCATCGGGCATCTGTTTAATATGTATATTATTGTCGAACCGCTTCTCCCCATAATTCTTTGGGTAGATGCTTCACATTCAACATACTTCTCACCATATTCATGATGGTTATGTTCTTTCTTTCTGCAATTCCATTTTGTTGTGGAGTGTAGGGTGGCACCACCTCATGCAAAACCCCTTCCTTTTCACATAATGCATCGAATTCTTTTGACACATACTTTCCACCACCATCAGTCCTCAGAATTTTCAGCTTTCGACCACTATGTCTTTTGACCATAGATTTGAATCTGGAAAATACCTCGATCACATCACTTTTTTTTTATGAAGTAAGTCCACAGCTTTCGACTGTAATCATCTATGAACTTTATAAAGTATCTGTTGCCTGCAACCGAATCCACCTAGTATGTATAATACATTGGAAATTATTGATTTTTTCGACAAGCTATCCACACTTTTCTGACTGTAATCATCTTCGAGTTTTTTTCGACAAGCTGTCCTATACTGAGCATGTTACTTTTCATGCCTGGTATGTATAACACATTAGAAATTATTGATTTATTACCATCATTCCTCACGATATGAACATCACCAACACCTTGAGCTGCTAGAGTGTTGTTATTTGCAAACTTTACTTTATTCTTCGACGAAGGCTTCATGTTGACAAACCAATCTTTCCTTCTAGTCACGTGTGATAAGCATCCTGAGTCCAAGTACCACTGGTCCTGGAATCTCTCTTCGTCTCTTGTTGTGACCATCAACAACATCTCTTATTCTTCATGTTTCGCTAGCTTTGCATCAATTTTTTGATTCTTCTTATTTTGTGGACAATCACTAAAATAGTTACCATACTTCTGAAAATTGAAACACTGAATGTGACTTTTGTCAGGCTTTCGACCAGCACCTCTTCCTCTACCTGCAACACCACCTCTTTGGTTGCCTTGGTTCCAAGGCTTTCTCTGATTCGACCAGTTTCTTTCATAGTGATTTCGACCAGTATAATTGGTGTAGCCTCCTCTACCTTTGTTGCCATGCTAGCTTCCTTTGCCTTTCCTTTCTGACTACGCCTACAAAGCCATATCACTCTTCGAATTTCATGCAGCTCTTTCAGCCAACCTTTGTTCATGAGACTCAAGCGTCCCTGGAAGCTATTCCTTCGTCAATACTGACAAGTATTTCGACTCTTCTATGGCTACTACCACGTGGTCGAATTTTGGAGCCAATGACCTCAATATCTTTGACACAACTGATCTTTATGTCAACACTTCTCCACATACCTTGATTTGATTCACCAACTTTGTAACTTTGGTGAAGAAATCTGTTATACTTTCATTGACTTCCATCTGAAGCAATTCATAAGTCCTTTTGTGAGTTTGTAACCTCACCTCTTTCACCTTCTCTACACCTCCAAATGATTTTTCAAGAACCTCCCAAGCTTCTTTTGCTGATTCTACATCACTAACCTTTTCAAAGTTATCTGGATCAACACATTGATGGATTATAAATATAGCTTTATAATCTTTCTTATTCAATTCTTTATATATTGCTTTCTCCTGATCTGTCGCAGTTTTTGCAAGCGGTGATAATCCCTCCTTCACAAGGTCCTAAAGATCTTGGTAACAGAAAACCACCTTAATCTGCTTGCACCAATTCTCATAATTATCTTTCTTGAGAATTGGAAGATTTGCTAGAAAGTAATCGTTCGAGTGATTCATCGCCATCACAGTTGTTCTTCCCTTGAATCAAAACCGGAGCTCTGATACCAGATGTTGGAATTCAACCGCAATCTATGGTGAATTCTTTTCAATCTTGATCTCAAGATTGTTATGTAATGACAATGAACAAAAACAAGAACACGTTTAAAGAAGATGAGTATGAACTGCAGAGCACCTCTCTGCCACAACTCTGGAATTTTATTATCACTTTGCAACTGCAAAACCGTGATTATCAAACTTGATGATTACAATGATAAGGGTTCCTCCCTATTTATAGATTTAGGTTAACTTGCATATCAAGCTAAAGCCAAAACTATAAAAGCCCAAAAATATCTAATCTAATCTTTCTAAATCAAATATGATCTTTCTAAATCAAATCTAATCTTTCTAAAACAATGAATTACATATTTAACAAACACAATATATTGAGTGAGTGTACATTTTTTTTAAGTTACATACAATTTTGGATACCAGAACTTTTACTGGTTAAATAGTTTTTATTGGTTTTATGATGGTGTTTAAGTGTTTTTTACTTTCTCGTGTGATATTGATAAAATGACAAAGGTACTCTAGTCCCTTCACATTCTGTAAAAAAAGTTCACTAGTCACCACAAGAAAATTGGCAAATTGCGACCGTTCATTTTTGCAGGTTACGACGGTTAGAACTGCCGCAATTTGCATATTACGACGGTTATGGCTCTGTTCCAGAAATGTGCGTCGCGAGGCTATATAGCGACGGTTGTTAAAACCGTCATACCAACCGTCATTATCTCTCACGACGGTTAGGGAACTGACGTAACCTGAATATTGCGACAGTTACCAACCGTCGTGAAATTTCGGTTTGATTTTTGTTTTCATTGTTGATTGCGACGGTTTCAAATTGTTGTGAGTGTCACATCGTGACGGTTCAAGTCGTCGTAATTTTATTTTAAATTTTTAAATTTTTTAAAATTATTATCTACTGAAATATTTTTTAATACAATATTATTTTTTTCTTAAAATTATTCTACTTAATTATTTTTATTTATGGTATTATTTTTTAAATATTTCTTTATCTTTTTATTTGATTTTCTATCACTTTTTAACATGGTAAAATTAATTTCAATAAAAAAACATGTAATATCAAATAAACATCGTGATATCAAAAAAATTGGAGTTCCATAATCATGTCATGTAGTACAAAAAACCCAAAAACATCTCAAATCTTAATCTTATAATAATAAGTATCATAATGCCAAAAATACATAAGAAAGTTCATAATCTAATTGATTCATAGCAAAGTCTAATTTGTCCTTCTTGATGATTCATTATCTGCAACTTGGTAGATAAATTTAGAAAAACGTCTACTATCAGCTGGTGGTTCCAATGCCTGAAAAAAAATGTATTAAAATAATACTCTTTCAAATAATACTCATGAGCTCTAACTTTAAATGCATCAAAATAATATATTTGTATCCTACTAGAATTTTGCATGTCATTATGAGAAATGCAATAAAAATATAGCCTTTAAATAAGTGAATTAAAAAACAATGTAAGATAAAAAACGAATTATGTATAAAACATTGTTTATTTGTTGTTTATGAGACTCAATTGTGTATAGTTTAATTAGTTGGTACTCTATAAAAAAGGAGAACTTAGAAAGAAAATAACTAATAAATTAAACAAAATAATAAAAAATAACAAACCAATAAAGTATAGCTAATTGTTATGGGGGCTAACGGTTACTAATGTGCATTTAGTAAACATTTGGATGGGTCTACTGGTGCTACCATCCCTTGGAAAACCTACAAGTCCTACTAAAATATTAACTTTTGTGATGTTCTTAGATTGCTACCTTTTATTTAAAAATTCTATTTTTGATGGGTCTAGTGCTACTCTTCCTTGGAAAACTACATCCTCTGAAAATTTTGCTCCAAGCTTCCACAACTCAAACTTACTAAACTTAGCAAATTACATGCTCTGAAATTTTGCTACAAGGTTCCATAACTCAAACTCACATCTGTAATGTTTAGAGCCTAAGAGGAGAAACATGTAAGTTGTCGACACGAACCAAATTAAGCTAACACCATCCCTCCATAACGCATGTGTAATTTTTGTTTGAATGAAAAATAAATAACAAGGGATCACTACAAAACCAACAAGCCACACAAATAAACTCTAGAACAATAAGTGAGACTCTCTTACAAAATCTACACGCCCAAACATAGTAAAGAAGAAAAATGCTAAAGGAATGGATATAAATGATTTGATATAACACTCAGATATCACATAGTGGCTTGTGCTAGATTGAATGTATATAGATAATTAAACATAATATTCAGATCCCACTACAATTTGCATGGAACATTTCAATTGCTGGTAAATATTTTCTGCTGTTAATTATTTCCAGTTCTCCTAGTTTTGTCGAATTCAGTTTAGATCCTTATAGTTTTAGTTGAAGATGGTTCTCAAATTGATGTAGTATCACGTGCAGTTTTGTGCCATATATATTAGTAAAGGACTAAAAGTTGCTACAAGGATATGACATGCAGTAAATTGATGCAGTATCACATGTAGTTTTGTGCCATATATATTAGTAAACTAGGTAACCATTGTTAGAGATTGCTACAAGGATATGATCGATTACTCATTCATAGTATTTTAACATGACTTCTGTTTTTCTTACTTATTTCCTATACCTGTGCAATTCTTTTCATATTACAAAGAAGTAGCGCTAATGACAAGCTAGTCTAGAAAAACACCAAGCAGTAGCGCTGACAAGCGTGGATCAAGCAGTTTTCTACAAATGTTCCATTGATGCATATCAAGATTCACTCTACGTTCACTCGAATCGTCAATTTTACCAAGAATGCAACGTCTACGGAACAGTCGATTTATATTCAGAAACTCTGCAACTATATTATAAAACTTTAACATTTTACCGAAACAACCAATGCAAGGACAACAAAACCTAATAACAACACAAGGAAAAACTGATCCTAACATGAACACAGGACTTTCGATTCAAAATTGCAATGTTTTTCCTTTCGGAAACTTGTAGGTGATATCCTTTGAGATGTAGAGTTTACATAAGAGGCAAGGCACTTATCACCTTTGTGGGAAATTTAGTATCTGATAGGTTCAATTTAGTATCTAATGCAAAAACAGTAGGTAAACAAGAGAATGTAGGAGCAGAAAAAGATGATTATGAAAGTTAAAAACTTTATAGAAAAAGGACTAGAGATCAAACGGGATCTAGTCTCTCAAGAACAAACAGAAAGCTGCAGAAAAAAATAGAAAATGATATGGAGAGGCTCTTAGAGAGGCCTAGACTCTCCCAATAGGATCTTATCCACTAAATTCTGCTCCTCCTGAAAGGTGTCAGCCACCAATCATTTATTTGGAAATTCCTAGATTCTCTCTCCACTCACCAAATGCCAGCTGTCCAACCCATGTGCTACTACAGCTAGCAGAAGTGTACTATTCTATGACTCTCTCTCTCTTCCTTTCTTATTTTTCCTCTGATAGACTTTGCCATATCTACCAACTCTCCCCCCCCCCCTTCAAAACTCTCCTTGTCCTCAAGGAGAAAAGTAGGAAATTCTGACCTCATTTTCTCAATCATCTCCCAGGAATTTTCAAAGTTTGGCAGATTTTTCCATTTTACCAACACCTCTACCCCACCTTGCTCTCCCTGTCTGTACTCTACTACTTTCTCAGGTGTTGGTTCCAAGTACCATTCCTCATTCATGCAGGCTGGCAGGGGTTGTGGTGCCACAGCAGGTGATACAACCTTCTTTAACAAGGATGCATGAAACACTGGGTGTACTCTAGAATCCTCAGGTAGCTTCAGCTTATAAGCCACTGCACCTATCTTTTGGATCACTTCAAAAGGGCCATAATACCTAGGACTGAGTTTCTGATTCATCCTTTTGGCCAACTTCTTCATCTTGTAAGGCTGGATCTTCAAGAACACTTGATCTCCCACCTCATATTCCACTTCCCTCCTATGCTTATTGGCCTGATTTCTCATTAAATCTTGAGCCTTAAGCAATTGTTCCCGCAGTTCCCTCAACACTAAATTTCTCTCAGCAGTTAATCTATTAACCTCATCTACTGCTGATGGAGGATTATCTCCTCTGATTAGTACAGGGGGAGCCCTCCCATAAAGAGCTTCAAAAGGTGTAGTCCTTAGTGAGGCATGATAATTTGTATTGTACCAATGCTCTGCCCAAGCCATCCACTTGGGCCATTGTCTTGGTTTCAGGCCTGTAACACATCTTAAATAGGTCTCTAAACATCTATTCACCATTTCAGTTTGCCCATCAGATTGGGGATGGTAAGCACTGCTATACTTCAACTTGGTACCAGCCTGTTTGAATAATTCTGACCAGAACTGGCTCATAAAGACTTTGTCTCTGTCAGAGACTATAGAACTAGGAAACCCATGCAACTTCACCACTTCTTGAATAAAAATATCAGCAACTTCCTTAGCTGTGTAAGGGTGACTAATAGGTAGAAAGTGGGCATATTTGGTTAACCTGTCCACCACTACCAGGACTGTATCCACTCCATGGGCTCTAGGCAACCCTCCAATAAAATCCATGGAAATGTCACTCCATGTCTGAGTTGGAATGGGTAGGGGTTGGAGTAATCCACCAGGGTTCAGTGTTTCATATTTGTTTCTCTGGCACACTTCACAGGCCTGCACATATTCTTGAATCTTCTTCCTCATTCCTTCCCAATAAACCACACTTGCAATCCTCTTATAAGTTCTTAACTGGCCAGAATGCCCCCCTATTGCTGTATCATGAAACTCATTAAGTATCCAAGCAATCCTTGGGGATTGTTTTGGAACCACTATTCTCCCTTCATGGTACAGCCTCCCCCCTTTCATGTAGAACCCTTCATGGCTAGCAGGATCTATCAACAAGGCTTGCACTATAGCCTTTAACTTTTCATCCTGTAGTATTTCCTCTTCTAAACCCTCCCAAGCTTCACAATGCATGGTGGTGAGCTGATTATACATCATTTGTCTAGATAGAGAATCTGCTGCATTGTTCTCCCTTCCTGGCTTATATTTTACTTCAAAATCAAATCCCAACAACTTCGATAAATATTTTTGTTGCTCCTCCCCCATAACCTTCTGTTCAGTGAGGAATTTGAGGCTCTTCTGGTCCGTATGCACCTTAAAATGCCGGCCCAATAAATATGGCCTCCACTTGTGTGTAGCCATCACAATGGCCATTAACTCCCTCTCATAGACTGATTTTTTTTTATCCCTATCAGATAAAGTCTGACTCATATAGGATATAGGTCTCCCTCCTTGCATTAAGACAGCACCTATCCCCTTCCCTGAGGCATCAGTCTCCACAATAAACTCTTTTTCAAAATCTGGCATGGCTAGAACTGGGACAGTGGTCATGGCAACCTTGAGTTCTTCAAAAGCCACTTGAGCCTCCTTATTCCACACAAAGTTATCCTTCTTGAGTAACTGAGTAAGAGGCCAAGCAATCCTCCCATAATTCCTTACAAACTTTCTGTAATACCCTGTTAAGCCCAAGAATCCTCTTAACCCCTTTACATTCTGAGGAACAGGCCATTTTAACATGTCTTCTACCTTCTTCGGATCAGCTGATACACCTCTGCCAGATATGATATGTCCCAAATATTCAATCTCTTCCTTTCCAAAAGAGCATTTCTTTTTGTTTGCAAACAGCTTCTGGTTAGCTAGTACTTGCAACACCAACTTCAAATGCTTCAAGTGTTCTTCTCTACTCCTGCTGTACACCAAAATGTCATCAAAGAAAACCAAACAGAATTTCCTTAGGAAAGGCCTCAACACTTCATTCATTAGAGCTTGAAATGTCGAAGGAGCATTAGTTAACCCAAAAGGCATCACTAAATATTCATAGTGGCCTTCATGGGTTCGAAATGCTGTCTTGGCGATGTCTCCTTCATTCATCCTAATTTGATGATAGCCTGATTTCAAATCCAGTTTGGAAAAAATCACAGCTCCCCCCAATTCATCCAACAATTCCTCAATGATAGGTATAGGGAATTTGTTGGGTATAGTCACCTTGTTTAAGGCCCTATAATCAGTACAAAATCTCCATCCACTAACTTTCTTTTTCACTAATAGAACAGGGCTGGAGAAGGGACTGGTGTTATGCCTGATAATTCCTGCTTGGAGCATTTCTCTCACTATCTTCTCAATCTCATTCTTCTGGTAAAAGGGGTACCTGTAAGGCCTCAAATTAGGAATAGCAGCTTCAGGTTTGAGGGTAATTGCATGGTCATGCGCTCTTATTGGAGGAAGTCCAGCTGGTAGATTAAACACCTCCTTGAAGGAACTCAACAACTCTTCCCAACCATCATCCTCCATTGGTTGGTTTACCACCTCTGCCCCCTTTGAATGAACAACAAATCCCACACCTTCATCACTAAGGGCTTTAACCAGGGCTTTCCAAGATGCTTGTCTGGTGCAAAGAGCTGGATCTCCCTTGATACTATACTTTTGTCCATCTTTTTCCCACTTCAAACTGAGTTCTCCAAAATTAACTGCAATATTCCCTAAACTTGCCAACCAATCCATCCCTAACACCATGTCTGTCCCTCCCAACTTCATCAAGAAGAAATGTTGGCTAAACTCCACTCCTTGAACAAGGAATTTCAACCCTTCACAAATCCCTTGGTTGGTAACTCTTTCTCCATTTCCCACTTCTATTACATAGGTTGGAGTTTCAACTACCTTCACCGCTAATTCAGCCACAATATTGGGGTCAATAAAGTTACTAGTAGCTCCAGAATCAATCAAAGTTAGCAGCTCTCTACCCTCCACAGTCACCCACACTTTGAAAGATTTGTTTGAAGTAAACCCCTCTTTACTTTGCATGGACAGTTGCAAAGTCTTCAATTCCTCCCCTTCTTCCCCCCACTCTTCTGTTTGTATCCCTATCCCTCCTATTTCCTCCTCCTCACTACTGTTTTCACACAATTTCAAACTCATGTGTTTGAATTTGCAAATGTGCTCTCTATTCCACTTATCCCCACATTTGAAGCAAAGTCCTTTCTTACTCCTTTCTTCTAATTCTGCAGGATCCAATCTTTTGCCCTTATACTTCTCATTTCCTCCACCACTTGCCTTTTCACCCTCCTTCCTATGCCCTCCCATATCTCCAGGATCCTTGATCCTCAGGTTTCCTCCCCTTTCTCTCCAAGAACTACCCTTCTTTTGCACCACTTCATTCTTTTCTTCAATGAGCAAAGCTCTATCCATCAATTCAGCCAAGTCTTGGCTCTCATGGAGCTTCAATTCAGCTTGAATATCTTCTTTCAAACCATTCAGAAAAATAGAGTCCAACATGACTCTTTCTTCCCTCCTTAATGGTGCTACCATCATCTCAAACTTTTCCCTATATTCCACCACAGACCCTTTTTGTTTCAAACTCAGCAAGGGTCCTAAAGGATTATGTAAGAGCCCAGGTTGGAATCTTCGCATCACAGCTATTTTAAACTCCTCCCACATCTTCAAGGGTGCTTGTTCCTCCCACCATTGATACCAATTTAGAGCTCTTTCCTCCATTGCCAGCACTACCGCATCCAGCTTGTCATGGATCCTCACTCCATTTAAGCGAAAGTACCTTTCGATGCGTACTAGCCACCCATACGCATCATCTCCTTTGAAAACTGGAATCTCCACCCTTCTATGACCTCCAACAAACCGAGAATGACCTTCACCACCATGAAGACGATGGTGTGGTCGCGATTCTCTTGAGATAATACTTCGTTCACTCCATTCGTGCTCTTCCTCTTCATCGCCATCACGAAGACGGTGTCTCCGGTGTCTTACATGATTACGAACAGGGGTTTCTTGAATCAGCTGGCGAATCTCTTCCACCGTGACTTGCGGCCGTGACTGTTGGTCCATCACCAACTGTCGGATCTGGTCCATCATGACCTCAAAATTGCTCATCCTTTGTTCTATGGCTTCTACTCTGTTTTCCATGGTACTCCTTGTAACAACCATTCACTTGCGTAGGCAAAAACCAAGGCTCTAGATACCAAATTGATAGGTTCAATTTAGTATCTAATGCAAAAACAGTAGGTAAACAAGAGAATGTAGGAGCAGAAAAAGATGATTATGAAAGTTAAAAACTTTATAGAAAAAGGACTAGAGATCAAACGGGATCTAGTCTCTCAAGAACAAACAGAAAGCTGCAGAAAAAAATAGAAAATGATATGGAGAGGCTCTTAGAGAGGCCTAGACTCTCCCAATAGGATCTTATCCACTAAATTCTGCTCCTCCTGAAAGGTGTCAGCCACCAATCATTTATTTGGAAATTCCTAGATTCTCTCTCCACTCACCAAATGCCAGCTGTCCAACCCATGTGCTACTACAGCTAGCAGAAGTGTACTATTCTACGACTCTCTCTCTCTTCCTTTCTTATTTTTCCTCTGATAGACTTTGCCATATCTACCAGTATCCTTAAAAGAAACTTATGGGAAAAACCAACTCCATTTGAGTGTTGTCAATTAGAGATGGCGGAAAATAACGACTTATTTAAATTACTCTACGGGCGCTATTAAACGAATCTTCAATTCTCCAAAATGGCTCGCACTCTATTCCACATTGGAATTTCAATGCTATATAATATTACTATGCCAATGACTCTACTATCGTACTGACGATATCATTCAAAACTTACTGCAGTGAGAAAATCACACAACAATCGAAGAAAATCAATTATGAACATCCCAAAGAAACACCTCTAAAAAACAAATTATGAACATCCCAAAGAAAATCCACAAACAATCCATCCACAAAAATTGTTCCATTCCCTCTAAAATACCACTTCAACCTCTTCACACAAATCACAATCTTCTTATCAATGTAAACATTAAAAAAAAGTGATTTAAAACCTTCATTTTCACCACTATAATTAATCAAAACATCATGAAATGTTCCACTTTCACAGAACTTAGTCTTAGTCTTAGTTGTGTAATGAACTATGTTACCTGAAAAATATTCACTTCTTGAAAAAAGTGAAACTTTGCCTAAAAAAGTTCTTTTATTCAGCTTCTTTGTTATGTTTTCTTCAACTTTGTCACCTACGATAAGACCAACTTCTGAATCAACTAAAATTGTAACATAAAATTGTTTTCTTCAACCTTGTTATGTTTTCTTAAACTTTGTCACCTAAGGTGTGAGGTTTTAAGATATACAAAATTTGTTTGAATAGCTTGAACACGATGATGAGGAATATAACACATTCACAACATTCTCATTGAAACAAGATATTATGTTTGATACATTCATTTTACAGAGAAGGAAAATCAATGAGAGGAGGGAGAAAAGACCACAACCTTATTTTCTGACAGAACTATATTACAATATCATTTATATTTAACTTCACATTCTCCTATCTCTCTCTTACTATATTATATTAATGTCAACTTTAATGTGCATCATATGAGAATGTAAGGGATAAGAGATTGAGCAAAAGATATGTTTTATAATATGTTTTGCCAATTAATACTATGATTTAAAAATGTTATGATTTAAAAATTGAAAAGGCAGAAAAAAAAAGGCTTCATTACTTGAAAAAGTTGGCCCTCCTCATATCCTATATATATCTTTTAGGTACTGTTTGTGACAGCGACCGATCACACAGAAAACTACAATAACTAACAGAGCCCCAGAACAGATAACGGTCCAAGGCCAAACCCGAAATACTGAACTTAAAATTATGTACTTCTTATGCGGACCCTTGGATATATTCTTATCAGGCAATACTATAATAACTTGACCGAATCAAATCATTTGTAATTGTCACACTCGCACCATCAAAGTAACTAAAATTCATTCACTGACACTAGATTGAAGTCAAATTAACAAGAATAACAATGAGAACAACACTTGCACACACAACAATAGTCATAAAAGCACAGAGCAATATCACAATATGATTCAAATCATCAACAATAGAACTCAAACAATTACCTCAAATCCTAAAATGAATAGAAAAATAAATTTCTAACAAATTTTTCTATACAAATCAAATTAACAACTGCATAGAAATTGGAGAGTGAAGCATTAAACCTAACAGGAATACAGACAAACGCAGGGAATGAATCAGAAGGGAAACAGAGAGAAATTAATTTAGGGTTTTTGAACTAAAACCTATCACATATGAGAAATAGATAGAAATTGATTTAGAGTTTAAGAATACTAATCTGTCAAGATTGGTTTGGGATTGGTGGTGTGGGGTTTTTGAAACGATGTTCAAACAGAGATAGATACCAATACGACGTCGCCGACGGCGTTGGGATTTTCGCAATGATGTGGTGGTGGTTGTTTCAAGCTTTTCAGTTTTGAAAAGAAGAAGCTCAAAATACGTAGTTCTGAAAAGAAGAATGTTTCCTTTCGTCTATTTCAATTTTGGGCTTTTGGCAGCGCGGATTCTTTTAACTTTTGGGTGTTCTAGAACCGTCCTAGCCCTAATTTATTTTTAGCCCTAATTTATTTTTTATATTTCGTGATTCCCTTAATTGTCTAAGGAATACTAGTAAGTAAGGGTGGACAACGGGCCGGGTTGAGCGGGTTCGAACCAAAAGTGCCACCCAACCCAAACCGCGGTTGGAGTCCAAAGGCCCATTTCCGTCCAATATAATAGTCGGTTTACATGGATTGGTTCCAAATGGGTTATGAGTAACTATGGGTGGTTAGCACGGGTTATTGGGCTTGTCATATTTTTATACCCATTTACATTATTCAAAATATACAATTACAAATTTCAGAAATAATTATAATTTATACATTCAAATTTTCCAATTTTACATCCATTTTTTCTACGCTGCTTCACATTAAAAAAATTAAATACCAAAAAACTTTTAAATATATTATATTATTAAATCATTTAATATATCATTTCATATTATAACAAATTCTAAAAAACCTTACATCCATCTTTTCTACCCAGCTACACATTAATATATCATTTAATAAATATTATAAGTAAATCAAATAATCAAAATATTGAAAATTAACTTTTAAACTCCTTCAACTCAGAACAATGAAATCTGTTCATCAATTTCTTTCATCAATCTGAAAAATAATAATTAAAGAGAAATTATAATAAATTGTAAATAATAGACATTGAAGAGATTAATAACTCATTAAAATAACATTCTTATGCATTCAGTCTAGCACTACTGATTAAAGCAATTCAATCACAATTTAAATCTTCAAAATTGTTGGAACAAACAATTTAATCTAATATCTAAATATACAAAATGATAACTTAGTTTTTAAATTTAAGTCATCATCTAATTTAATTCATATGTCTAGTCTAACTGTCACAAATACTAGGTTCAAATGTTTATATTGAACAACCTGTTTCTACAATGAATTCAACTTTGTCAAAACACACAAACAAACACAAAAAACTACAATGAATTCAACTGTCAAAACACAAAAACACAAGAAAGTAGAAACAGGATGCAATGATAAACACTCAAACTGAAACTTTGTCAAAATGCTATGATCAACTTCAGCCAAATATAAATAAAACTAAAAATTCACTATAGTTTAAGTAATAATTATATCTTGCAAAGAGGAATATACATGTTTCTCTGTTTCAATCTCATATCAAGACTTTCAACATTAGCTACCCTGACTTTCTCTGAAAAGGAACAAAAAAGTCATTAGAATGTGTTCTAAAGTGCATTCTTTCACAATACTGCAAGTCTGCAACTATATATAACACCAACTTTTTTAATTTTTGTTATACTTTTCAGAATGTGTTTTAGAGTATCAAATAATTTTTCAACTATGAGACAGAAATTACCTATATGCTCGTCCGCATCCACCAACTCAATAATTGCAGGTAAAGAAACTGGAGCCTACAAATTATTAGTGAGAAATTAAATAAAATTAGTACAAACATATAAAGCAAATCATGTATTAATTTGGTTTTTAAAATTGTTGGCCCTGGATATGATCAACCAATAGGGAAAATCAACCAAAATGCAAATTGACGTATTCTTTCAGCTCACCAAATCTGATTACTAAATCAAATAAAAGAAGTTAAAAAATAAAAATTGAATCAAATAAAACTACAGACCTTTACACTTTCAGCTCACGGATCTGGAAAATTATACACCTTTACACCTTTCATTAAGCTCAAACAAGTAAAAAGTCAGAACTTAAATAAAACACAAAACTTATAAAATCAAAAATTAAAAACTGAATCAACAACGATTACCTTTCAAACGAAAGTGAGGAAAGTGAGAGAGAGGTGATGGTGAGTGATGAACGATGGCGGTGCCGGCGATGAGAAATGGCTTGGAGGCGTGGATAGAGTGGCTAGGGTTTTATCTTAAAGAAAAAGGGGTTGGTTAAATCAGAGAGAGAACATGAGTGATGGCGGTGAGTAGTGGACGATGGTGGCGCTGGTGAAGAGAGTAGTTAGGGTTTTTTTTCGTTTTTGTGTGAGTGAGAGAGAGAACATAGAGATAGTGAGAGAACATGAGTGAATAAATGAAACTTGTTTTGTGAGAATTCAAGATATTTCCTCATACTCTCTCATCTACATCTTATTCCATTTTAAAATAATAATAACGGTTGGGCGGGTATGGTTACCCGCGGTTTCCATTTTTTAAACCGGGCCGCCCATATGAGCCTATATGAAATCGCATTCTGGGCCCGTAAAACCGAAAAAACCGTGTAAATCCGACCCATTTCGGTTTTTGGACTTTGGTTATTGCGGACTGGGCCGGTTTCTCGGTTCCTGTCCAGCCCTACTAGTAAGATACCCGTGCTCCCGCACGGGTAAAATTATTTGATACGGTATAAAAGATATTTAAATGTATATATAAATTTGGTATGATATAAAATGTATTTATATATATCTAAATATGAAATTAGATATAAATTTTAAAATAAACAATAATTATATAAATTCAATTGTATTAAAATACAAAGAGAAAAAAAGAAGAGACTCGTGAGATAAAAAATAATATTTAATATTTGAAAATAAGGATTTTACCTTTAAAATTAAGGTAATTATTGATTAAAACAAAATATGTATTGTGCTGATAGTGACCAGTGAAATATAAAGTTTAATATGAGTTGCAATGTAGAAATGAAAAACTTTCGTGTAACATGGAATGGCTTGCCTAGCTCAATGGAGTTCAAATTAATTGGAATTATAATATTAGATTAATCTGTTAAATTTAAAATTGTAATGAGCCATGTCATAATTATTGATGACATGAATCAAACATAAACTGAAAGGTATTGTAGTCAAAAGATGAAAGTTCTTATCACAGATGAGAAAGAGATAGAAATTGATTTAGAGTTTTTGAATACTAACCTATCAAGATTGGGTTGGTACTGGTGGTGTGGGGTTTTTGAAATGATGTTCAAACAGAGATAGATACCAATACGACATCACCGACGTCGTTAGGATTTTTGCAATGATGTGGTGGTGGTTGTTTCAAGCTTTTCAGTTATGAAAAGAAGAAGCTCAAAATACGTAGTTCTAAAAAGAAGAATGTTTCCTTTCGTTTATTTCAATTTTGGCAGCGCGGATTCTTTTAACTTTTGGGTGTTCTAGAACCGTCCTAGCCCTAATTTATTTTTTATATTTTGTGATTCCCTTAATTGTCTAAGGAATACGTGTTTTTTAAATTTATTTGGGGGAGACGGTTGTTGAACCGTCGCGAACGTCTTTTTAGGGCGGTCAGACTTACGTCGTAAAATGTTTAATTTTTTTTTAATATTTAATGGCGGTTATCCAAAACCGTCGTAATATGTTTAAACTTTTTAAAATTTTAATGTCAGTTGTCTAAAATCGTTGTGGCAATCGTCGTAACTTATAAAGGAGGACGTTTTTTATGGAACCGTCGCAACCTATCTGTCGCAAAACACTATTTTTCTTGTAGTGAGTTAGAATCGTTACAATCACACGGACTCTCTAGCAACTTTTAACTCTAATTAAGAAAGCACCATATTTTGTGATTTTACAACATAGAGAAAAAAACCAAACTTTCTCTCTAACAGAAGTTTGTTTATCAACAACTTGATAAACAAGTTACAGTACAATTGATAAATAGAATATGATAATACAATTGTGTCTGGATAAATTTTCCAACACTTTGACAATTGATTTCTTCCCTTTCCTACAACAAAGATTAATCACAGATATATCTAAGTGCTCAAAGACTCAGAACTTTTAGATATGAAAGTTACTGTAAAAGTTTATGTTTTAAAAAATCTAGAACACTTTTAAATTCAGGAAAGAGGTAATTTGAAAAATCAAATAAAATGATCTTTTATAATATAATGATACCTCTTGGAAATTGATGCAATGTTATAAAATGGTTTCATGAAAAGAATCAATTGAATAGGTATCAATCAGATGAAGATTTTTTTTGAAGTAAGTGACAATCGCTTATGGCTATTTTGACAATCGATTGTGTGGTCTCCACGTTTAAAAAATATTGAAATTTCAACTATGACAATCAATTGGGGCTATTATGACAATCAATTGTGTGGAACAAAATAGGAAAACAATTTATCCCTTCTAATCAATTGTGGGTAACAAGACAATCAATTGGAACCATCCAATTGTGCACTTTTCCAAAGTCAGTAAGATCAAGACAATTGATTGAGGCTATATGACAATCAATTGTGCCTTAAAATAGAATCCCATATAATCGGTTGTTTTGTTCCAAAAAAATATTTTTCTTCAATTTTTCAAGTATTTTTAAGAATGCAAAACATGTTTAAAAATCTTAAGACTCTATAGAATGTTTGTAGATAAAGATAAAGACACTCAAGCACTTAAATAAAACTGGAGATTAGATTTTGCTACAAGTACCTTATACAACTGAAAACTTCTATGAATCTTAATCTTCAGACATTTTGATTCTCTTGTTTCTGATGAATCTCCATAATCCAACCTTTTAACCTTTTCCTTCTTTGTCATCTCTTATTTGTTTTCATCAAAACTAATACAAATGAAATAACCAGGAGATCTCTTCTTCACAATTCTCTCCTTTTTTTATGATGATAAATACCATAACATGTTTTTTTAAAGGATTTATTTCTACCCCTAAGTTGCATGCACCCTCTTTATCTTTTAATCATACACCTGTTTAAACTTTAATACAGAAAATACACATGCATATATCATTATCCCCCTTTTGACATTATCAAATAAAGAAGGGAAATGTGAGTGAAATATAGAGTGATACAAACATGGTACATACATGCATACATATAATAATATAATCATCGACGTGCATGGGATTGAAAAATAAATGCCTAAATTATCTATTGAGTATCACAAATATGAAATAACAAACAAACATCACACATCAACAACAAAAATTGGATGAAATTGCTTATCCGAGGCAACATTAAAAGTGATTCTATCTGTCTATTCAAGCAGTTTTTAGATTAAACTGATTGTTTAACTGTGTTTAGATCCATCCTAGGATCGATTTTCTGTACTTATTTTGCTAAAATAGGTTGGAATTACAAAATTCGAGTTTATGTTCTTAAGTGCTCAAGAACACTCATGAACACCAAACCCTTAATTCATCAAATTACAGTCTCAATTGGTCATTGTTTTGTGAACTTAGGTTAGGGATTTTACTCAAAATTAGTGCATAAACGCAATGGTATAAAAAGATTAACAAAACAAGAAATATGGAGACTACCTAGACGAAGAACACAAAGAACGCGATGAGTTTTCCAGCCAAAGCATGGATTCCGGCGAAGCTCCGACCAAGCTCTAGCGAAGCTCCAAATTTAGTTTTCTTTGAAGTTTTGGACTCCTCTTAACATCTTCTACCTCGTCAAACCAAAATCAACACAATTTTGACAACTTTTTCAAAATCAAGTTCAAAATGAACTTGAATGAATCTGATTTTTATGTGTGGTTTTTGGTTGGGAATATGATGGTGATGATGTTGAGCAATGATTCAAGGGAGATGGATGACAATTGGATATGGATGGAAGGCTTTTTTGCATAAACACAAAATTTCTTCAAGATGAAGAAACTTGAACTTTGATAGTGAATTTGATGCACAATTTTGGCTAGGTGTCATACCCCAAATTTTGACCACAAGATTCCCCATAATTGTGCAAACCATCACCACAATATGGATGTATCATCATACTTCATCAATCTTCTCAAGGATTGTTGAACATACACTACAACCAAGAATTAGGGTTTTGGGCCCTCTCAGAGCACTCAAACAAAGGATCAATCAAGAATGGACATGATCCTCAACTTGCCAAGTCTCTCAAACGCCCATAAATGATCAAGAGGTCTTCCACATCAAGAATCAAGCACAAGGTTGCAACATTACAACAATTCAAGATTGATCAAAATCACAAAAACATGAAAATGGACACTTTTTCCAACACTTAATGAAAATTTTGGACAGATCTGTCTTGAATTTTCACCAACTTTGAGGTCATTTTTCATTATGATCCAAGTTGATTCAAGATAAATGTTGGACATCAAAGTTGAAGTATGTCATTAGGGCTTTCCAAAAAGTACAAGAACTCATTCTAACTCCACTTGAGTAGGGAGTTACAAGCCTTGAAACATGGCCTAAAAACCTGATTTTTCAAAACAACATGAGAACCAAACTTGTGCCACACAATTTTATCCTTTAAATCTTGTCACTTTGCCAAAAAATTTATCTTCCAAAAGACACAAAATATCTGATGACTCACTTGGTTCATGATCAAAGGGGCAACAAATTCAACTTGGCATGTGAAAATCATCATGACATGAAACTTGGAATTCAAATTTGGAAAGGTAACATCAATGTTATACATTGAGGTGTCATGAACCAGATTACAACACTCCAAGCCAGTCAAGATTTCAGTCCAAACTCTGAGCATTCAAACCTGCAAAGATTAATGGAGTCAAGATAAGAAGAGTTGACTTGGCACTTTTGAATTATCCAAGTCAATGGCTACAAGCTACTGCCATGATCAGCCTCCAAACACTATTGCTTCAAAAAAAAACTTCCTCTACTATAAATAGAGGTCATGTGTGACTGATCAAACCACCCCAAAACATCTGAATTCATGTTTTTTTCCAATCATTCTAAAAAAATCAGATTTTTCTTCTCTTTCAAGTCACTATCGAATTTTCAATTTGAGAGCAATTCAATCAAAACCAATCATGCCAACACCTCACATACATCATATATGAGTGATCCATAACCTTAAAATACATCTGAAACATCAGAATCACAAAGTCACCCCCATTTGCTCAAGCTTTTTGGCCTATTTGTAGTTGAGGTGCCACAACAAGTTCCGGGCTGATTCAATCCGTTCCAAGCTTTCAAACACATTACTCGAGGTCCATTGAAGCTGTCCAGATCATTACACAACATCTATAACACCTCCAACATAGAATTTGAATTCTTCTTGCAAGAGGTAAGCCTGACACTCTCAAACTCTATAATCCATGCATCATAAATGTGTTTTCAAGTTACAAACATGTTTTTGCACTTATGTAGAGTGATTCCCCTCAATCAATTGCTTTGTAGCTTTCGTGTATAAGATTTCATAGTGTTCTTATAGAAATTAGGGTTCTTGAGTTCATCACTTGATTTCTCACTCCACACTTAATATAAATGCAATTAATTTATATGACTTAAATCCTTGTTCAAAAACACACAACTTTCATGTTTACAAAAGTCATTTTCATTGAGTAATCAGAGAGATATGAGAGGTTTTGCAAATTGGCTATGGCGAGTACACGCGAGGAAGAAGAAGATGGCCTTGGTGCCATTTTCAAATATTTGATATTTTTATTAAATGATTTCAAAAATTAATTTCTCTCTCATTTTTTTTTATCATTTTTTATTGGTTCTTTTTTTAAAAAGTCACAAAAATGTTAATTTATTTTATTCTACAAAGAAATCACATTTATATTATTTATTTAATATAGTTTGATTTTTTGAATTTAATTTAATTCTATTTGTTTTTAAACATTTTTAAATGAATTTCTCACCTTGATTTTTCAAAACCAATTGGATTTCAAGCTTTCAATGTGATTAAACATGATTTTTCAAAATATTTTTTAAAGTTGACAACTTGTTTTTGAATATATTTGATATTTTGTATCATTTTATATTTAATTTCCTTTAAAAATTATATTTTTTAAATTAAAATTAGGGTTTCTCTTAATTTTAATTTTTCAAACACTTTTGAAACAATTTTAGGCCTCTTTGTAGAGTGTAAGTCTCATCCCTTTGTAAATAATTGATTTTTGGGTTTTAGTCATTGTATAAGTCCCGATACGATTTTAAAATCTCGGCGCAATCGCCATTTTCAAAACAATTTTCATCTGGGTCTCTCCTTGAGTTGTAAGCCCCATATTTCTTCTTTTTAAACATTTTTTTGGGTCTCTAATAGAGTGTAAGACCCATCCCCTTTGTAAATACAATATTTTGAGCCTCAGTCATTGTATAAGTCCCGATACGATTTTCAAATAAACGGTGCGATCGTTGCTTTTCATCTGGGCATCTCTTTGAGTTGTAAGCCCCATCTCTTGCATAAAAATAAACTTTTGGGCCTCTACTAGAGTGTAAGACCCATTCCTTCTTGTGCATAAATAATTTTGGGCCTCAGTCATTATATAAGTCCCTTTATGGTTTTCAAAATCACGGTGCAATCGTCGCCTTTTCAAATAAGTCATATGGGTCTTTCCTTGAGCTATAAGCCCCAAACAAATCTTTTTGAAACAATTTTCTTTTAACTCAAATTCAAATTCAATGTTTTCTTTCAAAAACTTTCTTCAATTTCTTGTAACCCTAAAAGAGGGAATACAGTTGTAGTAAATACGACAGATCACAATATGCTTGGGCTTCTTCTCAGAAGGTAAGTCCCCATATCTTCTTCAGTACATATTTCTTATATATATCTGTCAATATATTTGCTTGTATATATATATATGTGTGTGTTTGTACATATTTGCATAGAGTTTTCCCCAGCAGTTAGGTCTAGGTTTAGGTCAAACCAGAGGTTACCTTTTCAACATAGTCAAAATTAGTTCCCTCATAGGAAATTCCCTATACAGTCTTGCCTCCTCTTGGTCTTATACAATATGGAACAGAGAAAGACATTATTCCCGGTGAAACATTTCTCAAGACTGTCAAACTTAGAAATTATATTTTGTACAAGAAATTCATTTCCCCAAAGAGCATTAATTCCCGTTGAAACCTCTCTTGAATTTCTTCAAACCTTAGAACTGTTCAGCAGAGAAAGGATTAATTCTCGGTGAAACCTTTCTGGATCTTTTCTTAGGTTTGGACCCACAGGCTTCCTAGAAGTTCCCTAGCCTCCTATTGGGCTTAGTACAAGGACCCACAGGCTTCCTAAAAGCATCCCCAGCCTCCTCTTGGGATTAATATAAGGACCCTCAGGCTTCTTAGAAGTTCCTCAGCCTCCTCTTGGGCTTAGTACAAGGACCCAAAGGCCTCCTAAAGGCATAGGGCAGAAATTAGTCATCTTTGTTAGTTCAATCCTCAGGAGAGTCAAGAATTCCAAAACATCAGATCACTCTAGGGTTGATCTTCATCCCTTAAACCCTTAGAATCCTCTTGGGCATCATACAAAGATCTCTCTCCACACTAGAGCCTACCATTTCTTGAGAGACTTGGACAGTCTCAGCCTCCTCTTGGGCTTCATACAAGCAGACTTGGACAGTCTCAGCCTCCTCTTGGGCTTCATACAGGCAGACTTGGACAGTCTTAGCCTCCTCTTGGGCATCATACAAAGATTATTCTCCAACTAAGAGTCAACCTCTTCATTCAAATAGACATGGAAAGTCTCATCTCCTTTTGGATCTCACCAGGAAACCCTCAAGTTTCCTAAAAGCACAGGAAAAACCCTGATCATTATCCCAATACATTAATCTCCAGCAGAATTAAAACCTCTATAGGTTTTCAAACTCAATCTTTAAGCTTCACCTTAAAAATCCCCACACAGGGTCAATTTACCATCAATAAATCCCCAACAGTATCAGAGCCTCATGGCATATGATGCTCCAACTCTTCCCTGATTCCCAAAAAGAGTAAAACCTTTGGATTCCCCAACACAATTTGGACATGCTCTTGGATTTCAATGATCCTCAGCAAGAGATTTCCTCCTCTTAGGCCTCATATAAGAACTTCCCCTAGTGGAGTCAGTCAACCTCAATCTTGGGCCTTGTACAAGACAAATAAAACCCTCCTCAGTAGAGTCAATCTTTTTTCAATCTTAATCTTGGGCTTTGTACAAGAAGGACATGAAACTCCCCTAGTAGAGTCAACCTTTTAGCTTCAACCTTAGGCTTTAATCAAGGCACACAAAAATCATCATCCCCTCATATGAGACCATGAGTCCACTCTGCAGGAAAACATTTCCTCTATACATCACATCTCAAAACAAACAAACAAAACCTTTTTCCAGATAATTGATGTAAGTGACACACTTGTTGATTCAAAATCCAAGCTGGAGTGATTCCTTTATCCTGGCTAAAATTCATCTTTCATATAACAGCTGTAAGTGGCAAGCCTCTGGATTATTTACATCCAAGCCAATGTCCTTCTCTTAGCATGAAAAATTCATAAGGAAAAAATGGCATTGCTCTACACTGAGTTAAAGCTTTCCTCCTTCATGATATCACCCTTATAAAGGAATTTATGGCATTGCTGGATTCACATATCCTAGTTAAAGTAATTTCCCTTATAATCAATTACTCAACATTTGTGATGGATAGGTGAGTATTCTCCCTTTAGAGATGGATAATTCTCTCTCAGTCACCCTTTTAGCTTCAATCTTGGGTTTTAAACAAGACACAAATACTCAGATAGCTTCAATCTTGGGCTTTGAACAAGACACCAAACATCTTTCCTCCCATAGAATAGGAGGAACTACGATTGCCTTGATTTTCCAGATATCTTTACGGGAATACATAGGCATAAGATTGTGAAATCTTAACGAGCACACAAATAAAAAACTTTAGGTCTAGTACCTTCCCAAAAATAACAGAAAATCTGAAAACAACAAAAACACTCTCTCTACACTCCCAAAGGAGAAACTTTCTCAAACCTCAGTAGATAAACACCAGAGAACAATTTAAATCAATAGAGAAAAAAATAAAAATTCTATGGATAACCATATATACACTGGGTGTTAACAACTTTCCTTTGTATAACCTAACCCCGAATCCCCGATCTCTTAGCATTTGTTAAAGAAAACATTTGCGTGCAAGGTTAGTTTTAGATATCTTCCCTTTCCTTTCCAGCTTCATAGGATAAATAAGAAATCAGAATGTAGCACCCAAATCCAACCATTGCGGTAAGGTGGTCGCGTCACCGACAAAAATTACATGCTACACTAAGCTAGTAGTGAACTGTTGTCATCATTTGCTGTTAAAAATGATTTGATTTATAGGCTTAGAGATTAGGTTAAAGGTTAGTCTAAGAAATGTGAAAAAATGCACAAAGTGTGACTCAAATTTAAATGAAATTTGGTAAATTTTAAAATGAATTTGAATTCAATTTAAATTTGAAATGAAAATATCTTAATTGTAGTGTGAATTTTGTTGATACATTGTGCAATTGGCGGAAAATTGGATGATGTATGGATGTATGACCATGAAGATGCAATTTGGCAAACAAAGTGTGATCAAATTTTGTTATCTAGTGCCCAAATGTTGACCTTTATTGACTTTTTTCAAATAATGCATGGTGATGTTCATGTAATGATATGATGATGATGATTAAATTATTATTATATTTGAAATGACTTTTGACTTTTTAAATAATGCAAAATGCATATAATGAATGAAATGAATTAATTTGAAATAATGCACATGAAATTAATTAACTTATTCAAATGGACTGAATGTTGACTTTACTAAAAGTCAATTTTTTTCGAAATATGAAAAATGCGACGATTAAATGAAGAATGCATTAGACTAAAATGCAATATGCCCAGATGCAATGAAAAGGAATCCCTGGATAATAAATGAAATATCTCGGTAACGATGAAATGCTTAGGACAAAATTAGGGTACGACACTTCTCCAATTTGTTCAAACCATAGATCTTACATAGATTATGAACCTTATCGTCGCTCAACCTCGATTTCACACTCACCTTAAATTGTTCCTTGTATTGACGCACATCCTTCATTCACGCTTTGAAGATTTTGAGAATTTCACGGTCAGAATCATCAGAACTCACGTTCCCTTTTTCCCATAATGTTCACCTCTCTTTCCCATTAAGATCCCACTAAATAACCCTGGAGAAAAAAAATTTCTACATAAACAAAATTTGTTTCTCCTAGTCAATTCATCAAAAGTGAATAAACAGAAAAAACTTTATCAAATCTATTGATACAACGATTCAATTAGAAACCCTAAACTTAAAAAAACAAATTAAGATCGTGAAAAACCAGTGATTGAAGGGTTGTTCTGAAAAGAAAAAAGTATGAAAGAGAAATGTTAAATTCAATTAAAAAGCTCACACATCATATAATGTGCTTTCCTAGTGAGATATAAGTTGTATAAACATGATTGGATTTGTGGCCAAACTTCTTCACACACACTTTCTTTCTCCGAACCGTTTTCCCAGTAGGTTGTAACTCGTTCTTAAAAATGAGTATTGATTTTCTTAAAGGCAAGTTCCCAATGATTAATGAGAACAACACTTCACCATATTCAAATGAATTTAGGGAGGTTTGTAATCCCAATAATTCTAACGTTTTTTTTGTTGTAGTTGACTTTAAATGGATAGAGGAAGTAGGCGGTTTGGACCAAAAGTGTAGACGGAAAAATTTAGGAGGATAATTATTCGAAGGAAATCTTTATAAGGACTATAATCGATTTTGGGTTATTTAGAGGGACCACACATATTTAACCCTTATTAATTTAATATGTAAAAAGACTATTAATTTTTTAAAGTAAAATCATTTATAATGTTGTTAAATAATATTAAAAATATTGATTAATAATATTTTTATTTTATTTTTTATCCTAATCATTATTGGCACATCATTAAAAATTAATTTTTTATCCAATTTATCACTTCCACGAGTGCAAAAGTGAAGGAGGCAAAAAAAAATCCAAAGGAAGTAAAAATGAGGGGATAAAAAAGCCTAGTTTTAAAATAGGAGATCAGAAAGTTAAAAACAATTGAATAGGAAAACCAAAATCGCATTTAAGTCTATTTATTTTAAAATATTTTATTTTTATTTTTTAATCTTATATTTTTTGGAAATAGAATGATATATATTATATAACCAAAACAATTATTTACAAGCGACCCGTCGGGTCCAACTACAAACAACAAAGCAATACAAAAAAGAACACCCAAACTATCTCATCATCAACTGAGCAACATGCTCTCGCAATTTGGGTTTCATCCATAACTTATACACTACTATATCTATCACTATATTTCCTATGTAATCAGTATACGGACTATTCCTGAACACAATATTATTCCTCATCTTCCAGCACTCATAAAAAGATTCGGCAAATGCAGTCCTCGGCGCCCTATTCCTCCAATTTTTACCTTTACTCTTTAGAATTATCCACTCCAGCTCTATTTGCCATCTATCAGGCTTATGTTGCGCCTGGAGCCACTCAAGCACTTGCTGCCACACTACTTTCATGCAATCACACTCGAACATCAGGTGGTCCAAAGTTTCCACCTTTTTACACAAGTTGCAGCTATCATCACCAATCAGCCCAAACCTCTTCATTCTTTCCTTTGTTGTTAACCTGTCTTGACAAGCAAGCCACAAGATAAATTTGGCTCTGGGTCTAGCCATATTATCATAAAATAGTCTTCTCCAAACAACATGTTGATGCTGATTCAGAAATTCATAATACATATCCTTGACCTTGAACTCACCATTCTGCATTGCCTTGTTTTAGGTCTGGTTGTTTCTCACATACTCTCTATTCTACAGGATGTTATTAAGAATCCATGAGCAACTTCTTTTAATTGGAGTTCGCATAACATCCTCTTACTTCATATGGTATGTATGCACCCATCTAATCCATATGTTATCCTCTTTACAACAAATATTCCATAACAGTTTTGTCATCTGAGCACGATTCCACTGAAGCAAAGCCAGAATATTAAGGCCACCATGCTTATTCCTATTGCAAACTTTTTTCCAAGCAACCAAGGACTTTATACTCTTATCCCCTTTTCCATTCCACAAGAATCTTCTACACATGCCCTCAATTCTGGCTATCACACCTTTAGGTAAGGGAATACAGGTCATCCAATAGTTAGAGATGGCAAAAACTACACTATTGATTAACTGAACCTTACCAGCATAACTAAGCAAGCTCGAGCTACAGTGCCTCATTCTCATACTAATTATGTCCACCAGCATAACATATTGAGCCGCTGATATCCTCTTACTGGTGAGAAGAATACCCAAGTATTTAAAGGGAAGAGCTCCCTCCTTAAAGCCAGTTATCTCCTTTAGGTCCTGCTTCACTTCATCCTACACACTACTGAGATATATATGACATTTTCCAGGATTATAATACAAAAATGTTGCCTTGGAAAACTCCCTAAACTTCTCCATCATCAACTTGACAGACCCCTAATCTCCTCTAGCAAACATGAGAAGGTCATCAGCAAAACACAAATTAATATTTTTTAATCATATTAATTATATTAAAAATAAAAAATTGCACAAAAAGTTTTAACATTAAAAAGATAATAAAAATTATTTTATTATTAAAATTGTTATTTTATTTTTAAATTACTTTTTATTATTATATTAATTAAAAAATTAATTTAAAACATAAAAAAAAAACAAAAAACAAAAAAAGTGCAAATGGATGGGTAAAGGTCAACTAAGGAATAATGATCCTTCACCTAATGAAATGAAAAGTGGGGCATTTAGAGATTTTTTTCAAACTAGGGGGGGGGGGGGGTATTGGGGACAAAAAAGTCAGAAATATTGGCCTAACTTCTCCTATAACACCCCCAAGTAATATGTGTCTAGAATCATATTACTCGACATGTTATTTCTGGTAATGAAACATAATACAACAGTATATACAATAACATGATTACAAGAGTTTCGCATATTCAAATTTCAATATGCTCATAATACAACATGAGATGGACACGAAATACACAACAAAACTAAAATAAGAGAAAATATGTCTTCCAGGTCCTGCATCCACACTGCCTCTCCCTTCGGCCAACACCTGCTTACCTAAAAACAACAACGGGAATGAGGTGAGATATACTAAATCTCAGTGGAGTTGTCTTATCTTATGGGTCCACTCGGCTCTAAAGGGTTCTCCATCCTTATTCTATTCATAGAATACACTTCCTTTACTTTGCATATCATACAATCATGCAAGTATCACGTGGCCGAGATCTAAACAATTTCTTGTCAGGTGTGAATATCATAAACCAGGTTCACATAACCCATTTTCTACCCCGGGAGATCATAATATAACGATTATCTTTCTCCAACCATGACTCACCATACAAGTATGGTTCAGGTCACAAACTATCCTTCCACAAAGGACATCTTTCCACGACCATGACCTATCACTCAGGTCTGGGTGTGGGTCACAAATTTCCCTTAAATAAGGGAAATCTTTCCTCGTCCATGACCTATCACTTAGTGTTGGGTCCAGGCCACGGATTTCCCTACAAAGTGAAGATGACTTTCCCTGGCCATGACTTATCACTCAAGTCTGGGTTTAGGTCACAAAATCACTTCAGTACTATTGGAACATCTCTCCCTGTCCGCTACCTCTTATATGGTCCAGGCATGGGTCACAAAAGTCCATCACCAGATGGAACATCTCTCCCCGCCCTCTACCTTTTACATGGTCCATACACAAATCACAGAAGTCCAATTCTAAAACAACATCCTTTCCTAATCACCATTTCTCATATGTGTGATCTCATGTCATAAATAACTACATTACTCTTTCCCAATGATGGTAGGAAATTCAAGTTATTAACATTGATTCTCTCCACACTAGACTAACTTGGTTCTCCTTCGAGGACCATTGTTCGTCACCTCTACCAATGAGGGTATACTTCTAGTTCCTGAATATTCTTATTCACTACATGTCACAACTTTAGATGAGATCACTCAACCTAGGGTTTCCTTACCATCCAAGGTTCAACTTTTTTAGTTACTTCCTAATCACAATTCTAGGAACATTATACTCAAACATGCTCACTTATTCTAAGTGATTTATCGAGTGTCACTAGGAGATTTTGTCAAACTCCATCACTCATGATCCAACAAGGGAATTGCACAATGTCGCACCTCGAAAAATCGCTTGATCGAAGACACGACCCTCGCGCGAAAGGCGTGGAACGGTTCGACAGAGTCGCCACCGAACTTTATTTATCCCAAAAGAGGGAAAGGAAAATATCGAGAAAACCTTTAAAGTGGGGTAAGAACATGGTCGTCGCAACCACATTCCGATTTCGGGAGTCGGTTACGTGAGGGGAAGGTACGCGCACCCCCTCACGTCCATTGTACTCAACGGGAACCTCTTGATTCGAATCACGATACTCTTTAGCTAAGTTTATCTATTTTCTTCTCTAAAAAAATGAAAAAACGGTAAGATAAAAGGGAAGAATGCTAAGGGAAATGGGGTGGTTTTAGGATAGGGTGCTCAGCAAGGTCATCGTGACCTCGGGCCTACGTATGCTCATTCAGACGAGAATGAGGAATCAGAGCAATCGTAGTTCGACTACGGGGTTCGACGGAAAAAGATGGTAGTGTGGACGCAAACGGGGGAAAAAGAAAAAGTGTGGACGCAAATGGGGGAAAAAGAAAAAGTGTGAACGCAAATGGGGGAAAAGAAAAAGTGTGCTCGCCAAGATCATCGCAATCTTGTACCTACGTATCTTTATTCGGACGAGAATAAAGAATCAGAGCAGTCGTAGTTCGTGGTACGCCCACGAAATAAGGGAGTTGGTTTGGTTTAGATGACGATTACTTGAACTTAAGAAAGATTCCTCGGGCCCAAGTAATCGGGAGAGCGAGTCAAAGATTTGGCTGTCTCTCTTTTTCATCTAAGGTGGTTGAGTTTTAAAAGAGGCGTCAATTGCTCACACACGAGTAAGAGAACTCACACCCAAACAATCGAAGGAAGATCAAAGACTTGAACCCCCATTTTTCACCTTGAAAGAGTTTCGATAGTTGTTAGTCGTTTTGAGGTTTATTTGTGAAAATCCGCTTGACGTGGGATCAAGGGTTTATTGTATGCGCTTGGTTATTTTGAAAAGGATTTGATTTATTAAAAGAAGGGGCGTCAATTGTTCACACACGAGTAAGAGAACTCGCACCCAAACAATCGAAGGGAGATCAAAGACTTGAACCCCCATTTTTCACCTTAAAAGAGTTACGATAGTTATTAGTTGTTTTTGAACTTTGATTATGAAAATCCGCTTGACGTTGTATCAAGGGTTTATTGTACGAAAAGAGTTTGGTTTGAAAAGACTTGAGGTTGATTTTGAAAGTGGCTCGACGACGAATCGAGAGTTTGGTTGAAAAGGTTTATTTGAAAATGGCTCGACGACGAGTCGAGGATTGGTTTGAAAATGGGTGTGTTTGAAAATGGGTGTGTTTGAAAATGGCTCGACGACGAGTCGAGGATTGGTTTGAAAATGGGTGTGTTCGAAAATGGCTCGACGACGAATCGAGAATTAGTTTGAAAATGGGTTGTTTGAGAAATATCTCGACGACGAATCGAGGTTTTGGTTTGAAAATGGGTTGCCTATGCTAGTCCCTAGGGGTGCTCCTAGTAAACAAACCACAATCAAAACAATATTAAGTGCGTACATCGGAATGGGGGAGGGATACATGTAAATTACAAGTGTTGACAGAAATAAATGGTCTCATTGTAAGGTAGCCCAAGAGGAAGCCGTGTGTGTGCGAAGGTGTCCTAAACTAAACCTTGAGCAAGCGTCGAGCAAGTGATCATAACCACAGTCCGTTCATGTTCGTTTTTTATGGTTGCGATAGTTGTTAATTGTTTTCGATTAAGGGTGAGCGAATGAAATGAATATGAATATGATACAATATATACAACGATATAATCGATATAGAATTGACAAGGTATAATATCGACATAAAAATGAAAGTTGGTCTCGTCTTAATCTCGATTTAATCGATAAATCGATAATCCGATTTTTTGACTTTCATTGATCCAAAATTGATAAAATAATGGAAAAATAATGGAAATGAAATAAAATAGAAAATGACAATAAAAGAATAAAGGTCTCACCTTTATCAAGATTTAAAATCAAAAATTGATAAATCTTGATATTTTGGTTTTCATTGACCAAAATGAATAAAAATGCTAAAAATGAAATAAAATCTAAATAAAGTGATGAATAAATTGAAATAAAATAAAAAATAAATGAATGGTGAATACAAATGAATATAAATGAAAATCGAAATAAAAAAGGGTAGGCCTCATATAAATCAAGATTTGGATCTATTAGAGAAAATCAACAAATCAAGAGTTTTATCCTATCATTGGCCCCTAATAAAATAATAATGAGATGAAACAATAAACTAAATAAATTGATTATGGACAAGAAAGATTAAACTAAACATAAAAAAAAAATATAAAGACTTGTTTTAAGCAAAACCTAAGAGAATGATAAAAAAATGAAAACAATGAAGATTGAGAGTGGGGGTGCGTTTGATTTGAAAGGGAGTATGATTCAAGAAACAACATGGGCTTAAGCCCATCATTTACACAAGTAAAATCAGTTCCCATTTTTAAAAATAAAAAAACCATTAAATCAAAACAAGAATGCCATTGTGAAAACACAACCAGCTTCCCTTGAAAACAGAACGACACACTTCATCACTCTTTTCAAAAGAACACAACCCCAGTTTGAACAAAAATTCTGCATATGAATAAAAAAACCGCGCTCCAAATCGTCTTCATCATCGCGCAAAGATCGACGCGATGAAAAAAGGGATGCGACTCCACCTTTTTCGTCTCTTTTCGCTCTGCTTCGATTCTGCTCTCACTCTCCTTCTCCTGGTTCTGATATGGGTCTGTTTTGGGATTTATGGTGGATTTGTGATTTGAAGAAGGTGTATTGAAGGTTTTAAGGTAATTTTGGTTGTGAAACGATGGTAACAGTTGTTGTTAAGCGTTGTTTATTGTCGATTGTTGCAGGTCAGTGAAAGGATCTTGTTGGGATAAGAGTGGCAGATGATGTTTGGGTATTGAAATTTGAAGATTGATTTGGGAGATTCAAGGTCGGTTGGGATTTATTGGCGATGAAGAAAGGGTTGTGTTTGGTTTGTGTTGGCTGTCATGTTGTTGTTGGTGAGGAAGGGAATGAAGGAGAGTGAAGGTTTGGAAATTAGTTTAAGGTCATTGTTTTTTCAGGCTGTGAAGATGGAAGAAAGTTATGTAAGTTGCTGTTGAGAAATTTCTGCAGAATGTTTTCAATGAATGTTGAAGATTTATTTTTTGAAGGTGAGTTTCTCTTTTTATTGCGTTCTCATTCCTCTCCCTTTTATTCCAATTCAAAACTTGTTCTTTAAGTTTCAATTTTGTCCTATTGTTTTGTGATGTTGCTCTCAATGGCAGGTTGTGCAGTGTTGATGCAGAGTGCAGATTGCGCAGGTTGTTGAAGCATAGCAGGATGTTGAGGCAGTAGCAAGTACATTTGGGGTGTTGTGTGGCGTGGGATATGGTGTGAGTCTTGTGCGAACCTTTTGGTCAAAGCTTCAAATTGGATACAATATTGGGTTAGAAATATTAGTAATAATAATAATAAAATAAATAATAATAATAATAATAATAAGATAATAACAGTAATACTAAAAAAATAATTACAATAAAATATAATAATAATAATAATAATAATAATAAATATAATATTAATAATGAAATGACACAAATAATACAAATGAAAACATATACAGGTAGGACAAATTTGGGGTATGACAGATGCCCCTATCTAATTGGCTTGAACCGAGTTAGATGATCTGATATGGCGTTCATCTTTCGAGGTAGAAGACAATTAGATATAAAGAAGACCACGAATTTGTCCAAAAATAAAGAAAAGGGATTGGGCAGTTGAAATACGAGAAATCTGACACCAAAAGGATGACAGACCTATCACCAAAAGGATGATAGTGAACACACACATAGAGACCCTTCCACCAAAAGGATGGAAATGAGGTCAAAGCCTGCTATTACCGACGAGATAATAGGGCACACACACACACACAGACCCTTCCACCAAAAGGATGAAAATGAGGTCAACGTCTGCTATTACCGACGAGATAATAGGGCACACACGCACAACCTGCTACTACCAAAAGGATAGTATGGCACACAACACAGCCTGCTATTATCGACGAGGAATAGGGCACACAATACAGCCTGCTATTATCGACGAGATAATAGGGCACACACACACAGCCTGCTATTACCGACGAGATAATAGGGCACACAACACAGCCTGCTACTATCGACAAGATAATAGGGCACACAACACAGCCTTCTATTATCGACGAGATAATAGGGCACACAACACAGCCTGTTATTATCGACGAGATAATAGGGCACACAACACAACCTGCTATTATCGACGAGATAATAGGGCACACAACACAACCTGCTATTATCGACGAGATAATAGGGCACACAACACATCCTGCTATTATCGACGAGATAATAGGGCACACACACAGCCTGCTATTACCGACAAGATAATAGGGCACACACATACAGCCTGCTACTATCGACGAGATAATAGGGCACACACACAACCTAGTATTACCGACGAGATAATAGGGCACACACACAGCCTGCTATTAACGACGAGATAATAAGGCACACACACACAGCCCACTATTACCGACGAGATAATAGGGCACACACACAGCCTGCTATTACCGACGAGATAATAGGGCACACACACAGCCTACTACTATTGACGAGATAATAGGGCACACAACACAGCCTGCTATTATCGACGAGATAATAGGGCACACAACACAGCCTGCTACTATCGACGAGATAATAGGGCACATAACACAACCTGCTATTATCGACGAGATAATAGGGCACACAACACAGCCTGCTATTATCGACGAGATAATAGGGCACACACACAAAGGTTGAAGTAAAGAAATCAAAGAGGAGAGCCTACGAAAAGGAAAGGGAGACAGTGAAAAATGGAGAAGGTAAACAGCGAAAAAAGGAGAAGGTAACCCGCCAAGATCTACGCAATCTTGTGCCTACGTATCTTTACTCGGACGAGAATAAAGAATCAGGGCAAACGTAGTTCGACTTGAAGAAAAGATTCAATGAGGAACGCCCCCATATTGGTGAAGATGATGCCCCTGACTGGGCTGAAGATCGTCTTGCAGTCTTGAGATTGATCCTAGATCTTGACTATGCGTATGTACGAATGCTTGATTTTGTAATGATGTGCAATGCAAATGCTGACACGCGAAGATGCAAGTGCTGGGGAAGTGTGATTAGTTCTTTGGGTATGCAAATGATGCATATGATGTCTGTGATGACGAATGCGATGCATATTATGCATATGATGTATATGATTGTAGACGAGTGATAGGATAAGTTTGGAGGTGGTGCCAGCATGGTGGACTCTTGGTAGTTGCCAATGCGGATTGGTCTTGGGTGGTGGGAGGGATTTGATTTCCTCGACACTCAGTTCGTTGAAGACGCCATGATTGAAGCAGGCGAAGACACTCTTGAGGCCTCGAGTTTGATCACTTGATGATAAGTCGTTTATGAGAGAACCACAACTTTGCTTGATGGTTGGGGTTGCTTGCTGCACTGGGTCTTGCCCCAGTCTGAACATGGTAATGGTCTTCCCCTGATTAACCAACTCTGAAAGGATTTGATCTTTTAAGCTTTGACGTGCTTTGAGATGACTTGCCCCTGATCGAGCTGTTGAAAGATTTGCCCCAGATTGAGGGTTTGATAGAGTCTTGATTCGGGTTGGCACCGCTGAAAATTCAAATTCCTCTTCAATTGCCCCTTGCTGGAATTGCATTGATGTTAAACACAGATTTGCAGTTAAAATTGTACATTCATAAATGGTAATCTTAATACGATGCTTATGCAAGTTTTGAAAAAGAGTCGTTTATTGGAGTGTCGTGATAGTGAGACGAATGGACCGTTAGCCCAAACGTGTGCTGATTTTGATGGTGTGAAAGATATGACACCAATGCTGAAGATTAGCAAATATGGGGAGTCAGTTTACGCAACCTTGCAATAGTATGCTTTCAGAAAAAACCTCGCCTCAATTAGGTCTTTCGAGGGTTGTAACATGGTCTGGTTTACGGTTAATGAAACAAAGGATATTAGGCTCAAAGTATGATTTGTACCCACCCCTTCTTCGTGATGATCTCCAGTCCTACGTTCAGTTAATTCTGCACATGTTTGTCTTCCAAAAGGGTTGATGGTGTAAGCGTGATGACTCAAGGTTTACTCGAAATGGAAGTCACCTTATTTTGTTTTTGATGGATGTCAGTGACCCTTTTGGTTTTGATATGGTGGTCACTGGACTTTATTTTATTTTTGTTGAGGATTCGAGGGCCTCTTTTGTTTTTGTTTTTGATCCCTATCTTTTGCATGGACCGATTTTGCTTGTCGAGACCATTAGGGTTGTCTTGATTTTTACCTAAGTCTCCCTTGAGGTGTTTGACTTAGCAGGCTTTTGATTTTTTGGTTTTTGTTGGAGGGTTGTGACTGCCAAGTCATGGGTCTTGATGAACAACCGTCATGTCTTTTAGATTTTTGCTTGTGATTTCGGTAGTTAGGATTAACTGAACACTACCCTGCCCCAGGTTAAATATAAGGTTTTGTATATCCGAAGGAAACTGCTACTTCTAGGCTCGAAGTGGTTTACTAGGGATTAACTCCTTATCTCTACAGTGTTTGGGGATTTGAAACAATGCATGTACATCCTCGACGAGATTCTGTCCGAAAGCATACATTTGCAATTATGGGTATTTCGCTTTCATCATCCTCCCTCCAATCATTGCTAAGCGACAGTATGATAAAGAGAGTGAAGTGGATAAGTGTGTCAGTGTTTTGCAGTAAATGGAAAAAATGAGTGAACACGACATAACTGATTCAAAACATGCATAGTTGATACATTAAGAAAACCAAATACAAACGACAATGTTTGAAGCAAACAGTACTTGAACAAGCAAATACAAAGTACAAAGATGCAAAATGATGGGATGGCATGACGAATGCCTTCTTCGAGGAACTGATTTTCTTGTCTTGACTTGATTGATGCTTGAACTGGCTTGTTCAGAGTTGGAGACTGTTCTGCTTGTCTTTGGCAACCCCTTCAATGATTGATGGTCCAGCCTATACATGTGGCAGCATGGTCTTTGTTGGATATGATTCATCATTCATCTGCTTTCGCCTTGAGCTGCGTACTGGTATCGAGGAATCAGCTTGATTTGCTGGTTATGAAGGAAGGAAGTTGAAGTGAGATTCTGAGGTTGAAAATGCAATGCAAGATGCGTAACAGATGCAATGCAATGACATGAAATGCAATGCAAGATGCAAGATCCAGGATCGCAGAATCAGACAGCTTCAAACAGTTCTGAGGTTGGCCAGATGAACGGGTAAAGAACCACAACTAGGATCAAGAAAACCCATAGGTAGGTTTCTAAAACGGGTAAGTGCCTAGAGTTATGGATTTATTTCGATAACATTATAACCAAGACGAAGAGACATCCGACTATAATATCCACAAAATAATCTCGTCTAAGTGAGGTCTTCATTTCTTCCCCACGAGAAAGATTCCTCGGAGGCGCCCACTACACAACCATAGACACACGGGTTCTAAGTAGGGTTCTCAGAATTCTAGATCGATGTCGAAAATATTACTGTCAGGAAGTAATACGTTCGAGGGATCTCATCTGATTGGGGCATTCGCATTAACTCACATAGAATTAACGCTACCAACCACCATGGGTAAATTGGGTTAATGGTCCTTGGGATCAATCGACCCACCTCGAAAGTATTACCACCATGGAAAAGATTCACCACAACAATAATATCTCCAAGGGAATCTACTCCAAGCGGTGGTTTTCGCTTCAACTCGCGCGGAAGAGACCACGCAAGCCTACACTACACAACCACCATCTTAATCCTAGGGTCTTTCTCGACTCGGGTGTAGAGCCATCTCACAAAGTTCCCAACGTCAGAATAACCCAACAATGCCACAGATAAGGAAATAAGTAAGCAAACGAGAAGAAAAGGTAAACAAAACTAAAAAGCTAGCGATTCGAATCAAGATAGGCTTGACTCTCTCTTGCATGGAGCAAATAACTTCCCCATCAGAGTCGCCAGCTGTCGCTCCTCGAAAAATCGCTTGATCGAAGACAGGACCCTCGCGCGAAAGGCGTGGAACGGTTCGACAGAGTCGCCACCGAACTTTATTTATCCCAAAAGAGGGAAAGGAAAATATCGAGAAAACCTTTAAAGAGGGGTAAGAACATGGTCGTCGCAACCACATTCCGAGTTTGGGAGTCGGTTACGTGAGGGGAAGGTACGCGCACCCCCTCACGTCCGTTGTACTCAACGGGAACCTCTTGATTCGAATCGCGATACTCTTTAGCTAAGTTTATCTATTTTCTTCTCTAAAAAAATGAAAAAATGGTAAGATAAAAGGGAAGAATGCTAAGGGAAATGGGGTGGTTTTAGGATAGGGTGCTCGACAAGGTCATCGCGACCTCGGGCCTACGTATGCTCATTCAGATGAGAATGAGGAATCAGAGCAATCGTAGTTCGACTATGGGGTTCGACGGAAAAAGATGGTAGTGTGGATGCAAACGGGGGAAAAAGAAAAAGTGTGGACGCAAATGGGGGAAAAAGAAAAAGTGTGGACACAAATGGGGGAAAAAGAAAAAGTGTGCTCGCCAAGATCATCGTAATCTTGTACCTACGTATCTTTATTCGGACGAGAATAAAGAATCAGAGCAGTCTAGTTCGTGGTACGCCCACGAAATAAGGGAGTTGGTTTGATTTAGATGACGATTACTTGAACTTAAGAAAGATTCATCGGGCCCAAGTAATCGGGAGAGCGAGTCAAAGATTTGGCCCTCTCTCTTTTTCATCTAAGGTGGTTGAGTTTTAAAAGAGGCGTCAATTGCTCACACACGAGTAAGAGAACTCGCACCCAAACAATCGAAGGAAGATCAAAGACTTGAACCCCCATTTTTCACCTTGAAAGAGTTTCGATAATTGTTAGTCGTTTTGAGGCTTATTTGTGAAAATCCGCTTGACGTGGGATCAAGGGTTTATTGTATGCGCTTGGTTATTTTGAAAAGGATTTGATTTATTAAAAGAAGAGGCGTCAATTGTTCACACACGAGTAAGAGAACTCGCACCCAAACAATCGAAGGGAGATCAAAGACTTGAACCCTCATTTTTCACCTTAAAAGAGTTACGATAGTTATTAGTTGTTTTTGAACTTTGATTATGAAAATCCGCTTGACGTTGAATCAAGGGTTTATTGTACGAAAAGAGTTTGGTTTGAAAAGGCTTGAGGTTGATTTTGAAAGTGGCTCGACGACGAATCGAGAGTTTGGTTGAAAAGGTTTGTTTGAAAATGGCTCGACGACGAGTCGAGGATTGGTTTGAAAATGGGTGTGTTTGAAAATGGCTCGACGACGAGTCGAGGATTGGTTTGAAAATGGGTGTGTTCGAAAATGGCTCGACGACGAATCGAGAATTAGTTTGAAAATGGGTTGTTTGAGAAATATCTCGACGACGAATCGAGGTTTTGGTTTGAAAATGGGTTGCCTATGCTAGTCCCTAGGGGTGCTCCTAGTAAACAAACCACAATCAAAACAATATTAAGTGCGTACATCGGAATGGGGGAGGGATACATGTAAATTACAAGTGTTGACAGAAATAAATGGTCCCATTGTAAGGTAGCCCAAGAGGAAGCCGTGTGTGTGCGAAGGTGTCCTAAACTAAACCTTCAGCAAGCGTCGAGCAAGTGATCATAACCACAGTCCGTTCATGTTCGTTTTTTATGGTTGCGATAGTTGTTAATTGTTTTCGATTAAGGGTGAGCGAATGAAATGAATATGAATATGATACAATATATACAACGATATAATCGATATAGAATTGACAAGGTATAATATCGACATAAAAATGAAAGTTGGTCTCGTCTTAATCTCGATTTAATCGATAAATCGATAATCGGATTTTTTGACTTTCATTGACCCAAAATTGATAAAATAATGGAAAAATAATGGAAATGAAATAAAATAGAAAATGACAATAAAAGAATAAAGGTCTCACCTTTATCAAGATTTAAAATAAAAAATTGATAAATCTTGATATTTTGGTTTTCATTGACCAAAATTAATAAAAATGCTAAAAATGAAATAAAATCTAAATAAAGTGATGAATAAATTGAAATAAAATAAAAAATAAATGAATGGTGAATACAAATGAATATAAATGAAAATCAAAATAAAAAAGGGTAGGCCTCATATAAATCAAGATTTGGATCTATTAGAGAAAATCAACAAATCAAGAGTTTTATCCTATCATTGGCCCCTAATAAAATAATAATGAGATGAAACAATAAACTAAATAAATTGATTATGGACAAGAAAGATTAAACTAAACATAAAAAAAAATATAAAGACTTGTTTTAAGCAAAACCTAAGAGAATGATAAAAAAAGGAAAACAATGAAGATTGAGAGTGGGGGTGCGTTTGATTTGAAAGGGAGTATGATTCAAGAAACAACATGGGCTTAAGCCCATCATTTACAAAAGTAAAATCAGTTCCCATTTTTTAAAATAAAAAAACCATTAAATCAAAACAAGAATGCCATTGTGAAAACACAACCAGCTTCCCTTGAAAACAGAACGACATACTTCATCACTCTTGTTAGTTCCTGGATTGGCTGGAATTTTGGTAAAACAAAGTATGTTCAATGTTGATGTCAAGGTGTTGATGTTACAACATTGAAGTCTTAACACTGGGCTGTGTTAAGTATTTAATTGCTGAAGTTGGATGTCTGATGTCACACAGGTGATGTTGTAACATCAGATCTGCAGAATCAAGAACATCAGGTTGTGATGTTTTTAGGGTTGCGTATTATCTGGAATTGTGGAGAGCAAGCTGTCTCATTGGATGTGAATATCTTGGGATAGATATTTGCTGCTGCATAGGAGATCTGTTGCAGATTTGTAGGAGATTTAAAAGGTTGAAGATTTAAAAAGATTTTAGGAGAAAATCTGTTTTAATATTCAGTTTTAAATAAAAAATCTGGGAGATATTGTAGCAAGTCCAAGACCAATTCAAGGAGCTATATAAAGCGCACAAGACCAAAGGAAAAAGTGACAGAAAACATTCAGAAGATCAAGAGCTGGAGGCTTAGTGTCTAGAGTTTGTTTAAAGTGCTTGTATTTACACTATTCTAGGGTTGGAATAGGTGTTGAGTTTTTGTCCTCTCTAGAAGCTGTGAAGCAATAGAGAGTGGTTGATTGATCAAAGCTGTGAAGTAAGATCAAGGGTACTCAAAGTGGTTTCTTTGAGTGTTTGTAAGGGATTGAGTGGTGTTCTCATACCTAAGTGGTTTCTTAGGTAGGAAGTCATTAGTAGAGTATAAGTTTAGGAGATTGTCAATGGGTTGTTGAGTCTGTAAATTATATCTACAAGTAGTGAATTCCATCCCTGGCTTGGTAGCCCCCAGAGTAGGTTGGTTGTAACCGAACTGGGTCAACAATTCTTGGTGTTATTTTACTGTTATTGCTATCCATTGTGCAGAGTGTGTTGGTGTGACATCACACCTTAACATCACACGTCTGATACCAGAATTTCAATTGGTATCAGAGCAGGCATCCTGTCTGTCTCTGGGTGAGATCTAGGGAAGTTACTTTCTGGTGTAAAGATGGACAAAGAAGTTGGAGGATTCGTCAACAGACCCCCTATTTTGGATGGATCCAATTATGACTATTGGAAGCCAAGGATGATCACCTTCTTAAAATCCTTGGACAGTAGGGCTTGGAAGGCTGTTATTAAAGAGTGGAAAGCACCTGTTGTATGTGAGAAGGACGGTGCTGGTAAAGATAAAGAAGGCACCTCTAAGCTAAAGCCTGAAGAAGAATGGGCCAAGGAGGAAGATGAGCTCGCCCTTGGAAATTCCAAAGCTCTAAATATAATCTTCAATGGAGTGGATAAGAATATCTTCAGGTTAATCAATACCTGTGAAGTTGCTAAGGAAGCGTGGGATATCTTACAGGCTACTCATGAAGGAACATCTAGAGTCAAGATGTCACGACTTCAGATTTTAACATCAAAATTTGAAAGCCTGAAGATGAAGGAAGATGAGACTATTCAGGATTTCCACATGAGTGTTCTTGAGCTGGCCAATGCATCTAGTGCTCTTGGAGAGAAGATGTCAGATGAAAAGCTTGTGAGGAAGATCCTTAGGTCCCTACCTAAGAAGTATAAGATGAAGGTTACTGCCATTGAAGAATCACAAGACATCAGCAAGATGAGAGTAGATGAGCTCATTGGATCTCTTCAAACTTTTGAGCTTGGGTTGAATGAGGAAGAACCAGAAAAGAAGCCAAAAAGTATAGCCCTGGTGTCAAATGATGCAGAAGAAAAAGGAAAGAGTTCTGAATCGCAGGAGGATCTATCTCAGCCCATAGTGATGTTGGGAAGACAGTTCACCAAAGTATTCAAGAGAATGAATAACAACTCCAGGCCTAATGTCAAGAACATGACATCTGACACCAGCAAGAAGGATGAAGAGAAAACTACCCAAGATAAAGGAGTTTAGTGCTTTGAGTGTGAAGGGTATGGACATGTTAAGAAAGAATGTCCCACCTTCTTGAAAAAGCAGAAGAAGGGCATGATAGTTTCCTGGTCTGACTCTGATAGTGAAAGTGAAAGTGAGTCAGCAAAGCATGTGAGAGCTTTAACATGAGCTGTGGTTTCTGATGATGATTCTAGTGATGGAGAAGTAACTTATGAGGAGTTAGCATCTACCTATCAAGAGCTGTGTTTAAAAAGTGCTGAGATTTGTCAAGAAAACAAGTGCCACAAGCAACAGATTGCTCAGCTAGAGAATGAAAAGACGGATCTGGAAAATGAAGTGGTGCTAGTTAGAGCTCACCTTAATCAAATGACCAAGTCTGTTAGGATGTTGAGCTGTGGTACAGACACACTTGACAAGATCCTTCAGTCGGAAAAAGCTGCTGGAGACAAAGCTGGGATAGGTTATGTGGCTGAGGACAAGGGAACTTCAGAAGGAAGCACTTCAGGTTCAAAGAAGGAAGTGTCACAACTTTCATCTCAACATCATCCAAAGAAGCAGGATCCTACCCCTAAGAAAGCTGATGTTTCACAACCTAAGAAGATTGAGAAGAAGACTGGCCCCTTTCAGAAGAGAAAGCAGCCACAAGGAGCTAGTCAGTATATGCCCCCACAATACCACGAGAGCATGCAAGCTGCTCAGTTCAAACAACACATGTCTCATCAGGTGTCTCAACATCAGGACAACTGGTATGGTTATGGATATGGATACACCAATGTTGTTCCTTATATCTATGGAAGAAGAAATCCACACCATCATGGGAGACAATCAAGGAAACACCATTCTCAGCCGTCCTATGGGAGAAGATACCAGCATAATAGATGGCAGGGCAGTTATGGTAGGAGAAGTTATGGTAGGAGAAGACCACATTATGGTTGGCAGCATAAGCAATCTCATCATGGCAGACGATTCAGAGATGAAAGGGTGAGATGCTATTATTGTGGAAGGTTTGGACATATGCAGTACTCTTGCTACAAGCTGCATGGATACCCTCAACCTCAAAACAGATGGAGAGAGCACAGGCCCAAAGTTGTTAAACAATGGGTACCTAAGGAGAAGGTGAAGCGCTTGTTGGCTCACTTGGCTGACAAAGAGTTTAAAGAAGGAACATGGTATTTTGACAGTGGGTGTTCCAAACACATGTCTGGATGTAGATCAATGTTTGATGAACTTAGACCTTGTCCCTCTCATGAGGCTATATTTGGCAATGGAGGAAAAGGTATTGTTGCAGGAGTTGGGAAAGTGCAAGGTAATGGTAGACCTGAACTTGACAATGTTATGGTTGTCAATGGCTTAAGTGCAAATTTGATCAGCATAAGCCAGTTGTGTGATGAAGGTTACAAGGTAAATTACACTAAGCATGAGTGTGTGGTTTCTGATGAGCATAATCAGATTGTTATGAAGGGTGCCAGAACCAAAGATAACTGCTATCAGTGGATTTCTCTTGAAGGAAATTCAACTAATGATGTTCAAGTTGATGTTATAACATCAGACTATGACATCAGGATGCTGAAAGGTCACTCAGAGTTAATGAGTCCTGATGAGAATTGTTTAAAAGGAAAGTTTGTATGGAGGGAGAAAATTAGTAATTGGTCTTTAAAGAGTACACAAAATCTGGCGCCTTACCTCAGACCCTCGTTTCCTATTATAGCAAAATCACGGTTCATCAAAACTCATATCTCTCTTCTGTTCGTCCCCTTCAACAAGAAGAATCATCTTACTCTATACTCCCTCAAAGGAACCATGTCAAAGCAAACAGCTTCTCCTTCTAAAAGTTCTTCGCGGAATAACGCTAGGGTTTCTACAGATGAGTACTCTGAAGACGAAGCTCTGAATATACAACCCATCTCTGTAATGTTACCAGAATCAGGTAAACCTAGACCTTTTAAACTTGCTTCAAAAAGGGCCGCAACTACTTTTAAAAATAGTGAAACAAAGAAGCTAGTTACCAGTATCCTATTTAGTGATAAATCATCACCTAGGTCATCAACGCTCAAACTGTGGTAGAAAAGTTTGATGTTGATAAGAGTATGGGTAATCTGGCAACCAAAATACTGGACAAAGGAATACCTGTGAAAGGAATTTCTGTACCGTTGAATCAGATGCCAGCAGAAAAGGTAGACATGCAAGGAGAAGAATCTGATCTTCATAGACTTGCCGTGTCTGTCATTGAGGATTCTGAAAGAGGAGGAGAAGAAGATGATGTGCATGAGGGAATTAATAATAGAACTACTCCTGAAGAAGAAAAGAGTGAGGACGTGATCAATGTGGATGACTTATCTGACAATGAAGTCATTGGAAATGTTGTTCCAAGTATTGCCAAGAGACTACAAACAAGGAAAGGAAAGACCAATGAATCCTCTCCTAAGAAGCCTACTGAAGGAAAGAAGGAAACTGTTGTTGGTCCCACAAAACCTTGGAGCAAGGTTGTTACACCTTCCAAAAAGAGAAAGGTTAGAGAAGAATCTGAGTCTGAAGATGAAGTTGAGGAAGATGTCCATGACATCACACCAGTCAGAAAGACCATTCTAAAGAGAATTTCTGATAAGGTCCCTGAAGTGCCAGTGGACAACATATCCTTCCATTATGCGAGCAGTGCATCCTTGTGGAAGTTTGTGTGCCAAAGAAGGTTAGCTCTGGAAAGGGAGCTTGGAAAAGATGTCTTGGAGATGAAAGAAATCATGGACCTCATTCATGGAGCTGGACTTCTAAAGACTGTGACCAGATTCTCCAAGTGCTATAGTGGACTTGTTAAGGAATTTGTTATCAACATTCCCATAGACATTTCTGACAATAGAAGTGTGAACTATATAAAGGTGTTTGTTAGGGGACAATGTATTGACTTCTTTCCCAGTACTGTCAACAAATATCTGGGAAGAGATGACCAAGAGGAGTGTGAGCTGGAGGTGACTGATAATGAAGTGTGTAGAGAGATTACTGCTACTCAAGTTAAGGTGTGGCCACTGAAAAATAAATTAACAGCCAGTAAACTCAGTATCAAGTATGCTATATTGCACAGAATTGGTGCGGCCAACTGGGTACCTACTAATCACAAAACCACTATAACTGTGGGATTAGGAAGGTTCATCTATGCTGTAGGGAAAAAGGTCAAGCTCAACTTTGGAAGCTATATATTTGATCAAGTAGTAAAGCATGGTGCCACCAATGCCATCAAAATGCCTATATCATTCCCTTCCCTTATCTGTGGAATGATCTTAGATCAGCATCCTGGAATCTTAACCAGCTCAGAGGTAGCTTGTAAGAGGGAATCAACTTTATCTTTACATCCCAAATTATTTGCTGGGAGTCATGTTCCAGACATTGTTACAACATCAAGCTCTGGGATTAAGAAGGTCAGTACAAAATCTGAGCTGATTAAAGAATTAAGGGCAACCTGCAAGGATCTTGATATGGTTATCAAGACCAGCACTGACAGGAAAATGAAGATTGAGCAGATGATTAAAGACTTGGAACAGGGGGAAGACAATGGGAATGGTGACACTGAGGATTCTAGGTCAGATGAGGGTGATGAAGATGCTGCTGGTACAAGCTCGGATGAAGACTAATCTCCATCTGCTGTTTTTTAGATAGTAGTTTTAGTTTTAGTTTTTAGTTTTTTTATGTTGGGTTTGTAATTTGAATATTGTGCTGTTTTATGCACTGTTTATGTTTTTAGTTTCCTTCTATGATTTGTTTTGCCTGTTTACTAACTGAGAGGCTAACAATGAGAGCTAGGGTGTACTGACAGTTAATAGGGCTTCTAACTGAAGTTTGCCTAATTGTGGCTAAAAAGGGGGAGAAAATAGCCAAGAGAGTCAAGTGTATCAAAGAGTATTATTACCATATGCTGCTAATGTGATGCAGATATTAAGGGGGAGATAGATTGATGCTGCTAAAAGGTGTTTAGTTGAAAAGTTGTTGCTGCAGTGAGGAGGAGTATTGACTGAACTTTTGAAGATATCATGACATTTGAAGAGTGCAGCCAAGCAGACATCTAGGGGGAGTAAACTGTTGCACATTGTGAGCTACTGAACAGCTGTGATGCTGGTTCATGTTTTCAAGGGGGAGCACCAATTGGCTGTTGTCAATATGAAGATGGTGCTGCAGCAGATCAAGTAATGAAGACTATGAAGATTGTCAAACTGCTGCTGATTGAGAGTTTCAAATTTCTGAAGATTATTCCGCTGCTGAAATCTATGAAGGTGCAGAGTGCAGAAGTTGATTGCAGAGTGCAGAGAGTGTTTTAGCCAAAATTAACCAAAGGAGGAGATTGTTAGTTCCTGATTGGCTGGAATTTTGGTAAAACAAAGTATGTTCAATGTTGATGTCAAGGTGTTGATGTTGCAACATTGAAGTCTTAACACTGGGCTGTGTTAAGTATTTAATTGCTGAAGTTGGATGTCTGATGTCACACAGGTGATGTTGTAACATCAGATCTGCAGAATCAAGAACATCAGGTTGTGATGTTTTTAGGGTTGCGTATTAGCTGGAATTGTGGAGAGCAAGCTGTCTCATTGGATGCAAATATCTTGGGATAGATATTTGCTGCTGCATAGGAGATCTGTTGCAGATTTAAAAGGTTGAAGATTTAAAAAGATTTTAGGAGAAAATCTGTTTTAATATTCAGTTTTAAATAACAAATCTGGGAGATATTGTAGCAAGTCCAAGACCAATTCAAGGAGCTATATAAAGCGCACAAGAGCAAAGGAAAAAGTGACAGAAAACATTCAGAAGATCAAGAGCTGGAGGCTTAGTGTCTAGAGTTTGTTTAAAGTGCTTGTATTTACACTATTTTAGGGTTGGAATAGGTGTTGAGTTTCTGTCCTCTCTAGAAGCTGTGAAGCAATAGAGAGTGGTTGATTGATCGAAGCTGTGAAGTAAGATCAAGGGTACTCAAAGTGGTTTCTTTGAGTGTTTGTAAGGGATTGAGTGGTGTTCTCATACCTAAGTGGTTTCTTAGGTAGGAAGTCATTAGTAGAGTATAAGTTTAGGAGATTGTCAACGGGTTGTTGAGTCTGTAAATTATATCTACAAGTAGTGAATTCCATCCCTGGCTTGGTAGCCCTCAGAGTAGGTTGGTTGTAACCGAACTGGGTCAACAATTCTTGGTGTTATTTTACTGTTATTGCTATCCATTGTGCAGAGTGTGTTGGTGTGACATCACACCTTAACATCACACGTCTGATACCAGAATTTCAACTCTTTTCAGAAGAACACAACCCCAGTTTGAACAAAAATTCTGCATATGAATAAAAAAACCGCGCTCCGAATCGTCTTCATCATCGCGCAAAGATCGACGCGACAAAAAAAGGGATGCGACTCCACCTTCTTCGTCTCTCTTCGCTCCGCTTCGATTCTACTCTCACTCTCCTTCTCCTGGTTCTGATATGGGTCTGTTTTGGGATTTATGGTGGATTTGCGATTTGAAGAAGGTGTATTGAAGGTTTTAAGGTAATTTTGGTTGTGAAACGATGGTAACAATTGTTGTTAAGCGTTGTTTATTGTCGATTGTTGCAGGTCAGTGAAAGGATCTTGTTGGGATAAGAGTGGCAGATGATGTTTGGGTATTGAAATTTGAAGATTGATTTGGGAGATTCAAGGTCGGTTGGGATTTATTGGCGATGAAGAAAGGGTTGTGTTTGGTTTGTGTTGGCTGTCATGTTGTTGTTGGTGAGGAAGGGAATGAAGGAGAGTGAAGGTTTGGAAATTAGTTTAAGGTCATTGTTTTTTTAGGCTGTGAAGATGGAAGAAAGTTATGTAAGTTGCTGTTGAGAAATTTCTGCAGAATGTTTTCAATGAATGTTGAAGATTTATTTTTTGAAGGTGAGTTTCTCTTTTTATTGCGTTCTCATTCCTCTCCCTTTTATTCCAATTCAAAACTTGTTCTTTAAGTTTCAATTTTGTCTTATTGTTTTGTGATGTTGCTCTCAATGGCAGGTTGTGCAGTGTTGATGCAGAGTGCAGATTGCGCAGGTTGTTGAAGCATAGCAGGATGTTGAGGCAGCAGCAAGTACATTTGGGGTGTTGTGTGGCGTGGGATATGGTGTGAGTCTTGTGCGGACCTTTTGGTCAAAGCTTCAAATTGGATACAATTTTGGGTTGGAAATATTAGTAATAATAATAATAAAATAAATAATAATAATAATAATAATAATAATAAGATAATAACAGTAATACTAAAAAAATAATTACAATAAAATATAATAATAATAATAATAATAATAAAATATAATATTAATAATGAAATGACACAAATAATAAAAATGAAAATGAAATAATAAAAATAATAAAAAAAGAAATAGTAAAATTAATAAAAGTAAAATAGTAAAAAGATAAGAGTAATAAAAAAATGAAATATTAAAAATAATAAAATTAAAAATAACGAAAATAAAATGATACAAATAATAAAAATAAAATAAAAAATGATAACAATGAAATAAATAAATAACGAATAGTAAAATGATGCAATAATAATAATACTAATACAAATAATAATAATAGTAATAAAAAATAAATGAATAAACAAAATAAAAAATATAATATAATAATAATAATAATAATGAAATAAATAATAATGACCATAATAACAATAAATGATAATAATTAGAAATAATAATATATATAAATAATAATAACATACTAATAATGGTGATAGTAATAGAAAATCATGGAATAATAAATGGTAATAAAAAATAATAAAATATACAAATAACAAATAAAGCTATAAGATTAAATTAAATTAAAATTTAAATATAAAGTTCTAAATGAATTAAAAATCTAATAAAACATAAAGTTCTAATAAAATTAAATCTATAAATTATGCTTGAAAAACTAAATTGAAATAAAAATAAATAAAAAAAAGTTAAGCGTGGGTATTAAAGTGGAAAAGATAATAAAATGGGTATAAATGGATATTTAGATTATGGATAAATAAATGGATATGGATGGATAATTGGATATAGATGGATAATGGTAAAAAAAATGGTTAAAAACTAGATATGACTTAAAAATAAAAAAGGATAAAAACAAAAGAGGGATGAACATATTTTTTGGATTTTTCTGAATATGGTTAGTGGGTGGGTGTACAGATGAAAACATATACAGGTAGGACAAATTTGGGGTATGACACACAACATGTAATATACACATTTCCTTATTTCCTTTAAGTGTATTACATGTTATTTTTCCTTCTTTATTGTCGAACATAGCACTATCCTCAGTTATACACATAGATATGGTATTCTCATTCATCTCACATGGAATATAGCACATAAAAACATGAGAATACATGGCCAATTCACAAAGATCAAACATGAGCACAATCATTATCAAGCATCACCATAAGATAGGGATTTAAACTAGCTTTCCAGTGCATTCGAAATGTCTCATTAAGGACCACAAAACTCATTTTATAGAGTTTTCAAGGTACGCAACCGATTACGCCACACCCCCTACATTTTCCATGGGCCTGCTACGATCACTCGTATTAGCTGCTACGACTTGTAGCAATGTCCAGAAAAAACCCAAATTCTCCAAATTATCCCATACCATGATATTTTCTCAAAGAAGCCAATCTCAACTCGCTAGTATCAATCCCTAATGATACTAGCATGTTTGAATCAGTCCACAAACATAACATGCAATGGTTCTCCACATAACTCACAATCAACACACAATTAAGCATGCACACATACATACAAGCAACAAAGAATGAACTAATCCCCAAACCCCATCATGCATCACACCCTAGAATTGTTATCTCATCTATCTATGAATCCCACCTGAATCAACCCCGCAACTTCTGAATTTAGAGATAAATAGATGAGCGGATGAAAAGTCTTGATGATCTTCTTTTTCTTTCCTCAATGGTTATTTACATGCAATGACGTTTATCTAAGCTTGTTTCCATCTTTTTCTTTTGATCACAACTTCTGAATATGATGAAGATGATAAGATAATGATGAGATTATAGTGAGCTCTTAGTGCTTGAATGCTTCATAGATTGTTTTATCTCCAATTATTCAAAGCAGAATGAACATGCATCATGAGGTAGTTTGCCAAGTTCCCTTTCCTTTTTTCTCCTCTCTCTCTCTCTCTCTCTCTCTCTCTCTCTCTCTCTCTCTAAATTATGAATTCAAGACAAGAAAATGAGAAAAGAGTGAAGTTTTCATATGGTCTTGGCCTTATATATGTTGCTTAGGAAATTCCACTATTGCCCTTGCTACTTAAGGGTAATTACTAATCATGTCATATTTTCCTAATCTTACTTAAACTTGAGATTAACACTCTTAATCTCATTCAAGTGACTATTTCCCCACATTAGTCACACTTAGATTTGTTTTGGATATTACATCCTCCCTATTAATTAAAACCAGTCCTCGAATTTTGTCTGATCAAGGGGTGAACAATAATTCCTACATCTTCGACTCTAGCTCCCACGCTGGTTCGCCCGGATGTTATTCCCTCACCAATTTTCAAAGGTTCTTTGTGTCGATTTTCACAACTCCTATGATATACTTGAGCTTCCAGCTTCTCTCTCTTGGTAGTCTTCATCCCTTAAAAAAAATTTGGTTCACTCTTCGAATTCCTCTTTTCTAGATTGTTGCACATCGCAAGGTGTTATTACTTTCTTACCACACCATCCTTCACATGTACCATCCTTGAACTTGAATGACGACTACCAAGATCTGGCTAGTAATTTGTCCAATTCACATATATTCTACAAATTCCACATTTTTCTAATGTATCACTCTTATTTACTTGGTCGCAAATTCCTCCAAAGTATGCAATTGCTATTTCCTTGCACGTAGTTTGCAAAGCACCATTGATCAAATGCACACTATATTGGATATACTACCACTTCTCTAGACCTTCATGGTGCGCAGAGTAACAATTCATACATCTGCATTGTCGATACCTCGTCCTCTAAGAATTTTTCCAACATTGTGACAAAATTACAATTTGATCACTAATAAATTTATCAATATTAGTTTGATCCATTGTTGTTCACTCAAGCACATGCATTTGGTGTCTCACTTCCTCAGCAAGATCCTAATACGGCACCGCCCGCCCAATGCCGAAAGATTCTACATCCATCTTCCATAAGTGAACATTTACTTGGTTCTTCATGAATATCTCATAGAGACTGCATATCAAGCATCACACGCTGATCCACCAAGAATACATCTATCTTATTACGGTTTATCCACCAAATGGCTAAGACAACACATGCAGATATAGAAGAATGTAGAGTTTACAAAAAGTCCCCAAAAGGTAAATCATACATATCTTAGCATGGTTCCCATTACCGATGGTAGATGGACACCGCTAAGAGTTGGAGTTACATTGGTTATGCATAGACCCTAACTTAAGTACTCATGCACAACACTCACTACGACTCTATCAAACGAGCAGAATTTGTGATGGTATAATTCCTACAAGACTCGCCGACAAGGACTACTCAGGCCCTCCCATAAGCATAGTATTAGACCCTAATTTATCCTACTTCCATCTCGCTTGAGCTAAGCTATGCACGGTCTCCTACGCCCGGACTGAGCCAAGAATGTAATACTTCCTTGTAGCTCGTAGGTCATCGACTGCACAAGTAAGTCTTGACGGTCAAGTAGGGCGTGTGGATCATTTATTATCTTGTCCTATACTATAAGAGTTTTGGTCAATGCCTCACGAGTATACAATTGAAGTTATATGTCCCATATCGCTCACCGAACACGTGAAATATTGATAACCTTAGTCATGTTTTCCATGCAGAACAATGGGAGCTACGAATCTCAAAATTCGAAGTCTTGACAAACCCTTAGCCCAACCAGTGTTTCAAACGTCCTTGATAAGTAAATACCCGTTGCCCACTAAGGTATGGTCTCTTAGGTTTACCCGCCTTTCTGCTTTTGGGAACGTATCCCTCAAGGTAAGATCTTTTGGGTTTACCTGTCTTCCTTCTTCCTTCTCTCAGGGTCTTACTCTCCCATGTATCGAACTACACTTATACAATCCCAGGCACCATACTTTCATCTATCGACTCCCTTATCTAGAATCATCACATCGGCATAAACAAAAGATTAAAGTATAACACACTTCCAAGAATCCCTTGCAATAAAATTCCACCACAATCCTGAGGTATTCTCTATTACCAAATGGTATTCTCTTATTCATATCATAAATCAACTGATTGACTTTGCATACTCCATCCTTACATTTATATCTCTTGCTTATCGTACATGATTGTCAAGAGTTTTTTATTCCTTGAATCACACTCGATGTCTCATGAACTTGCAAGATTGAAGTGTACCACTTGAACCAACTAGGGCTCAATCACAACATAACTGACTCAACTAGGATTCTTACACACATGAAAATAAACACATTATCAACCGAACCAACTAGGGTTCTCAGGATTGACTTTAAACAAGCATCAAGGAAATATCTCTTTTTCTATCTGCACTTGGCTAGCACAATCGCCCTTTTCACAATTGGAACTAAGATACTCATATAATAACATATGATTTGGCCACACGATAGGTCAACAACCTTTCGTGGCATCCTAATACAAGATCACCATTAACACCCTTTTTTCTAAATCCTACATCGCAATTCTGTTTGCAACCAATGCTCATCCCCATACCCAAGCTTGGTTAAAACTCTGGCTGCTTACTGCCCAAACAACTCCTTGAAACTAGGTCAGTTAAGATATTAAAAGTTTTTGCTCAACCCCACATATTTACTCATCGATTAAACTACCAAAGGGGCGAGGAACTTTATACCCAAAAGAATAATAAGAGGTTGGCAAGGTACAATGCACACCGACTATCACCTCATTGCTACTCGTGGCTTCTTCTAGTTTTAAACAAACAAACCTGCCTACTTCCCTTGATGTTTTTGAGGCGCTCCACCAAGGACAATTCCTTGGTATACGGACTTTCCTTAACCATAATATTGTTTCTTTGATACAACTTGACATCCTATGTTTTGATCATAATACTGACACCTCAGCGGATCCATTGGTCTTGCAATTTGAAACTGCTTCCCCTTCGAGGCAGCTCCTTTTTGGTTTCAGTTGGTGGTTAGCTCTGCCATAATTCCTTTCACGCTACTAGGATTACTCCCTCTCCAGCTTGATCTTCATCAGACTATTTCCAGCGACATAGCTCTGACGTAGCAACACAGATAGTTACCAAAACTCTAATGAGCTTGTATTGTGCTCCATTTCTTCTTTGAGCTGGAACTTGAGTTACTTGATCTCCCATTTCCTTTCTAGGACATATGAGATCTGATTAAGATAGGCCACGATGCCTTCAAATCCTTATGCAAATTTCCTCTACGGACAACGACTGAAGGTCAAAACCATGTAGGTTATACTTTCTCCCAAACCCTCACGCTTCCTGGGAGGTATTTAATCAAGAATGTTTCCTTGATGTACAACTATTCCTTCGAGAGATTCTGAGCCAACACATACACTAATGTACAATACCACCATATCACTACTAGCCTTTTATAACACTGAAGGTTTCATGGTTTAAGGCTTGGCAACAATTTTGATAAAACATGCTTCACTGCAGGATGTCGTGTGTGATGTTGTAACATGCTGATCAGCTCACCTTGAGAGCAGATGTCCTAACAAATGTTGTAACATGGTATACCAGAACATCTGTTCTGGCTACTTTAACTCTTGACATATTTGTTTTAATTGTGTGATATTTCTTTTGGGATATATCTTAGTAATTTACGCAGGTCAAGAAGATGTTATCAGGAACAAGTTTCTCTATCTCTAGCTGTACACAAATTGCTAAATTTGGATGATGAGACGTTTTAGGAAACTTTGAAGATTTGTTCCTGTTATTGTGGAGAAGATTTTGCAGATGGATTAAAACTGACAAAATGGAATTAATTGAAGAGTCCAAGCCCATTATGCACGAGCCTATATAAAAAGACTTACTAAACCTAAAATAAAAGAGGAATTATTGTTGAAGAAACCGTGTGTGCAAATAAGGGTTTAGAGTTTGAGTTTTTTTTAGTGTGCTGCTGTATTGTGTCATTCATGTGTCTTCTGATACATTAAGGTGGACTGTTTGTGAGCCATTCATTCATCACCTAGATGCTTGAACTGGACTGATGTTATTAAGTTGTAAGTGTCCACTCTAAGCTTTTAAGTAAGAGTATATTGTCCTTGATTGAAGCTTTTAAGCAAGATCAAGTATTGTCTTTGAAGTGTGTCTTCTTTTGATGTATTGTTATGTCTATCACTGCTGTTGGTGATTGGTAGGAAGTGATAGGGGATTTTTATACCTATGTGAGTCTTAGGTAGAAATTGCACTGGGTAGGTATTAAATGAGAAGTTGTAAACTGGGTTGTTTAGCTTTGAAAAGGATATTACTAATAGTAGATTTCCTTCCTAGCTTGGTAGCCCCCAGACGTATGTGTTGTTGTACACCGAACTGGGTTAACAACTCTTTGTGTTTTGTTATTTTCTGTACCTTTAACTTTGTTTTACTTTGGTCCTTGTGTTTTAAACAAATATCAGTGTCTCGACATCTCTTAGAACATCTGATATCTGCATACCAGAATTTCAATTGGTACAGAGCAGGCATCTTGATCTGTATCTGGGTGAGATCTAGGGAAGATACTTTCTGGTACAATGGACAAGGAAGGAGGATTTCTGAACAAACCACCCATCCTGGATGGAACCAATTATGACTATTGGAAAGCACATATGATGGCCTTTATGAAGTCTATGGACAACAAGGTTTGGAAGTCCGTGATTAAGGGATGGGATCCACCAATGGCTAGAGATAAGGATAGTAATATTACTGTTGTGTTGAAGGCTGAGGAAGACTGGGATGATGAAGATGTCAAGCTAGCTCATGGAAACTCCAAAGCACTGAATGCCCTATTCAATGGAGTGGACAAGAACATCTCCAGATTGATAAATAATTGTACTGTTGCTAAAGATGCTTGAGAGATTTTGAAGACTGCTCATGAAAGAACCTCTAAGGTGAAGATGTCAAGACTCAACTTCTTACCACCAAGTTTGAAAACTTGAAAATGAAGGAGATGAGAGCATTCATGATTTTGACATGAATATTATTGAGATAGCCAATGCCTTAAGTGCTCTGGGGGAGAAGATGTTAGAAGCTAAGTTAGTCAGAAAAATTCTCAGATCTCTTCCAAAGAGATTTGACATGAAGGTAACCGCCATTGAAGAAGCCCAAGACATAAACAACATGAAAGTTGATGAACTTATGGGATCTATTCAGACTTTTGAATTAGGGATCAGTGAAAAGGCTGAAAAGAAGAAAAGCATAGCCTTTGTGTCTAATGTTGAAGACTCAAAGGTAAATGTGACCTAGATACAGATGAAGGTATACATAATGCTATTGTGCTTCTTGGGAGGCAATTCAACAAGGTTTTGAAAAGGATGGATAGAAAAGGAAGATCAGGTGTCAAGAACATCTCATCCGACATCAGAAATAACAATGACTCTCAAAAGAATGACAGGACTGAAGAGAAGTCAAATCAAGGAAAAGGAATACAATGTTATGAGTGTGAGGGTTTTGGTCACATCAAGTCAGAATGTCCCGCCTTTCTCAAGAAAAAAAGAAAGGGTTGTCTATGTCATGGTTTGATGATGATGAGTCAGATGATGAATCTAACTCCGAGACTGTCAATCTTGTGACTGTTGTCTTTTGTAGATGGGTTGATGAGGAAGAATCGTGTGCAAAAAGTTTTCTCTATGAAGATATGGATATGTCTTACAAGGAAACTTGTGACAAGTGTGAAGAATATATTAAGACAGAGGAAAATCAGAGGAAGATCATAGTTGCACTGGAGAATGAGAAGAAAGAACTTCTTTGTAATGTTTATCATTTGCAAGATGAGGTTACCTTCCTGAAATCTAAGCTTAATAACATGACAGACTCATTAAGAAGAATGGAAAACATATATGATGTAGTGAAAGATTATAGAAATGTAAGAGGTTGTTATCCATCAGATGATCAACAAAATAATAAGTCTGTAGAAAAGTTCCTTCCTTCTGAAAAAAAGAAAATGGTCACCATGTCCAACCATATGTTACAACATCCTGGCAGACATGATGTGTCTTCAACAAAATCTAAATCATCTACTTGGAGGTGTCATTACTGTGGTGAGTATGGTCACATTAAGCATTTCTATTATAAGCTATATGAAACGCAACAATCTTCAGCTCATTCCAAAGCTAATAAAGTGAGTAAAAAGAGAAGGTATATCCACATGGATGTAAATCTTATTGCTCACACCTCCTTGAAGGCTTCAGCTAGAGAAGATTGGTACTTTGATAGTGGATTTTTTAGACACATGACAGGGATTCAAAGGTTGTTGGTGGATATTAGGTCTCAGCCCCCAGGTTCTATCAGATTTGGTGATGGATTTAAAGGAGAAATTAAAGGAGTGAGAAGACTGGTGTGTGCAGGGTCTCCTAATTTAGAAGATGTGCTTCTTGTGAAAGGATTAACTGCAAATATTATTAGCATTAGTCAGCTATGTGATCAAGGTTTGTTGGTCAAATTTTCAAAGTCATAATGCTTAGTCAAGGACGAGCAATATGCTATTCTAATTAGGGGTATAAGGTCTAGAGACATCTGCTATCTATGGGAACCTCAAATAACTGCTTATTCTTCCACATGTTCTATAACCAATGAGGATGAAGTGAAGTTATGGCACCAGATTTTTGGACATCTCCATCCCAAAAGAATGAAGGAAATAATGTCTTTAGGAACCATTAGAGGATGCCAGATCTTAAGATTAAAGAAGGGAAAATCTGTGGTGAGTGTGAGATTAGAAAACAGGGTATGATGTCTCACACAATGTTGCAACATCAGACTACCTCCAGAGTGCTGGAACTGCTTCATATGGATTTGATGAGACCAATGAAGATAGAAAGCTTGGGTGGAAAGAGGTATGTCTATGTGATTATAGATGATTTTTCTGGGTTCACGTGGATGAAGTTTATTAGATAAAGATCAGGCTTGTTTGAAGTCTTCAAAGATCTGTGTAAAATTATTCAGAGGGAAAAGAATAGTGTGATTGTAAAGATTAGAAGTGACCTTGACAAGGAATTTGAGAATGCAGAATTCTCAGAGTTTTGTGATTATGAAAATATTAGTCATGAATTCTCTTCTTCCATCACTTCTCAGCTAGATGGAATTGTTGAACAGAAGACAGAGTTATACAAGAATTGGCTAGAGTTATGCTTCATGCTAAGTAATTGTCATTGGAATTTTGGGCTAAAGCTATGAATACTGCGTGCTACATCCATAACATGGTCACATTGAAAGGAGGTACTTCAGCCACTATCTATGAGCTATGGAAAGGAAAGAAACCTACAGTCAAACACTTGCATACGTTTGGAAGTAAATGCTTTGTGTTGACTGACAAAGATCAAAATGGTAAGATAACCCCTATAAGTGATGAAGGGATATTTTTGGGACACTCTTCAATCATCAGAGCTTATAGAGGTTTTAAATCTAGAATTAAAATGATTGTGGAATATATCAGTGTGATAATTGATGATTCAATTAATGAGCAAAGGATAGATGTTGAAAACAATGTTAGAACATCCTCTGTGCAGACTAGAGAAGAAGAAAGATGAAATCTTTCTAGCATTGTGACAGATGACCCTCAATTCACTTCAGGTCTCTCTGTTAGAGTTCAGGCAGAGCTATCCAAGGAACTCATTGCAAGACACCCTTCTGAATATACAAAGAAAATATCAGACTCTTGTCTTGTCTTTAAGCTGGAACCAAGGATGAGTTCTATCATTTAAGAAAAGAATATCTTGAATTACATTATTGGAACAAGTGTCTATGGTGTGTTCTACCCTCACAACATTGAATTCTTGATGAAAGAATTCTACAATGCGGATGGTTGTGCTTCTGGGAACATTGTTGAAACTGAATATGGTAAGACAAGAAGAGGTTGCTCTCAAATAGTGTGGATGAAACAGATGGTGGATGACTATAATGTCAAGCAGAACATTATGACATTAGATTGTGAAGGTCTTAATGTTGTCAGATATGTTACTCAACATGGCTGGAGAAAGAACCCTGACAGGTATAATCAACTAGTCAGGAATCTTGATGAAGGAAAGGTGATTATTTTGAAGCGTGTGGACTCTAAGGATCAACTGACTGGTGTGTACTAAAGCATTATGTGCTGGTCAATTTGAGGACATAAGTAGTGCGCTAAGTACTTGCCCTACGAAGGATTTATAGCAGTTACAGGTATGGAGGAAGGCAACAACTATTGTATCTTTCCTCTATTCTCGGAGGCATAGTAAGCCTAAGAAGGTTATCATTATTGAGGGATTGAAGAAGGCAAGTTTTAAGGTTGTGGCAAGAAGTGTAGAAGAACCTTTGACAGGGGCAAGAGGTGGCATAGCACCTGAAGTTGATCAAGATTATATGTTTCCACCAAGTGATGCGTGTTTCCATTTCCTTGTGTATGCTGGAATACATTGGGTCTGGACAGTGTCTCTCGTTGTACTATACAATTCAGGGGGAGTTCTGCTACAGGTCCGATGATATCAGACAAGATGTCTTGACAAGTTTTTTTATGTATGGAGTTGATGGTTGTCTCTTTCCGTTGTGTTTGCTTCTGATAGTTTGTTAGTACGAAACTACTTTGTCTCTTGGATCGTTAATTTTGTATTGTGTGATGAGGAAGGTGTTGAGTTCAGAATATCATGATGGCATTCCATTGTACTATGACATGCTGGTCACAATTAGGGCCATCAAGGATTGTCACTCTGTAAAGCTGGCCTAGGTCATTATGTCCGGGAGAAGGAATTCTCTGCAGTAGGTTGTATTCATCAGAGAGAGTGTGGTTGAGATGGCTGAGGCTGCTGTGTATAAAAATTGGAATTGCTTAAGTTTTTTTTGTCTCCACCTTCAGGGGGAGAATTGATTATGTGTGACAGGGAGAGATGTGTACCTGTCTGCGGCTTTGGTACAGGTTGTACAGAGTGTGCATGTTCTCATGCAACCTATTTTGTTATACCTCTAGTGAAGGTATAATGTCAGACAAAATGTCTTGACATTGCTCTGACAGGTTGGTTATGTTGTTTGGTTGTGAAATGTCTAACGTAATGTCGTGACATTGTGCTTAGATTTTAGACTGATCACTGATGAATATTTTAGGCAAGGAATTTAGTGGGAAGCTGCATGTTTGGATCATATTTTGTGTCTTTGGTTGGTTTATAAGAGTATACAACGTCTATCAGGATGTCAGAACATTGTACCAAGTTGTTTCAGTTAAGACTGCCAAGAGTCTTTGTGTGGTCAGCATGCCAAGGATGGTGTGTCTCGTCATTAGTGCTTTAATAGTATGCTTAAAAAATGTGGTTTTTTTTGTGTATGTGTGTTTCTATGACATGGAAATTGTCATGGTCCAAGCTTGGAAAAAGAGACTTAGAATTAAAAGTTGTGTTTTCCACATATGGACGACGGTTCATTTTCAAGGCTGACTTAACTTCTTCCAATAGTCCTCTCCTTAACTTGTCATGCGTTAAAAACAAGAAATTTGTGCTATATAATGTCTGAAGCCTGTTTGCCTTCACATCCCATCACGTTGTACTTCAAACATGAGCCAATCCTCTAAAATTTCTGATAATAAGAAGGTTCACTTAAAGGAAACTCTGAACGAAAAGAAGGATCAGTCAAGTGTTGTGACATCTGCTGGATCATCAACCAGAGTTGTCCTGTCAGGGAAAACTTTTGTGACAAAGGTTACGTCTTTAAAGAAAATTCGTCCTAAGGATCTTGTTTCTGGTGCAGATGGCGACGAAGACTCGGTTCAATTTGTTAACTCAGGAGGTTGGAGAGAATAACTAGTTCAAGAGGAGAGCTTGTTTTTGTCTTTTTTTTGTTTTTTTTGTATTAAGGTCCTATTATCAACTATTTTCATTTAGGGTCTTAGGTTACTTTCTTTGGTGTGTTTATTTTGTGTTGCTTCCCTTGCTAGGTGTGTTTCTGTTCTTGCAGAGCCAGTTTTGTTTACTTGTTTTTTGTCAAATTTTAGCTCAAACAGGGGGAGATAAAATAAAAGTAAAAGTAAAAGTCTCTAAAGATGGTATTTTTGGTTTTTGAGCTTGTGTTGTATGCAGAATGTCCTACCAGACGTTCTGTCATTCTGGATGTGGTTTGGGATCTTATGACTTGTGTCTTGTGCCCATCATATGCTGCTTCTGCCATATGTGTTTCTAATGTGCGTGGCTTCTGCCATATGTGTTTCTAATGTCTTGAACTAGTTTAGTTCAAGTTTGTGTCCAGGTTGGTTTTCTTTTGCTTCGGAAAAGTTTCTTTTTCTGTTCTGATAGGGAGATTTATTCCTCCGTGATAAGGATCAGTTATGTGGTCTAGGGGGAGCATCTTGGATATTCCCGAAGATGCAGGTTATCTTCTTCCTCATGTACACAGTCTCCAGGTTTATTGTGCAAAAAGTGTTATAGCCAAAATTTTCCAAGAGGGGAGATTAAAGGTTCCATGGTTTAAGGATTGGCAACAATTTTGCTAAACCATGGTTCACTGCAGGATGTCGTGTGTGTGATGTTGTAACATGCTGATCAGCTCACCTTGAGAGCAGATGTTCTAACAGATGTTGTAACATGGTATACCAAAACATATGTTCTGACTGTTTTAACTATTGACAAATTTGTTTTAATTCTGTGATATTTCTTTTGGGATATATCTCAGTAATTTACGCAGGTCAAGAAGATGTTATCAGGAACAAGTTTCTGTATCTCTAGCTGTAGACAAATTGCTAAATTTGGATGATGAGACGTTTTAGGAAACTTTAAAGGTTTGTTCCTGTTATTGTGGGGAAGATTTTGCAGATGGATTAAAACTGACAAAATGGAATTGATTGAAGAGTCCAAGCCCATTCTGCACGAGCCTATATAAAAAGACTTACTAAACCTAAAATAAAAGAGGAATTATTGTTGAAGAAACCGTGTGTACAAATAAGGGTTTAGGGTTTGAGTTTTTTTTAGTGTGCTGCTATATTGTGTCACTCATGTGTCTTATGATACATTGAGTTATACTGTTTGTGAGTCATTCATTCATCACCTAGATGCTTGAACTCGACTGATGTTATTGAGTTGTAAGTGTCCACTCTAAGCTTTTAAGCAAGAGTGTATTGTCCTTGATTGAAGCTTTTAAGAAAGATCAAGTATTGTCTTTGAAATGTGTCTTCTTTTGATGTATTGTTATGTCTATCACCGCTGTTGGTGACTGGTAGGAAGTGAGAGGGGATTTTTATACCTAGGTGAGTCTTAGGTAGAAATTGCACTAGGTAGGTATATAGTGAGAAGTTGTAAATTGGGTTGTTTAGCTCTGAATTGATACTACTTGAAGATGGCTGGTTTATACCTGAGTGAATTGCACACTCAAAGATAACACAGAGTCGCCACTGAACTTTATTTAGTCCCAAAGGACAGGGAAAATACCGATAAAACCCAATGGGAAGAGAAACGGGAACGGGGATCGGTTATGCGAAAGGAAGGTACTAGCACCTTACACATCCATCGTACTCGACGAGAACCATTTCACTTGCTTCTAGGCTTGGATGGGTTATCTATCTAAATGCTTCTAGCTAAAAGGAGAGGAGAGAGAAGAGAAAAAGAAAAGAAAGAAGGAAAGTGTTCGCGGAGGATCAGGGCCCTCGTGCCTACGTACCCTCATAGTGCAATGAGGAAATCAGAGCGTCGTAGTTCATGGAACCAGGGACAAGAAGAAGAATGGAAGAAGGGTGGAAGGGTGCTCGCCAAGATCAACGCGATCTCGTGCCTACGTATCGTACATTCAAAAGAATGCAGAATCAGAGCTTCCGTAGTTCGGGGAACTAAGACGGTAAAAGAAAAGGAAAAGTGGTGTCAAAACCAAGAACAAAAGAAAGAAGGAAACTCCGCTGGGGATTCCCATGAAATGATGTCAAAACCAAGAAAGGAAAGCAAAGAAAAAGAAATAGAGACTATGTTGAGGATAACGTGCAAGAGTGGTGTTGAAACCAAGAAAATAAAGCAGCAAAAGAAATGATAAAGACTCCACTGAGGAGGTAAGAGAACAAAGCGACAATGCTAGGGACCAGAGGGTAGTGACCCTACTGGGGATCCAAACCTAGAGAGTAAAGGTTTGGTATGTTAACTGATTGGAAGTGGTTAGCCGAAGAAAGAGAGATAAACAACTCTGGTGGGGAGAAAGAGGTTGGTGTCAACAGACAGGCTGTGGTGAACCAAAAGAAGAGAGTACTGAACCAAGAGAAAATGTTTGACTCTGAAAGGGTTTCAGTGTATTAACTGATAAATAATGGTTAACCGATGGAAACAAAGATTGCAACTCTGCAGGGATAAAGGTTTTAACAGATAAACTGTGATCAACCAAAATAACGGGTGTAGAACCAAACAAAGGTTATGACCCAAAGGATGTTGGTACTGACTGAACACATAGTATTTGACCAACAGAAAGGTATTGAACCAAAAGAGGTTGCTAACAGTTGAGGATTCGGTGTTAACAGGAAGACTGTGATTAACCGAAAAGAAACGAGTGATTAACCACGAGAAGGTGATTAACTCAAAGGGGCTCAGTGTTTTAACAGACAGGCTGTGGTTAACTGAAAAAATGGGTGATTAACCAAGAGAAGGTGATTAATCCAAAAGGGAACTCAGTGTGTTAACAGATAGACTGTGGTTAATTGAGAAGAAAGTGCAAATTGGTGTTTTAACTGACAAGCAGTGGTTAACCAAACAAAGGGAGAAGAACCAAAAGAAGGCTGCGAACTCCTGGGGATTCAGTTTTAACAGAAAGATTGTGATTAGCCGAAGAAGAGGGATTGAGACGCTTATAGGGAATCAAAAGCAATGATTGACCACAAGAAAAGGATATTGGAAAAGAGAAAAATGTTAACCCAAGAGACAATGATCTTAACCAAGAAGGATGGTGATTGATCAAAAGAGATTTAGAAAGAGGTAAGAGTGATCAAGGATCGACTCAACTGGGGAAGGAGATACGCTACCTCCTGGAGATAGAGGTGACTAAGCCAGGCACAGGGTCATTCGTCCCCTACCTGAAGCAGTCAGAATGAGAGTAGGAATTCTCCATTCTCATTCCTTCTCTAACACACAGGATGTAGTGCAGAAGTTGAAACAGACAGCGTAACAACTCCAAGTTGTACAGTGTTCCAGTGTCGCGCGAAACTCCAATTTCGCGTGGGAAAGAGAGAGAGAGAAAGCTCTAAAGAAAGCCTAAAGAGAAGTGCCAACGGGAAAATTAGTAATCGAAATGATGTTTCGATTAACTAATCAAAGGGAGGAATATGCTAATAATCTTCCAGAATGAATTGAAAAATTATCAAAGCAAAGGGTGCATTATTGATTATACAAGATTAAGCTCATTCTTTGAGAACAAACTTAATGCAAAACAATGAGAGAAAGTGCAAAACAGTACCAAATGGCACTTACAATGCAACACAAAGTCATGTTATTGTGATTAAAAAAAGTGCAAGAATGATCATGTTCACACAATGCCAAGAATATAAACAAATTGAATAATCGAAATCGTGCATCGAAAGTTCATGAATATGCTTCAAACAGAAGTTAAATGACACTTAAAACATCCCTAAAAATCAAGCATATCAATCCATGGAAGTTAGAGGAAGAAAGCATGGCAAACACACTTGAAAAAGCATGAAAATGGCCTTCTGGTTCAGTGTTAATCGATTAACACTTTTGCACTGCAAAGTGTTAATCGATTAACACTTGAAAAATAACAAAGTTACACTAGTTAATCGATTAACACTTTTGCACTGTAAAGTGTTAATCGATTAACACTGGAGCAGGGGCAGAAAAAACAGTTTTCAAAAGTGCTTTTGGTTGCTTATTGATTGGGCAATCACTCCAATGCTAGGGCAAATAATTATGCACAAAAAATCAAGTTTAACAACAACAAATAATCAGTAATGGAATCAATTAACTCATCAAGATCATGGATCAAGCAATGGCATAATCAATTCACACACAAAAAGCATCGAAACTACATCGCGAATGATACGAAAACGTTCGAAACAGTAAAATGAATGAGATCTACCAACCTACAAACCGGAGGATTGGCTTGGTGATTGTTGCAAAGTGATCTTGGTGAAGATATTCAAAGAAAACCAGAGGAATCTTCAATTATAGCTGAACCGTACCGAAACCGAGCAAATTGCGACGAAACTTTGAAATACGAATTCGAACCGTTTAATCTTGAAGCAAACACTTGAGATGAATCCAAAAGCCAATAAAACTTCAGAAAATCAAGTATAATTGCAAGATGATGAAGGTTAAGCTCAAGAAATAATCACTTCCAATGTAGAAGTGATTATTCTTCAATAGTGAAGAGCTACGGTGAGGTTTAGGAAGAAAGTGTAGATGAAGATGAAGAAGTTGCAGAAAAATTCAGAGAGAATGTGAGAGAATTGAGAGTGAAGTGTGAGAAATTTGTGTGAAAATGGTTGATCTCTTGAAAAATGATTGAAGGTTTGTTTATATAGACTTTTGGTTTGGAGTGTGAGAGGTTTGGAATTAGACTAGGAGCTAGCTTTGGGTGGTTTGGAATTAGGCTAGGAGTTAGTTACACTTGACTCACCGAGTCAAGCGGTTAACTCGGTTAGTTAGGAGGTTAACTCGGTAGCAATCCCAATGTAAGCTTCACATCCAAAGGTTGACATGCTTGGAAATCAAGGAACATGATACACTTAATTTAGAGTGATGCATTAGAATAAATGCACTTGAAATGTCTTGAATAGTCTTGAGATGTCTAGAGATGTCTAGAATATTCCACATGCTGCTAGAATACTGTAGAATCAAAGACCAAAGAGTGTGAAAAGTTGCTGTCATGAAAAAGCAGCAGATTCTGCCTGTTTTGCACGTGTTAATCGATTAACACATTTGCACGGCAAATGGTTAATCGATTAACCAGGCCAAAATTCCCCAAATTTGCCTGAAAAATGGTGTTGTGGCCACGGTTCCAATTTTCAACCTCTTGCTTTGATGAATAGGCATGGAAACCCTTATTTTGTGCTTGTTTTGATGGTGTGATAACCTTGTGAAGATTCAATTAATCGGGCTAAAAAACCTGAAAATCCTGCAACAAGAAACATATAGAGAAAAAGTGTGAATGCGTATGCCAGCGATGCGAATGCACATGCTTATGCTAAAGGCAAAAGGGAGGTCAAATTTCGGGTTACGACACTACTAATAGTGGATTTCATTCTTGGCTTGGTAGCCCCCAGACATAGGTGTTGTTGTACACCGAACTGGGTTAACAACTCTTTGAGTTTTGTTATTTTATGTAACTTTAACTTTGTTTTACTTTAGTCCTTGTGTTTTAAATAGATATCAGTGTCTCAACATCTCTTAGGACATCTAATATCTGCATACTAGAATTTCAAACACGCGGGCGACAATGAACCCCTTGGTATCTTCACCAGAAGAAGTCACATGAAGGACTTTCTCTCCATACCGACGAGCAAAAGATGGATCAGTAGTGAATCTAAAATCCTTCCAAGTTCCAGGGATTCATCCAATTGAAATCCTACATTCAATTCACTCATTCATGAACAAATCTTGTGCATTGTTGTCGCATCTACGATCAATATTATTATTGTCAATGCAATTCCTATGCTCGACGGTCCTTATCAATTCCTCCTACTTGGTTAACTTCCACATTTCAAATATGAGATTCCTTCTACCTTTCCTGGTCCTCGTGGTGGCTGAGCCCTGATTCTTCCCATCATGTATGTAAATATCAAGTTGATCAGGCTTCATAACTACAAGCTATAATACCAGAATTAAGGTCGGAAACACACAAATAAGAGGAAGAAATTCCACTATTGATGTTTCACGACTGGGTCAAGGACCAACCTGCTCTAATATCAATTGTAACATCCCAAGTAATATGTTTCTAGAATCATACTACTCGACATGCTATTTCTGGTCCTGCATCCATATTGCCTCTCCCTTCAGTCAACACCTGCTTACCTGAAAAAACAACAATTAGAATGGGATAACGTACTAAATTTTAGTGAAGTTCCCCTATTATATTGATCCACTCGGCTCTAAAGGGTTCTCAAGCCTTATTATATTCATATAATACATTTGTATCAAGGGTTTGAGATCCAATTGGTCTCCTGTCGTGTGCAAATATTATAAATCGAGTTCACTTAACCCATTTTCTACCTCGATAGATCATAACATAACAAATATCTTTCCTAACCATGACTCACCATATGAGTCTGGGTTCGGGTCACAAACTATTTGTCAACAAGGGACATTTTTCCCCGACCATGACCTATCACTCAGTTCTGGTTTCAGGTCACGAATTTCCCTTACAAAGTGAAAATATCTTTCCCCAGCCATGACTTATCACTCAAGTATGGGTTCGGGCCATAGACTCACTTCAGTACAATTGGAACATCTTTTCCCGCCTGATACCTTCTACAAGGGCCAGACATGGGTCATAAAAGTCCATCACCATATGGAACATCCCTCCCTATCAGCTACCTCTTACATGGGCAAGACACGAGTTACGAAAATCCAATTCTAAAACAACATCGTTTCTTGGTCACCATTTCTCATATGTGTGAACTCTGGTCACAAACAACTATACTACTTTTTCCCGATAATGGTAGAAGTTTCTAGTTATTAGCAATGATATTCTCCACACTAGACTAACTTGGTTCTCCTTCGAGGACCTTCGTTTGTTACCCAAACCAACAAGGGTATACTTCTAGTGCCTGAACATTCTTATTTACTCGAGCATTCACTACACATTCCTACTAAGGGTTCATTGCGTACGAATGTCACAACTCTATATGAGACCACTCAACCCAGGGTTTCCTTATCATTCAAGGTTCAACTCTTAATTACTTCCTAATGACAATTCGAGGAACATCATACTCAAACATGCCCGCTCATTCTAAGTGATTTACCGAGTGTCATCATGCGATTTAGCCATACTCCATCACTCATGATCCAACAAGGAAATTGCACAACAAGTAATATACATATTTCCTTATTTCCTTTAAGTGTATTACATGTTATTTCTTTGTCTTTGTTGTCGAACATATCACTATCCTCAATTAGACACGTAGATATGTTATTCTCATTCATCTCATATGGAATATAGCACACATAAACATGAGAATTCATAGCCAATTCACAAAGAGAAAACTTGTACAAAAGCATTACCAAGCATCACCATAAGATAAGGCTTTAAACTTGATTTCTAATGCATTTGACCGCGTTTTAATCGGGATGACGAAACTCAGTTTTTGGTATTTTCAAGATACGTACCCGTTTACGCCACTCCCTCATTTTCCAGGGGCTTGCTACGACTACCCGTAGCAGCTGCTATGGCCCCCATTAATGCCCAAAAAACCCTGATTTTCCAAATCCGCCACACCACGACAAGCCTTGAGGCAACTATTTTGGGTCGTCTGCATGTCCAATGCCAAACATGGCCAACTACCTTCCATCATATATATAAGTCACTACATGCGGAGTCAAATCTACGATTCTAATCACAATTCATTTGAACTCGGAGTGTTAACTTTGCAGATCTACTACTGCGCAACCGCACTAGAGCTCTGCACAACCACATCAAGAATCTACATAAACAATCATGGCTCTGAACAGAACAACACTAAAACAATTTATGCTAGAACTCGTTATCCAAAAAATGTGGGGAAGAAAAAATAACAAAAGAATGGAAAAGGATGAAAATGATAATTTTATTCAAATATGTTTTGTAAGTAATATAAATATATGTTAAATCATTAATATAAGATCATATTACTAAATTATGAACCACATACTCACTTAGTAGTAAGCACATATGTATAATTATACTAATCACATATAAAATCTATAGTAACCACATGAGTTAGGTATAACTACCTAACTACCATATTAATTAATTTCTATACAATATATGATTGATTAACTAAACATGTGTAATTAATTTAATAAAATTGCCATTATCTAAATTTGTGTGAAATAACTAATTGTCTCACAATTTTTCAACCCCCTTTAATAATTTCCATATGATTATTAGAGTTTGAGTGAAGTGAGGGGCCTTAATTGGTCAATGAAAACTCTAAACGAAACTCTCGTAGTTACTTCTCTATCTCTCATGTATGTTTTCTGTTATTCTCGTTACTTTTCCACAAACATAGCATCCAATTACACATCCTCATCTTCAACCTTCATTCATCATTTTTCTCATTTTCCATCTCTACATTGTCCTAACCAGCTGCGAATTTCTCCATGTATAATCTTTTTGAGCACAGGTAGAAAATTGAACCATATATCATCTCTTCAACAATGAAAGATTTGAATGCGGATCATAGCTGTACTTCACCGAAAACTCCAAATTTTCGACAAAGAAGACGTTTAAACGAGGTTCGTTTAAATGATTTGTATACCAAATATCTTTAAGTGAAAGATGTTAATAATATCGGGTCTTTGGTTGATTCGGTTACTTTTTTTTTGTCAGATTCTTCCTGATATAAACAAATCAAATGGAATCCTATTACTTGTAAATGATAAATACAAATACAAATCAATGTGGATTCGCGCATATTCGTCTCTATGGATGCTAGCATGCGTCGCGCTTCTCATATACATGGGTCATCTTTACATCTGGGCAATGATGGTTGTTATCCAAATTTTTATGGCTAGTGAGCTCTTCAATCTCCTGAGAATAGCTAATCAAGATAAACGTCTCCCGAAGGTCAAGCTCTTGAACTGGTAAGCACGACGCTGCAATTCCTAATTCGGTTTATTCATGATGTTTAGATTATGAACACAACGAAATTGTTCAGGCATTTTTTCTTCACGGCGATGCTATACGTATACGGCCGTATCCTCAGTCAGCACCTTGTGAATACTGTCACATCAGATAAATTTTTCTATAGAATTGTCAGTAAACTCATCAAGTATCAAATGGTTATATGTTACTTCTTATATATTGCAGGTTAGTACTAGTGTCTGGTTTTTGTTTTGTCCTATAGTATAATAAATTGATTTATGAGTGAGTATTTTCATGTATGGTTTCTGATTTCAGGTTTTGTATGGTTTATTCTTTCTTTAAAGAAGAGATACTACAAGTATCAATTTGGACAGTATGCATGGACACATATGATACTTATCATTGTGTTTACACAGTCTGCATTCATGGTAGCTAATATATTTCAAGGAATTTTCTGGTAGTGTTACTTCTGATACTTACTAATTTATTATTTTATGTTAACTTTGTTTGTTCTTTCTTCATGTTTTCATAACATGTTACCATTGTTTTGAAGGTTTCTTTTCCCTGCGCTTCTTATTGCTATGAATGATGTTGCTGCGTATTTCTTTGGTTTCTTCTTTGGGAAAACACCTCTGATCAAGTTATCTCCGAAGAAAACGTGGGAAGGTTTTATAGGAGCGTCTATTGCAACTATGATTGCTGCATTTACGGTGAGAATCGATTAGTAAAGGAAACTGTTCAATAGGAAATTGCAATAACAAAGTTGAAAATAAGTGATTTCGTATTGTTTGTTTCAGTTTGCGAATTTTTTGGGTCGGTTTCAGTGGCTAACATGTCCGAGAAAGGTAAGAATCTTGATTTAGTGGAGTCATGTAAGGTTAAGAGACATGTTTGTTTGTTGATCATTTGGTGCAATAAACTCAGGATTTATCAACTGGTTGGCTTGAGTGTGACCCTGATCCAATTTTTAAGCCAGATTACATTCCAATGCCAGGACTTGTTCCTCATGGGGTGGTAAGTGATTAGCATTCATTTTCCATGTTTATAATAACTTCATGACTTTAAAGAAGATTTATTTCATTCTGCAACATTTTGCAGATACCTGAGAAAGAGTTAGCAGTTTTGCCAGTACAGTGGCATGCCTTATGGCTAGGACTATTTGCGTCCATCATAGCGCCGTTCGGAGGATTCTTCGCTAGCGGTTTCAAAAGGGCTTTTAAAATCAAGGTATGCTCTTGATCTTTAAAGTAGGGGGTATTTTGAGCCATGTGTCATTAATCTCTTTCAATGAATTCAGGACTTTGGTGACAGTATACCTGGACATGGTGGATTTACAGACAGAATGGACTGCCAGGTTTGCACATAGATATATTTATTTTTCAGGTCAATGTGACATCTTCATTTCAATGCTTGAACATGGTCATAAAAAAACCTTCAATTTCTTGTTTTTAGTTTGACATATGCAAGATACAAGATTTTGTGTTGTTGTTGTGACTCTTTAGTTTTATGATGTGTTATTCATGTTTGTCAGATGGTGATGGCGGTTTTTGTTTACATTTACCATCAGTCATTTGTTGTCCCTCATGACTATTCCATAGATGTGCTTTTGGACCAGGTGAGCTTGTTTGTTTAAGCAATTTATTCTATAGTTTTCAATCATGTGAAAATTAGAAGAGTTTGTTTCCACATGTTACTTTTTTTCAGTTCCAATATTGCATAGATATAGGTCAATCAGAAGGGTATGTTTCACTCAGGACATTTCCTACAGACCAAAAAATTTAAATGTTTTGGCGTAAACTATGAAACCCTGACACAAACACGACACTAACACATTGACAATCATACTAATTTTAAAATGGAAGAAATTGAATGTGTCGGACATCAAAACACTTATAATCATAAGTGCCGGTGCTACATAGGCCAGGATTCATTTCATTTTATATTTATCGTGTAGATAATGAGGGACCTTGGTTTTGAGGAGCAGCTAGCTCTTTACACAAAACTTGGACAGATATTACAAGAAAGACATATACTCTAGACATAACAAGTTCATTATGTACATTCTATCAAGCATGCATCAATTGGTGTACAAATGGCGGAGATTGATAAAGAATCTTTGAGGCCACTCCTTTTAAAACTGCTGAGCATATTTAGTAGTGAGTACAGAGAACCTTGAATATCACATTGCTTATTTCCCTTTCGGGATTGACACTGACATTTTAAGCATATGTGAAATGAGTAATATATCAGTGTTTTTCAAAGCTGTCGGAAAGATCTGAGTTTGAAATAGAATATAGCATGGAAAGGGTGCAAATGGAGCTCTTTGTAGGACTTAATGTACTATTTGCTGCTGTTTTTGTTATTGCTTTCTACTTTCAATGGAAAAGAACTATCATCACCTAGTAACACATAATTTTTATTCTTTAGTTCTTTCTACAAAATTCAATCGGAAATAGTTTATTTTCTCGTAACTTACATCAGCCGAATAAAGACTCCTTTAAATGGATCTGCGATTTCACTTTCCTAGTTTGTTTTGGTGCTCGCCTCTCATACTGTTATATACTGAATGTCTGCATTTTCTCTCAGCCATTCAAGCACCTTAGCTCCTTCTAGTATTTCTCGAACCTTCAGGAAAGTTCAAACAGATATTATCAATCCATCTTTAAATTAGAGGAAAGAAAGAAGTTCAGAACACAAATTTCCTCCTTGAAAATGAAAAATGCAACCTAACCTAAACCTACCGTTGTCTGCATAATGCATTTACATTTGCTAATCAACATACTATGCAATCCTTTCGGATTCCTTTGTTCTTAGTATTTGGGTTCAAGTGCCCTTTATACTCTATTTGTTGTTTAAAAAAAAAACCATGCAAGTTGGAAGTGTTTATCCCTAAGTGAATTAATTTTAAAGACCACTCACAATAAATTTAATTTGGATATGCATAAATGCAATGAATAAGAAGTCGAAGCAAAAAACTAAGAAAACAAAATAACAGTAAGCACATTAAAAAAGTAAAGTGCAAACCTGATCATTTACTCGTTGCTCATCATACTCTTTTTTTGCACGTTTGAATTCAGCAATAGAACGCTCAACCTCTTTGACGATGTCTTCAATAGGGATCTAGAGAACATACAGCCACAAATCATTCTAATAAGCCAAATAATTTGCTAAATACACAGACATAAAGAATGCGATATGTAAAGAAAATGTTATTTCTCAATCAGATTAAACTGAGTGGCCCTAATACACTTATAACAGCTTTTGACAAAGTTGAACTGAGTAAATATTTGTATAAAACATATCTTAATCAGACAGGCATACCTCCATATTTTCTCGCCTATATATGTCACCTACTGCCAGGCTCTGTTTGATTTTATTTTTTATATTTTCTTTATGATGCTCAAGATATTCGTTCACAGCCTTTGGACTTGATAGAGAAGCCAGCTGCTCCTTAGTTACTTTTACTTCTGTCTACATCATCACAATTTTCCAAATAAGAACTAGTAAATAAATGTATGTGCTAGTCCTGTAGAATTTTCTTTTTCCTTTTCTCATTTCAAATCATAAACAAATGTAAAATTTGTTAGGGTCGAATTATCAAAGTTTCCTGATTGGCCAAAAAATGTTGCTACTTGAATCAATACCTGCATGTCTAATAGGCTGGCTCCATAAAACTGTCTACCTTGTTCCTCAAACAAGGATTGAGGTATATCAACTTCTACCATCTGAAATGATAATATGAATATTAAGTGGAAAGATTACAGAAGTTGACGAATCTAGCAAAGTTGCAGAAATTGAAGAATGGTTATATGAATATATGCCTAAAATTAAAAAAGAAGCATGCATAATGAAAAGGTGTTGCGAGGTACATTCTAATCTAGAAGACAAAACAGGTTCAAGCTAGTACTGTTACTTAATGATGTAATGTTACCTTAGAAATCTGTTCTAATATAGCATTATCAGTTGCTTGTTCCCTAGCTGTTTGTTCTATCTCTTGACATCTCTGTAACAGTAATTCTTTGACCTGGAAATTCATGTTGGAGAATTTTAATCTCAATTCAAACAATACAATTTTTTAGTTTACACTTTACAATGATAATTGCACTTGAGTGAGAAAAGTCACCTGTTCCACTGTGGTGCATCCAGAGATAAGTTTATCAGCAATTGAATCATTCAGCTCTGGTAAATCTCTGTAGAAAAGTTCTTTGCACTCAACCTGTTAGAAATGAAAGAGAAACTTAATTAGTTGATGCGTTGAAAGTGTAACTGCCACGCAAGTTCGTACTCACAAATCAAAGGTACAAGAAAAAAATAAGATAGAAAACATCCACAAACTATACATGTTGGTGAACAATTTGGTATCTTATAAAACCAAAAGAAAAACTACTCTGCCGACTCGTGTTCCTAAAATAATTAATTTTTTTAATTCAGCGTTAGAAACTTACTGTAAACTGAGCATGAACACCCTGGAGGTCTTCCTGCATCCATGTTTCGGGAAAAACAAGGGGAAATGACTTTGTTTCGCCTTGACCGATTCCAATTATAGAATCAAGGAAACCTGGTATTAATCGATCACTCTCCTCTGTATCAAAACTAATTCCTGCATATGTAGTATAAGGTTTAATGAAAAAATGATCATGATATATCACCCCAAAAGAACTGCTGTCACAAATCAGTTAATTAACATATTTCAAAGCACATCACCAGACCTTTAGTTTCAGCAGCAGGAATACTTTTGATTTTTGTTTCATCGTTGTCAATGGTTGTTGCTGAGATGTCAAGTACAGCTACATCACCAACCTGTAAACAAGAAAAGGTATGTTGTAGCAACCGGAAAATTTCAGCTAGCCAATGTGATATCAACTCAAATGCACATTGATTATCAAGATGGCATAAAATTAAATACATATAAAAGGAAATGGTATTCATACGAAAACATTTTTCTTCGAGCCTGCGACTAAATATAAAACATACATGAGGGAACATGGATGCGTTCTGATGTTTGTTTGGTAGAACTTAAAAATGCTACGAATAAAATGACTTGAAGGTTTGAAATGAAATTTTAGAAAATAATCACAATAAAAATGTAAAGGAAAACAATTTTCCGTTAGTTGACTAGCGCAAATTAAATTCAATCACCTGTAGCCCTCTATCAGTAACAACTTTCAGTACACCGGTAGACTTGTAACGCCTTTTAAATTCTCTTTCAGATGCTGTGTGAGCATCTATATCACTGTCTATCTTAACAACAACCTTCACATTTTTGTATGCACCATCAGAAATCCATTTAATTTCTGGTGCAACATCAACAATGACTTCATATCTGGAAATATGAAATAAGTGAGAGTAACAAAGATAATCTACATGCAGAAGTAATCGGCTGATAATGTGAGCATTTTTCCTGAAAACCTTATCTTTCTTTGATTTTATGAAAGAAGGTAGTTTTGGTATAATAGACTCGGAAGAGGGGGAAGAAATGAGCGTCATAGAAAATGCATTTCAAACTGTGACGTATACATTACCTAAGAAATCCGAGAGAAGAAAATGTTTCCTCCATCTCAGAAAACTTAGTGGCTATACCTACAGAATCCCGCAAAGCCCTTCCAGAAACCTATAAAACAAAATCGATTATGAGATGTTTAAGTGTGAGATCAGAATAATACTTGATCCAATAATCCAATTTTTTCAGTTATAACATTGGTCAATGTTAAGGCATTTCATTGTCAAATAGATCTCACATAAATGTACGGCCATAGACTTTGATAATAAGAAATGGCTGATTATCAGTTTGTGTTAGCAGAATGTGCATGAACTGATATACTTGTCTTTTTGGAACGAATCTAGATTTCGGTAATATGATGAATATGGCTGTTAGGTAGCAGATTCCCAACCAAGATCAAGGAATCACTCCCGGGTATAGTCACAAAAAAGCATAGTGAACCCAAAATTGTCTAAAATGGCCAACATCACGAGATAATGTAAGTACATCTCAAAACTAAGGAAACCGAAACCAGATTGCAACATACCGCTTCTACAGCGTGTGAAATTGTCCTCCTCAATATAGCTTCAATCGTAGCCTTTCGAACATTTTTACTCCCCACATAATTAAGAAGAACACTTTCCGGGACCTTATGTCCAGGACGAAATCCAGGTACCTGTTTATATAAAATAATTTAAATTAGCTCATAATACTATAACTAATAAGAAGCATGTTTTCTGAAAAGAGGTTGAAATAGTAAACTTGTATATGATATGGTAGGGTAAAAATCATAAGATTTAAAAATTGAGAAACTTCAAATTTGCATGGAAGACAATGTAGAGTTGTAAAATCTTCCAATATAGATACCGAAAAATCATTAATTACTAATGAAAGATAGCATGAAGATCACTTTATTAACCGACAACACCAACTTGCTGAATAAACTTCTTTTGGATTGAATATGAGAAAAAATGTATAAACATAAAGTAAGCATAAACCAATAGCACCTTTGCAAGCTTCGTAAACTCAGCTAGAATCCTTTTGTAACAATCCTTGCATACCAATGGTGGCACTTCCACATGCAATCTAACCTGCAAGTTGTGCAGAAATATATATATATTCATTTCCAAATAATGACACTTGAACAAATTTACATTTACACATTTACATTGAAGCAATTGAATAACCTAAAGAACTGTTATATGTGTACACTATGGATGGTTTAGCTTATGTTTGGTTCTGCGGAGAAAAAAATTGAATTTCGTTAAAAGTGAGTTGATAAGGCGATTTATATTTGAACTATTTTATCCAAAATTGAATTGAACAGTAAAAATCACGTTTAAACTCAAAAACTACAAATTCTAGCTTCAACTATAAATGAACTCAAAAACCCAAAATTGAATAATAAACTTAATTGGTTTTATTATTATATATATATATATATGTATTCATAAATAATTATGAACATTTCAAATTACATTGAAAACACAAAACACTCAAAATCATGAAATCAAAAGAATTTCCCTCTAGAACAAGCTACAATAGAAGTTCAAATTGTGAACACACGATAGATAGATTTTACGGTTACCGTAATTCATTCATTATTCTTCATTGTAAATCATGTATCAAATAAAAAAATCAAATTCAAATCTTATGAAATGAAAACCAAATTAAACAATGCAGCATAAAATTGAGATAACGTAAACGCAAATACAAGTAGCATACTCTGGAATTGGATTCCTCTATTGGTGTGACCTTCAATTTAGCAGGAAGACGGTCATCTACGAACTCGAGTGAGACTGAAGAAGCGGAGATAGCGGAAGGGGAAGAAGTTCGATGACAGAGAGAGGGTTGTTGAATGCGAGAAGTGAAAGATGAGAGGTTGAATTTGAAGGGTGTAAGAGAAGTGTTGAAACGAAGAAGAAGAGAATTTGAAGAAGAAAGAGAGAACGAAGGGTTGAAAAGGAGAGAGTTTGTGAAGGTTCGAGTACAGAGCTCCATGGCAATGAGAGAGAGAGAGAGGGTTTTGGTTGGATAATATAATCCAGATATTTCGTTTCTTTAGTATAAAAATTTTCAGTGTTTTATGTTTCCAGCAAGAATATTTTATATAATATCTCATCCATTATCCCTCTATCCTTATATTTTTCAAAATATTTCAATTCTATTTTTTTTATTTATCAACTAATTTATTAGTTTTCGGTATGTATTTTTTCTTTACTAAATAGTAGTAATTTGCAATCAACTTTTTTGATATGTATTTTTTCTTCACCAAATAACTTGCAATCAAGTTTTTTTGATATGTATTTTTTTCACTAAATAACTTGTAATTAAGTTTTTCGGTATGTAATTTTTCTTCATCGATTAAATTACATATTGAAAAATTTGATTGCAAGTTATTTGGTAAAGAAAAAATACATACTGGAAAACTTGATTGCAAGTTATTTGGTGAAGAAAAAATACATACTGGAAAACTTGATTGCAAATTATTTGGTGAAGAAAAAATACATACCGGAAAACTTGATTGCAAATTATTTGATAAAGAAAAAAATACATATCGGAAAACTTGATTGTAAGTTATTTGGTGAAAAAAAAATAATACAGAAAAATAATAAATATTAAATAATAAAATTATTTGATAAGTGAAAAAAGTAGAATTAAAATATTTTAAAAAATATAAGGGTAAAGGGATAATGGTAGGGGTAGAGGTAATTTTCTTGCTACAAAAGTGGACAGTGCCAGTTAGAGTTCAAGCTCAAAACACCTCAATTCGGCCCAACCCTCAAGTGAGATATATTGACTCAATTTCGACCAATTTAACTACCAACTTTTTTGGGTTCAGATTTTTTCTGATTCGATTAACTGAATCAGTTTATTTTAGTTTTAGCTAATTGTTGGGTTAGTCCAATTTTATGGCCCACTTAAAATAATTGATTTTTTTTTTTATTTTTCTACTTTTTTCAATTCAAATAATTGGGCTATTTTGAGTCTATATTCATGCAACATTGGACTTTAGGCCAAGTTAAAATTTTAGAGCATTTCTTATTGCATCTCATGTTTCTTAAACACTATGCAAATTTTTAAAAATGCCCCCCGTTTTTGGAGATATATCTCCGAACGCACCCTAATACACATATTTCAATCGTTTTTGAGTCAGACCCCAATTATATTAACAAATTTATATTTTTAAAATGTGTTAAATTAACCTAAGTAATGTATTGTTCATCTTCTTTAACCACTTAAGTAACAGTTTGTGCACTGGTTTTGCACAAGTAACTATTGCTACATATAAGAACAAAAAATTTCCATTACCACCTAAGAACTTAAGTGGTTTATACCATCACAACAAGAACTCAGATTTTGTTGTTCCAACTAATAAACTAAGACATGTAGAATAAATTACTATACCAACATTTTCACGCTTTAAGTATTTGATTTCATCAGCTAAAGATTTTCATTTCCAGGTTTATAAATAAAACATGTGTAATTAAGTATCATGAACAAGATATAGCCTCAAATGGTTCTGCGATAAATCCTTAGAGTCTATGAACAGTGGTTGAAGAAGATGAGCAGTATACTACTAAGACTAATTTAACATTTTTCAGAAATATATTTCTAGAATTTTTTCGGAGATATATTTCTAAAATAAATTTATTAATATAATTGGGATCTAACTCAAAAACAATTGAAATGCGTGTATTAGGGTGTGTCCGGAGATATATCTCCGAAAATGAAGAACATTTTTAGAAATTTACATGGTGTTTAAGAAACACATGGGATGCAATAAGAAATGCTCAAATTGTATGACACATTTAATTTGTGAATTTTTAATTTTTTTTTATCGTTATTCAATTCAATAAATTGGGCTATTTTGAGCCTTTATTCATTTAAAATAGGACAATCCATTTTTTAAGAAATTAGCACTCCAGAGTAAATTCATTAAACAAATTTAAAATCCTAAATAAATTAAATTTTCATCTTAAGATACAGTATTTTTTTATTATGATAATAGGCTCGACACTTCTCAAGATATAGTCATTTTTTCCAAGCTTCCATTTCCAAAGCAAGCTTTCCATTTTCAAGCTCACTTTTTCATAACCCTTAGACATATTTTTTAGATAATCACTTTAAACATGTTCACCTCTCCAACAATGTTATTAGCTATTTTGACCATTGATTTTCATAAGAGCGTGTTTACTCTATTAGGTGATTCTTTTCTTAAATGACCTCAATATTGTTGATTCTTTTATTAATAGCTCAATATTTTTGGCCAATACTTTATACTTTATACTTAAGAACAAGGAATTGAAACAGACGACAAGCAATTCTTTATAGTTCAAAAGAGTAGATGATTGAACTTTTAAATAAAGGTATGTTGATACTTAAGTTATTCTAATTAATATTAATATTTTGTCTCACTGATGCGGGGACTGATGCTGGTTTTTTAATGTTTTATTGTAGATGAGTTTGTTTCTTACTGTCACATTAAAAATGCAAGCTTGGTAAATGAGTTTTTTCCATACTCCTCCATTAACAAGATACAACATGTTTAATGTGATTATCTAAAAAATATGTCTAAGGGTTATGAAAAAGTGAGCTTGAAAATGGAAAGCTTGCTTGAAATATAAGCTTGGAAAAATGATTATATCTTGAGAAGTGTTAAGCCTATTATCATACAAAAAAATATATTGTATCTTGAGATGAAATTTTAAATTTATTTAGGATTTTAAATTTGTTTAATGCATTTACTCGGGAGTACTAATTTCTTAAAAAATGGATTGTCCTGTTTTGAATGAATAAAGGCTCAAAATAGCCTAATTTATTGAATTGAATAGTGAGAAAAAAATTAAAAATTCACAAATTAAATATGCCATAAAATTTTAACGAGCCCATATTCTAACGTTGCATGAATATAGGCTCAAAATAGCCCAATTAATTGAATTGAAAAATGAAGAAAAAAATAAAAAATTCAAAAGTTTTAAGTGAGTCGTAAAATTGGACTGACCCAACAATGAGCTAAAACCGAAATAAACCGATGCAGTTAATCGAACCCGAAAAAACGATAGTTAAATTGGTCAAAATTGAGGTAATATATGTCACCTGAGGGTTGGGCCGGATTGGGGTTTTTGGGCCCGAACTAATGTCTACCCCTACTATCAAGTGATCAAGAGACTTTTGACCACTTGACGGAACAACGGGATCAAACAAGGGACTGGACTATTTGATCAAAGGCAACTTTGATCAATCAGTCAATCAGGAATAATGTTAGAATATGGACCAGGCATTCGCGTTGCGTTCAACGGAGTTTGAAATGGAAAGCACTTGACATTGGATCAAGCGTGTTTTTGTCTTTGAAAAATAGTTATTCTTATCGTTTTGATTTTTGTCTTGTTTATTAACATGCAAAGGAAAGTGGTAAAGAAAGGTAAATCATACGCTATTACATGTCCACGCGATAGAGGGAGCATTTTACCCACCATGGGGGAATGGATCACTAAGTTATTACACTTTCATGGAGAATGAGAACATTTTACCCACAATGAGGGGATGAATCACTAAACTATGCAAGAATTAAAAAAATTCATACAAGGATACAAACCATACAACCATTAATCATGCACAAAATTAAGCACATCCACCATGCAAAATAACAAAAAATGCATGTAAAATATACTAAAGAAATTAGAACACCATACAACCATATCGAATTAAAAAAATCAAATGAATGAGGTGTATCTAAAATTATCATCTAAGATTAAATATGCTACAATATTATCCTAAAATTATTCTAGCATGATATCCTAAAAACTAAAGACTATCATTACTTGTTAATTCTCAAAAGATTGATTAAATGGTAAAATCAATCAAAAGCCTAATCAATATCTCAGTACTTTTCAAATTATTTTTCATGTTAAATGTATTAAAAAAACTAAATGCATTAAAATGGCTAGAAAAGATATTAAAACAAAAATACAAGAACAAAAGGTAGGGTGTATGCTGTAAAGCAGGGTGCAAGAAGCAAATTTGCTTTGGCCAAATCAGTAGGCCCAAGTCTTGTGCATGTTCAGAAGAAGAGGCGTAGGTTCAGCTGGTGTGTGCAGAAAGCGAAACAGGTTTAGGCTTGAGGCCCAAGCTATGGACTAAGAAAAAGAGAGAGGGGTCAGAAGGCACACTTCACTCTTGTTCTCAACATCTTAACAAACGCGTAAACGAATCCTCGCTTGAGTTCATAAGCTCCGCTGCACTGGAAATCACCTTCGGCGGTGGTGGAGGTATAAACCTATAAAACCTTACACCAATGAATTCATCTCCATCTCTCTTACCTCAATCCAAACTTGTTTTTCACTGAGTCCTACTCTAACAACCTAACCGAAGCAGAATTACACATGAACCCTAATCACAATTTCAAAAATTAAATGCAAGAACAGATGAATCATATCCTAATTCCTTAGGGCTTTGATTTCTCAAGTCAAACCTCACATGCTGGCAGCTTGAATCAAGGCAAAAGGATGAAGAAAAGCTTACCTCCAAGGACGAGATGTTCCTCGATTAAGGTTGCATTTGAAGCAGATGAAGAGGAAAAAGTTTCAAGTAAGCTTCAATCTCCCTACTCTTTCCCCTCAATTCTTTCCTCTTCTTCTTCAACTCTTCTTTAACCTATAGGATGTGTGTTAATGTGTTATGTTCTTGAAAATGGTGAGATTTGTAGAGAGATTAAAGTTGCTGAGAGTTGTAGAGATTGGTGAGAATTTCAGGGAACTTGTGATGAAGTCAGAGAGATTGATGGTGAAAATTTAGAGTGAAGAGCATATTGATTGAAGAGTGATTACGAAAAATAATTAAATCCCCTGAATATTGCAGTAAGGTTAGATTATATGGAGTTTGGATTCAATAACTGATCAGGGTAGTTTGGGCAAGTTAGTTACACATTTGGGAATAGTTAGTTAGTGTTAAATTTTCAATGAGTTACTTTTCTTAATTCCAATTCCTAAAATCATCCTACTAGAGTTTCCTCGAATCCAAATTACTTGTTCTATCTTTCATCACAAACCACCTTTGGCCATACCATTAGAATTTCCGTTATTATAAAATACTCGTTCCTTCTATAACACATTCTCTTATAATTGATCCTTGGGTGACTTATTATTTCCAAATTGGTCTCTCATTGAATATTGAATTCCTTGTGAACTATCCTGAACTCGATCTTCCTATGTAAGCTGAATACACTTGATTTACCCGCTACCCTCCGTCCGGGGCATACATGATTCACTTGGAACATGTAGTCGGGCCTTAGAGTCTCCTCTTACACTTCACCACTGCACTAGACTCTTACAAGGGTGTTGAATGTCCTAATCTCTCACGTTCTCAACCATAGGGAAGGTACCATTATGAGTGTGCTCCCTGAAATACTCTTGTTCTTTCCAAATATCATAAAGACCTTAGACACCAAAATCCTGATAAACTACCTCATCTCCCGACTTCAGGTCGTACGGTCTACAAAATATCCTTCCTTCCCCACTGAATGAAATTACTTATAATTCTTGTCCATGCCAGTGGTCAATTCAGTTTCACTAGCAAATCCTCATATTCCTCCATACCCTAACCATTCATCCGTCAGAGATCTTTAACTTTCCAATTCCATCAATTCTAAAGGATTGCTTGAATCATTCACCTCTCTTCAATTCCATGTTACCGGAAGCACAACTTCTACCAAGACCTCAACTGAGCTGACTAGTTCTATCTACTTCTAACTCTTGGCTTGAGTCTACCCTCACAACACAAGTTCCGATAACACTTCAGAGTCCTCGCGGTCGCTCAACCATGATCCTACCTATCATATACATAACATTAGGTTGATCAGGCCCAATACTACATAATATGAAATTAAGAACCATGTTGGCAAGACACACTTATGAGTCAGGAATAGATTTACTTACGATGTTTCAAGGCTAGGTCAAGGATACGACCTGCTCTGATACCAACTGTAACGCCTCGTATAGTATATATCTAGAATCATATTATACAAGAGTTATTATTTGGTACTGACACCATCATAAGTTCCTATTGGCATAATTTACATACTTGACATTTCTAAAACATAAAAGACAACCTATGGTACAAGATATGGAAAGTGCCAAAACAATAAAACTAAGATCTAAGTACAATACCCTTCATTGTACGAGATACACAATGCACAACTGAATACACATAATCTAGGCTTCCCTTGAAACACCCAAGCATAACTCCACTTGCAAACTAAACCTGCAACAATACCTGAAAAGCAACAACAATAATGGGCTGAGATAATAATCTCAGTTGGTTCCCTAACTTATGGGTCCTCTCGGCTTTACAAGGTTCTAACTGATTTCTACCTCAAGTTAAAAGGTAAGGGATAACACTTGAGCTCATAACCACACACTATATGGAAACATGTTGCTTGAGTTCAATAACTCAAACTATCACTAATCAGAAACCTTACCAAGGCATCCCCTTTTCCCGTCCTCTTCTTCGTCTAGGAGATCGGCACGAGTCATGGATCCTTGTAATGTACTTTGACATACGAGATGGATTTGGATCTAAAGGAAACATGGTCCAATAAATCATCACTTTTCATGGAAACATGGTCCATCACAAGTATCTTTACCCGTAGGCTCCATTCTTATAACGATACTCAAACCTGTCAAAATAATAGTGTGTATGTTTCGGATGAGCTCTCTATATAAGCCTCCACTCTCAGATCGACATTTCTCAAGGGAAATTGGTTCTGACTACATGAACACATACACAAACATGATTGTATTCGACAATCACAAGGCAACACATTCACCTTATTCTTAATGTAACACAAAATCAACACATGTTCTATATAATGTCTCGCCTCTCTACTAGAAAACTACTTGTCAAGGATGCTCACCTAGGCATCAAAGGCACAAGTATTGTCAACTAAGTCATCTATCATTTCCTAGTTACATCTCTAGGTCATTCCATTCAATTGTGATAAGGTTTTCCTTACTTTCTCTATACTTTTTCTCATATTTTATCATCACACATAAACATCCAAACACTCATGCTAAGCATACATATTACTCATAATAATCAAAGTAAATAATCCATGGTAACAGTAAATATGCATATGAAGCAACCAAGGAAGCAACAAAGAAATGAGGGGAAAACCTGCCAGGATCGTTGTGCGAGCTCTAGGTGAGGTCGGCTCGCTTTGAGTTCACTATGCGACCTCTGGGCGAGACAGGGGAAAGTGGAGGCAGTAGCAAAATGCCTTTGTGGTCTTTGTGCGACTACTAGGAGATGTCTCGCCTTCAGTTTGCTGGATGGTCGCTGTGCGATCGTAGCAGATTGTGCAGGTCGCTACTAGCTCGCTGCGAGATCGCTGTGTGAGCCTTGCGTTCTCAGGATTTTGACCTGCAAAATGATGACAGCAATGGGGTTTTCTAAACCCAACTCGTACCAGCCTTCAAACCAACAAAATAACAATACACCAAGTAACATTCCAACATATATAACATGATTATTAACACATTCACATGGATTTCATGGTATTAGAAACAAGAACACATTAAAACTCAACTTTTACCAATCTATCTATCAACCTTAATCTTAAAGCATCTACCTAGAACACACCTCTAGAACAAGATGAAGATGAAACATTTGTGATTTATGAAGATGGGATGATGAATGATGAAGACTTCCTTTTCTTCCACTTCTAGGTTTTCTTCTTCTTTCCCTTTCTCCTCTTTTCTTTCTCTTACCAACTTTCTTCTTCTTTTCCACAATATATATATATATAAAATAGTTAATGATATAAATATCTCCCTTTGATATTTTGTCATCTAACACCAATTGACCAAATATTAGAGTTACCAAAATATCCTCTCTTATACTTATTAATATTGGTTTGTCTCCTTTATCTATAATTGATCTCTTCAGAGTCCACTAGTTACTCTATTGGTCCAAATTGATGACATTTAGAGCACTTAAGAGCTTAGATTATTCCAACTGACACACGTTAGAGTGCATAGAAACTCAGTTGATCCCAAGTGACACACAATTGAGCATTTAAGAGAAATATGGGGTATTACAGTTAGTGCGATGCTAATTGAGGCTAGAACCTAATGTTATTCATTATGGATGTTAAAGGTTTCTAAGTGACTTTGCTAATTGTTTGGTACAAAGCTGGTTGAAGCAAACTGTGTGAGAGCAAAAATTGTCTCTACAAGTCAATCTATGTTTTGATGATAACAATACGTATTTATGAAAGAACCATTTTATGTTCTAACGTGTTGTGTGCAGATCACAAGAATAGAAGATATCAGAACCAACAAGCACCAACCAAAAGTGCGTAATTGATAATATGCGAAGTTACTATGTGTGACACAAGTCGTAAGAAGCTAGAACGCTTCTGTATCTGATCACGATCAGTCAGATCCAAGGATGTTGATATTGCTGATGCAATGCTCTTGTGGATGCTCTCTGAAAGTGGTTGAGATTCTGAAGATAGCAAAGCTTTCGATGAAGATACTCTAGAGAACCAAAAGACTCTCATGACTTGAAGGCTCTGAAGACCAAGTGCAGAAAGGCTCTGAAGACTTACGAGTTCTTAAGCAAAGGATGACGTTCTTAAAGACAAGTTCTGAAGTTCTGAAGATTGATTCCTAATGGACTTCTTCAAGAGACTGAAGACACAGTGCATCAGATATCCTGTTAAGAAGACTCTACTCATGCTTCATCAATTTTTCATCAAAAGCCTCTGAAGATTAGAAGTCAAATGTTACTGTTATGAGTAACTATACACACTGCCCAAGAAGATATCTTATCGCTCCTCCCACAACAAAAAGGAGATGTGTCAGTACAACTAATTATTACACAACGTCTCTTTTCCAACGACCAACGGTATTTCAAACGACTACATTTCTACTGGGTTATTTAAAGGAAAGAGTTCTCGCTTCTGTAGTTGTCGAAAACACAATCAATAATTCGATCTTTCCTATTGAGTCGATTGATCCATGATCTTATGAATTCTATTATTCATCCACCGGATTCTTTACTCATGAATCGACCAAGTCATTGCGTGCAGATGGCAACAAGGATGAGTTCTCGTTGTAACACTTAGAATATCCAAAGCTGTCACCAATTCACTCACGGACATTGTTGTTGAAGCTTAAAGATCAAATCAACTAGACAACAACAATTAGAAATAGAAGTTGTTTATGAAGAAGACAACATTGAAGATCAGTCAAGTCATCAACCACCTTCTCGTCAGGACTACATTGAAGATCTGAAGCAAGGAGTTGTTGCTCAAAGCTTGCTCACCCAAGAAGACGAAGAAGAAGATCTACAAGATGTCAACAACTGTCATATCTAGATACATCTATGTAGTTTCTTAGAATAGCAAGGAGCTGTTGCTCATATCTTGCTTGAACACGTGTGTGTTCTTTGTACTTAAACTTAGGAGTAATCTGCTTGGTAAGAAGCACTATTGTAATCTCCTATTGAACTAATTCTTGGTGAATTAGGATTCCTTGTGTGGCCAGTGTGACCAGAGACTCGAGAAGACAATGGCTAGTGTCATTGTGGGAAATCCTGAAATATGGTCAATAGCGTTATATTCATTGTGATGAATCCCTGAACGGCTAGCTGTGGAAATCCTAGCAGTAGATCTTGTGAAGATTGGAACATGTAGGTCAATGTTCGTTATATTCACTGAGTGAATCCCTGAACGGTTCATTGTGTGTTAGTCACCGGCATGGCCCGTGCATGTGTAATCAAGTTTGGTTATAGTGGATTAAGACCTTGTGTTCAAGGCGAAATCACCTGTGGAGGGTGGACTGGATTAGCCCGTGTGGTGAACCAGGATATATCATGTGTTCTTTACTCTTATGCTTAATATCGTAATTTATGTTTCTGTATAGAGTATCAGAACCTTACTTAGGCAAGTCAGAACCTTGCAGCTTAACTCTTATAAGTTTCCGCACTGCAAGTTCTGAATATGAAGTTTAGAGTTCAGACTCTCACTGGTTCTTATGTACTGAGCTTCGCTAAGTCTGAACGTCTCATCCCAGATCAGAGTCTCACAACTAACTCTGATATACTTAAGCGTCTTAACAACAAGAAAGAGAAAAGTTGTTAAAAGAGCAAATACACAATTCAAACCCCCCTTTCTTGTGTCTTTCTCGCACCTTCAATTGGTATCAGAGCACCGGTTCTGTTATTGATGGATATCAAACACCTAACAGTGTCAGAAAAAGATCCAGAAGAGGTGCATAGAAATACTCTGGGTGAGATTGAAATCCACTTATAATTTCTGTAATAGTTCAGAAGATGACTGTGTACAAAATTGTAATCAATCTTATATTTGAGCAAACCACTGATTCTTGAACTTGTGCGGTTGTTAAAAAACTAAATCCTCCTTACTTAAAGATTGAAGAATCAACTGATAAGATAAATTCATCAGATAAAAAGTAGTATCTGTTGAATGGTTATCTTGAAAGATATGTGTGAATAAACCAAGAATTTGTTCACGGATGAATCATCAGAAAACAAGAATTCTTGTTTGCTGAAGATTAATTCTCTATGAGTTTTGAGTTATTTTCAAGAAACGGATTAGGTCCACCCTTGACTTTCTCTTTTAAGAACTCATTCAGAACTTCTTCACGTAAAAAAGATAGATTGATTTTTGACTCTTGAACTTCAGACAAAAGTCTGTTGATATAAGATATCTGAAGAATTCAAACTCTTAAAAATGATTCTGCATCTGAATCCTGAATGATCAGAAGTGAAAAGGATTCAAAGAAGTACTGAATATTGTCCTCATGGAAAGCTATGCAGAAAATTGGAAGAATATTCAGGAAGAAAAATATTAAGGATTAATCAAGTTCTTGATCAAGAATGAACTCTTAAGTTTTGATTAAATAAGCAAAATCAAGTTCTGACAATCTTGCGATCATGTCTCAGCTAAACAAAATGTTGGTGATTTGATCACTATCTGATAAATTGCTCAGAACCTCTCAAGCACTGGAGTCAGAAGACTTTAAATCAAGTTGTCTACTTTTGCCAAAATGATCTTTAAGTTACCGATGTCCTTCTCAGAGAAGAAATCAGTCAATGCTCTATTTTTGAAAGTAGATATGTTATTAGTCTCTGATGAGCTAACTATGTACTAGTCAGTTATGCATTATGAGATCAAGATGTTAAAATTGAGAGAAATTGTTTGTAGCACATTAGTCCTATACATAAAGAGTATTTAATGTTGTGAACATGTTTGGTGACACTCAGCTCTGAACAAGACTTATATTTGGGCTTAAGAAACAAGTCAAATTATTGTATATTCTAAATGAGTGTTTTTCATTATGAGAAACTAGTTATGGATAGCAAGTTTGCCCCAATCAGAACCATATCAACTTTCTAACTATCAAAAGAAACATATTTGAGAATTAGTGTCTCTAATCAAACCAGCAACTGTTGAAGAGGCTCTTGTGAACATGGACTGTGCTCTGGTCATGAAAGAAGATTTTAATCAACCTTCATGAATGAAGTCTGAAGATTCAAATTCTAATACCTAATAATGTTCATGCAATTGGAGTCATGCATGCACTCAGAAACAAGGCACAACTTGCTGCTCAAGGATACAACCCTTACTTTAATTGTCAGATTTGAAGCAGTATGAGTATTATTCTCCTTCAGTAAATCTTAACATCAGATATATGTGACGAATAAGAATGCAAGTAAATCTTGAAGAACTCAAGAACCTCCAGCAGTTCGCTCACAAGTGGGCAACTTCAGAAAGATGGCGTTCAAGAACTCAGAACAGAAAGCATTCATGAAAACTTCGAACTCTCCAGAAAGATAGATCAGAATCAAGATGAAAGTTCAGATAAACCTGAAAAGATCTTAGTATCCTTAAGGTACCTCTCTCCTCTTCACCTATGACTTATTAAACTTCATGACAAATTATTTGAAATGTCTTAGTAGAAATCAAATCACACAGTCATGTTAAGTCTCATAAAAAAATCCAAAAATAGATTTGAAAATTCTGTGTCCCTCTCAAAATATGTCAGCACATGTCATATAAATAGTTTAACTAAGATCAGCCCTATAAATAAAGATTCTCTCCATCACATCACCCTGAGCCAGACCACTACCTAAAACTCATTAGTACACTCCAACTGTTACTCCTACTCAAATTTAACACACACACACACTCTCTCTCTCTCTCTCTCTCTCTCTCTCATGGAGCCCTCTAAATTAATCCAGCCTATATCAAAACCATAACGTTAATAAACACACTCATTCCTCTAGTTAGGAATATCTAAAACCTTCAAACCTCTTGAAATACATATCATAATTGATAAACCGTTTCTCTTGTTGAATAGTTCATTGAAAAGTGTACCGTCTTAGGAATATTGACCGTCACTAAGCATAGGCATAAACTGATTAGGTATGAATTGCTCTAAGTATTGGAAATAGCTAATATCTTTTTGGCAACACAAGCTAATCTGCTCTCATTAATGATATAGTGTGAAGCTTTGTCTTGGGACTAAAACTATTCTGTGTCCCTACGAGTTAATGCTTTTAACTACGTTAAAACACACTCTATGACATTCACTAATCATACTCAACTTCTGTCTAAAGATCTCTTAAGCCTCCCTAAGATTAATAGACTGCTAGACTTAATGGCTATTGACCGTCAAAACCTTGGAAATGAAAACCTCTTGCCTAAAATCTCTAGTTATTATTAACTCACACTCTCCTTCGTTTATTTAAGATATCGTGATCTCTCCTTTCTACTCATTCCTTCAACCAACTCCAGTTAATAATCCTCCTTCTCTATACTCCGCGCCTCATCTCTAAAATGTCTACCTCACAAACCCTGGTTGATAAAGAAAAGTTCTCAGAACCAAATCCTCTAAAAGAATTCTACCTAACCCATGAGTATCTGAAAGATCTCGGTTTTATAAGAACCTCATATGAACTGAAATGTCAAAAATGGGAAGGCTACCTTGATATGCTCCCAGGCCTCATTTACGCAGACTGTGTTAAAGAATTCTGGAAGAATGCTGATGTGTTCCCAAACATGTATAACAAACATATTATTCAATCAACCATCTTCGGAGTCCATGTGTTAATCAATCCATCCATCATTGCTCAAGCAATCAAATGTGATGAAAGTGGCGACACCCTTGAAGATTACAAGGAAAGAACCATCTTCAACGATGTCTTGTGCCAAATTCACAATAAAGATGGTGCCTCCAACTGTGTCTCTACACTCAAACCCTCAGCAAAAGTCTGGCACAGAATAATGGAAACAAATCTTCGACCTAGAGAAGTAGGAGGACAAGTGTTAACCTATTCAGATAGACTCTTCATCTTCTTTCTACTCTACAAAAGAAAGATAAATCTTCCACTAACCATGTTCAATCACCTAAAAGAATAAATTCTCATGTCCAAAAACAAACCCTCTTTCTACATTCCATATAGTAGAGTTATATCTCGAATCCTAGAAATTCAAGACGTAATCACTAGGTTAGAGAACATAGGAGCAACCTCTGAATGCTCTCCTATGGATCTTACAAATCTGTCTGAAAGATCTTAAGAAGAAAAGAAAAATTAGTTTATAGTCTCTCGACCTGTTACTTTAATTTCTGAAATATGTACTCATGTTGTGTTAAATATCTTTTAGATCCTCAAATATTGTAGAAGTCTTTCACAGCAAAATTCTACTCTAAGAAACGCATAAATACCTTAATCTTAATGCACACACTATCAATTAATTTAAATGCATGCTCTTAATATCAATAAAAATAAACACCAATCTATGATCGAAACATCCTTAAAAAATAATACCATCACAAAGATTCAATGCTTAGTAGATGCTTCCAGTTTCTGTACGGATCCCTTGGAAATTAGGAATGTCTGGACTGAGTTCCATGAATGGATCTCAGAAGAGATTGTGAAACACAAGAGGCTGGCATTTTCTCAAGCAGAAGAAAAGCTGCATGCCTCAAGAACTAATGATTCTGAAAGCTTACTCTCATCTTCTTCATCATCTTTAGGCTCGTTCTTGTCTATACCATAAGAATCCAGTTTATGAAGCCTAAGATTTATATGCTTAAATCAATGTTTTAATTTCCTAAATCTACTTAGGATTAAGCCTAACCTGTGATCTAAAAATCTAAATTAATCTTTTGGGTTCTGTGATAAGTATCGCTACAAAAATACTATCTCTAAAAGATGTTTCAAATGGTATCATTAAGTTTATGCTCATTACTGCACTTAATCACATACTTAATGAACCCCGAACACGCTTAACAGCTTATATGTTATAATATCCTTGATTCCATCTAATTGTCCTTCCAATGCATATTCTATGTTAAATGATGGTTATCACTTAAAGCTGTTTTCATAACATATCAAGTATACTCAATGATTTAATATTCTTGATAAATATATGCCTAAATGCCCTTATGCCCTAAACACTTTTTGATGATGTCAAAAAGGGGGAGAAATATATAATGATTTTGATTGAAAGAATATAAAGAATGCAGAAACTCAAACAAAGTGCTCATAAGATACATTACTACTAATGTTTATCATTTGATGTTTATCCGAGGAACTCTGAACAAGTTCACTAGGCATTCTAAGACAGGTTAAGAAAGAAGAATCATGAACTTCGTGAACACATGCTCAGAATCAAATCTACCCAACACTGTTCAGAAGTGAAGAAGCTTACATAACTCAGAAGCTGAAAGCTGCCTGCAATATTCAGAAAAAGGAAAACCCTGAAAGCCATCAAGAAAAAATATAAAGATGCTCACTCAGATGAAATATGAAGTCAAGCAATCAAGACAAAATCTACATCTTGAGATGCTTATTTAGAAGAGTTGTGCAAGTCAGAAGTCAAAAAATTGTCTGAAGATCAGGATAAAAGATCCAAAAAGAAGAAGTTCTTCTGATGCATACCAAGAACCAATTTAAATGTAAAATGATTTGGTATCAAACTAAATCAATAATTGGTAAATCATACTATATACATACAAAGATTGGCATCAGACTCAGTCTGTGTCCATCAGAGCAAAGATATGAGAAGTGGTCAAAACCCTCATTGGTATCAACTTCAACACATCAAGGAAATATTCTTCAAGCCATATAAAAAAAGAATTCCTTCAGTTGGTCTCAGAATCAACACACATTGGTATAAGAGTCAGCACATCACCTGTATCAGACTAAATCATGTGTATCAGATCCAGAATCAAGCATGGATCGCAAAAGTTAAACCTTCAATTTGGTATCTGATCAAGAATCAAGCATTGATGAAACTACTGAGTTGTGATAATAAAAAGATTCTGTGGAGAAGACCTGCACTCAAATGACAAACTCCAGGAAAGTCATGATCTACATTGGTGATTGAAATCTTACAATCCTGAATTTTGATTCAGAAGATCTCAATATCTGACTTATAGAAATTAGGGGGAGACTTCCCAGAAGATACAACTACAAAGTCTAAAGTCTTCACAAGTTTGAAACTCAGGGGGAGTTTCTTAAAAGACAATGTCTGTCTCTAATATACAGCGAAGCTATATTATTAAGACTATTCTGCTTGTGCTAAAATGAATCTACTGAAAAGTAGAAATGCTTCAAAAGACTCTGAAGATTACAGGCTCTGATACGACTACAAAGAACTAAGTTCTGAAGATCAGAAGATGGAGGTTCTGAATAACTAGTCCAGATGCTAAAGATATCTCTGGTTCTTTAAAAGATAGGATGGAGAAGTAACTCTTTTCTATTTCTTGTTCTGGCAACTCAAGATGTTATTCTGTATATCTTTGGATCATATAAGATTCTAGATGATCACAGATAAAACATTGAGGATAATACATTCAGGGGGAGCTGTTGTTCCAGACTCTGAATATGTTTATTTGGTGATTACCTCGTATAAAATGTTCAATCAAAATACTTGGTTTTGTCATCATTAAAAAGGGGGAGATTGTGAGAGAAAAAACTGTCTCTACAAGTTAATCTATGTTTGGATGATAACAATACGTATTTATGAAAAAACCATTTTATGTTCTAACGTGTTGTGTGCAGATCACAAGAATATAAGATATCGGAACCAACAAGCACCAACCAAAAATGTGTAATTGATAATATGCGAAGTTACTATGTGTGACACAAGTCGCAAGAAGCTAGAACGCTTCTGTATCTGATCACGATCAGTCAGATCCAAGGATGCCGATATTGCTGATGCAATGCTCTTGTGGATGCTCTCTGAAAGTGGTTGAGATTCTGAAGATAGCAAATCTTCCGATGAAGATACTCTAGAGAACCAAAAGACTCTCATGACTTGAAGGCTCTGAAGACCAAGTGCAGAAAGGCTCTGAAGACTTACGAGTTCTTAAGCAAAGGATGATGTTCTTAAAGACAAGTTGTGAAGTTCTGAAGACTGATTCCTAATGGACTTCTTCAAGAGACTGAAGACATGGTACATGAGATATCCTGTTAAGAAGACTCTACTCATGCTTCATCAATTTACCATCAGAAGCCTCTGAAGATTGGAAGTCAAATGTTACTGTTGTGAGTAACTGTACACACTGTCCAAGAAGATATCTTATCGCCCTCCCACAACAAAAAGGAGATGTGTCAGTACAGCTAATTATTACACAACGTCTCTTTTCTAATGGCCAACAGTATTTTAAACGACTACATTTCTACTGGGCTATTTAAAGGAAAGAGTTCTCGCTTCTGTAGTTGTCGAAAACACAATCAATAATTCGATCAAGCCTATTGAGTCGATTGATCAGTGATCTTACAAATTCTATTATTCATCCACCGGATGCTTTACTCATGAATCGACCAAGTCATTGTGTGAAGATGGCAACAACGATGAGTTCTCGTTGTAACACTTTGAATATCCAAAGTTGTCACCAATTCACTCATGGCCATTGTTGTTGAAGCTTAAAGATCAAATCAACAAGACAACAACAATTAGAAACATAAGTTGTTGATGAAGAAGACAACATTGAAGATCAGTCAAGTCATCAACCACCTTCTCGTCAGGACTACATTGAAGATCTGAAGCAAGGAGTTGTTGCTCAAAGCTTGCTCATCCAAGAAGACGAAGAAGAAGAAGATCTACAAGATGTCAACAACTGTCATATCTAGATACATCTATGTAGTTTCTTAGAATAGTAAGGAGTTATTGCTCATATCTTGCTTGAACACGTGTGTGTTCTTTGTACTTAAACTTAGGAGTAATCTCCTTATTAAGAAACACTATTGTAATCTCCTGTTGAACTAATTCTTGGTGAATTAGGATTCCTTGAGTGGTCAGTGTGACCGGAGACTCGAGAAGACAATGGTTGGGTGTCATTGTGGGAAATCCTGAAATATGGTCAATATCGTTATATTCATTGTGATGAATCCCTGAACGACTAGCTGTAGAAATCCTAGCAATAGATCTTGTGAAGATTGGAACCTGCAAGTCAATGTTCGTTATATTCACTGAGTGAATCCCTGAATGGTTCATTGTGTGTTAGTCACTGGCGTGGCCCGTGCATGTGTAATCAAGTTTGGTTATAGTGGATTAAGACCTTGTGTTCAAGGCGAAATCACCTGTGGAGGGTGGACTGGATTAGCCCGTGTGGTGAACCAGGATATATTATGTGTTCTTTACTCTTATGCTTAATATCGTAATTTATGTTTCTGTATAGAGTATCAGAACCTTACTTAGGTAAGTCAGAACCTTGCAGCTTAACTCTGATAAGCTTCCGCACTGCAAGTTCTGAATATGACATTTAGAGTTCAGACTCTCACTGGTTCTTATGTATTGAGCTTCGCTAAGTCTGAACGTCTCATCCCAGATCAGAGTCTCACAACTAACTCTGATATACTTAAGCGTCTCAACAACAAGAAAGCGAAAAGTTGTTTAAAGAGAAAATACATAATTCAAACCCCCCTTTCTTGTGTCTTTCTCGCACCTTCAAACTGTTGGATAAGCTATTAGTTAATGTTTGTGTGTAAACTTGTTGCTATGTTATGCTATGCTTGGGTTAGTTTGAATGAACTTGTTTAAAAATGTCATGTTCACTTTGGTTAGAATTAATTGCAGCCCAAATCATTGTGATGGAGTTAACTAGTTTTGAATTTGGTTAATGTAATGGTGAGCTATGTTAAAGTTAATAAGTTAGTAAAATTCAGTTAACTTTCATGCTTGAGTTAGTTAATATCCATCATGTTAGCAATCAATTATGTTATTTGTTATGGCTGGTGTTGAATCACTATTGTCATGTGTGGATTATTTTGTTTTTGTGCATGACACTACTTCATTTCCACTTGCTGCATGGCTGTCATGGCAATGTCTTGGCAAAGTATGGATCAAAGTTGGCATAGAGGCAACATCATCATGGCATGAAGAAATATGGCATAGCATGGGTTACTTGTCCATGAAGCAATTTGAGAAGATGGAAGAGTGAAGATCAAATTGAAGTTAAAGTGGAAATAGGTTTAGAGTAAATGTTAGTGTTAGGGTAGGTAGTTGACTTTGGTCAAACATTGACCAAAAAGTCAATAGTTGACCAAACTCAACTTTAGGTCAACAATGTGCATTTTTGTGTAGAATTGGATTTGAATTCTTTTCTAATGAAACTTTGAAAGCTTGTAATGAAATTTGTGCTTTGAATGATGTAACTTATTCTTCAAGAAACACTTTTCCCTCCAAATTACCTTTGTAAAGTTTGAATTTGAATTTCACTTGAATAACCATGAAATGGTTTAGATCTTGTATTTCCCTCCAAAATCCAAACTTGGAACATTTGAAAATGAAAGAAACTTGACTGAAAATGGAACTTGAATTTGAATCTCTTGATCACCTAAATGAAGTTCCATACCATGATCCAAATAAAAGCAAACCCAAGGTAGTCACTAGGTAACCCTAATAGGTAATATGATTAGATAACCAAAATCAAGGATTAGGTTTCCCCTGGGCACTTAACCAAGATCAATCACCAATTTGTTGTGTCCACAAACAAAAGTGTCCAGGTGAAACATGATGGCCATAAGCTCGCAAATCATAATTTAATGTCTTGTATCTTAAATAGCAAGAAACCTTTGAATCAATGATGTTATTTTCAAAAGTTTGAATTTGAATTTGAATTTCACTTGAATGACCATGAAATGGATTGGATCTTGTCTTTCCCTCCAAAATCCAAACATGGAACATTTGAAAATGAAAGAAACTTGACTAAAAATGGAACTTGAATTTGAATCTCTTGATCACCTAAATGAAGTGCTATACCGTGATCCAAATAAAACCAAACCCAAGGTAGTCACTAGGTAACCCTAATAGGTAATATGATCATATAACCAAAATCAAGGATTAGGGTTCCCCTGGGCACTTAACCAAGATCAATCACCGATTTTTTGTATCCACAGACAAAAATGTCCAAGTGAAGCATGATGGCCATAAGCTTGCAAATCATAATTTAATGCCTTGTATCTTAAATAAAAAGAAACCTTTGAATCAATGATGTTATTTTGAAAAATGTAATTGTACATGAATGTCTTATAATGGATGATTAGGGCATGTGAATATGCAGATGCAATGAGAAATAAGCCAGACAAAAGTGAAAAAAAAGTAGGGCAAATTTTGGGGTATGACAACTGCCCCTATTTAATAATCTTGGACCTAAATGTACGAACGGTGACAATTGTTCGGGCATTCAAGGTAGAAGAGATTAAATACAAGAATATCTAAAAATATCTCAGTGGAGGGTGAAGGTGTATTGAAGAAAAATTAAATGTATTGTTGAGAATCTGTTTATTAGGGATATGAAGTCATGGGTAGGCCCTTTTTTTTATAATGTCATCTGCTGGGGATTGACTGAGAAATTCCATTGGGGAAAAAAGGAAAGTGGTGCTTAAATAAAAAAGGTGGGTGTTTTAACCAAGATGGTGATTAACCCAAAGAGAAATATAAGAGTGTGGTATTTTAACCAATAATCAGTGATTAACCAATGCAATAGGAGAGTATGGTATTTTAACCGAGAGTCGGTGATTAACCAAAAGGAAGGGTATGTTAACCAAGATGTGGTGATTAACCCAAAAGAAATGAGAGAATGGTATTTTAACTGAGAATCAGTGGTTAACCCAAAGAAATGGTATGTTAACCAAGAAGCGATGATTAACCCAAAAGAAATGAGAGAATGGTATTTTAACCGAGAATTAGTGAATAACCCAAAGAAAGGGTATGTTAACCAAGAAGTGGTGATTAACCCATGAATGATAGTTTCAAAGAAAGCTTATGCTTTGTATTCATGTATGAATTTGTATGGCGTAATACTCCATCTTAATGGACATGTGATGATGATTACTATATGCAGGATACCAGTTGTTGGGCTTTGTGGGTGCCAATAAATATTGGGTTTTGAGAGATTCCAAGCAAGTTGGGTTTTAGATTTTCTTGTTTGTTTTGCAAGGCTTCATGACATGCCAGATGAATGCGATGATATGCATGATTTAAGCGACATGATTAATGCATGGTGATAATTTATGCAATGGTTTACTAGATGCTCATGTGGCGGGAGATGGAAGATTTGAGGTTAGGATGAGGGTTATCAAGATGTGATTCATCGACACCCACTTCAGGATCAACGGTTGTTGATACACCTTTGCACTTGACTTGAAACATGGAGAGAACTTACACTCTCGTAGCTTATCTCTGCCCCAGGTTGTTGAGTATATGCATGGACTGTCCCAATCACAAGTTATGCAATAGACTTGTCAAAGGACAATATCGATCCGACTTGCCCTAGCGTCTTGAAACAATATGCCCCTAATTAACGTCTCTTGGAGGGACTTGTCAAATCTCGATGTGATTTCCCTAGCTTGGCTGAATCTTGAAGTAGTTGGCCCCTTGCTTAACGGAGTTTTCATGCATTTCTGCCCTTGGTGTGATCATACTTCTCATTGTGGAAACTTTCTTGATGTCAAATGCTTATTCACTAACAAAATTGTTTGTTTTGAAAATGATATTCTAATGCAATGCTTATGTCAGTTTTAAAATCCAAGTTTGTTCACTAAGATGATTTTGTGACATACATTGAATAAATCACTGGTTAGAATGCCACATCGATACCAGCATGAATGATAAACAAATCTTTAGGAGTCAACTTTAACGTGATCTTACCGTAGTATGCTTTTGAAATAAGCCATGCTTCAATTAGGTCTTTTAAGGGTTGTAACGTGGCCAGGTTCACAACTTAAGAATAAAATGACTTATGGCTCAAAAGTTATTTTAACCCACCCAATCTCCTTGATGTTATCCAGTCCTACGTTTAGCTTGTTTAATACAAGAGTTCATTTTTCAAAAGGATTTCGAATGGTAGAAGTGATGGTAAAGGAACCAACGGGGCTTTTGGAATGGCAGTCACTCACTTTTTGTTTTTCACTTATAGTTGAAGGGGTGAGAAATACAAGAAAAAGGGGTTTGAATTGGGTTTCACCAAATGTGATCTTTTGCAGAAATTCAACTTCAATGTTAACAAGAGAATAAAAGTAAATAGACACAATTATTTTTATCCTGGTTCACTGTTAACAAAGTTACTCCAGTCTACCCACCAAGGTGATTTCACCTTAGGCAAGGACTTAATCCAATAATCTAGAAAGATTACAACCTCTTAGTGTTAGAAAACAACGTATCCCTCTTAAGTATCTAGACTAATGACTTAGTCACTTGAGGAATCTCCGCTTTGAAAAGTGTTACAGATGTGTGTACAAACAATTGCTTTTAAATAAACAAATTACACAAGTTTAAGTACAATAACACAAAAGTGTTTTCTAGCCAGATATAAACAACAACTCCTTGCTAATTTATAAAACTATCTTAAGAATAATCTCCAAGAGATTTGCATCGTATCAATATGAGTTTTGTTGCTTAAAAGCTTCTTTTAATGCTTCTCTCTTTTTCTTGTACAGCTGCACTCTATTTTGATTGAGCATTAAGCATCTTATTCTTGAGCTTACAACTTGGTGCTTTGCTTCCGCTTTGCACACATACTTTTCTTGACCTAATTATACATATGTGTCTTTATGGTCATGATAAACTTTGTTTAAAGTCTTGTTGATCTACATAACATGTTGTACTAACTTGTATATGCCTTGGTTAAGTATTATTTCTTTTGAAAAATACTTTGATTAAGTGCTTAATTAAGTGAAATTTTAGGGTTTCTCTTGATTGATCTTTTCAAAACCTCTTGACTAGGAATTCCACTTGAGTTTGGATTTCCCAAAGCCTTTTGATTCAACCATGTTCAACTATTTTGTTCATGTGTTTACCTTTATGAAACTTCCATTAGGGTTTTGTTTACCCTTTATCCTCAATTCCATCTTGAACATATTACTTGAACTTCTTTGTGATTGTCCTTATTGATTAAACCTTTGCTCACATATTCAAGTATTTCCTTCATAAACTCTTATCATGATGAACATATCTACTTGTCTGATGCTCATTCACATGTTAATATATCATGTTTAATCATACCATGTTCATGTCATCCTCGATGACTACACTTGTTTAAAAGCTCAAACCATATTGTCTTGTTAAGTTTCTCTTGACATTTACAACACTTACATTAATACAACTGTTTCATTTCAATACTCATCCTTAGTTTAGACATAGTTCAAACTTTAGGATTCAAACTATAACTTAGTTCAAACCCTAGGTATCCCTTTTGAGGTTCCTAACTGTATCGAGTGATTTTGGACGTGGTTCTTAAGCACTGCCGCTCTGGGGTACTACAGGTCGATTCATTTTTTATCCTACTGAAGCTGATGAAGGAAGGGAAATATATGTCTCCAACTAACCCTGCTTGCATACTGAGTTTGAACAGTGGTCTGTTAGGTTACAAATGCGATGTGGTAGTGGGGCCTTTCTTCGGTTTATTTTGTTAAGAACACAGTGTGATGGGATCATTTGTGAGGATGTTAGGACTGATGCTTTTCGATTGATGTGTGAAGGTATGGGATTTTGGGTTTTTGATTAGTATGCTCGCTAAGATTTTTTTCAATCTTATGCCTACGTATTCCCGTTTGATGAAACAGGGAAATCAGAGCGATCGTAGTTCCTCCTATTCTATGGGAGGAAAAAAGGTGTTTTGGTGTCTTGTTCAAAGCCCAAGACGTGAAGCTAAAGGGAGTATATGTATCTTGTTCAAAGCCCAAGATGTGAAGCTGAAGGGTCTATTTATATCTTGTTCAAAGCCCAAGATGTGAAGCTAAAGAGTTTTTAGAGAGAATTTGTCATCTCTAAAGAGGAGTTGTTGATGTTTGTATGCTGTGAGCAAGCCACAGGTTTGATGCTAAAATGTTGATTGACACAACCTGGGTTTTCTTATACAAAGCCTATGAGGAGGCTATTGACCCAACAAGAGGGTGTTCTCATGTGTCTCGTATGAAGCCCGAGAGAGAGAGGCTAAAAGGGTTGACTCAACAAGAGAGTGCTTTTGTATGTGTCTTTTACGAAGCCCAAGACGGAGGCTCAAAGGTTTTGACCCCACATGAGGGTCTTTTATACTTAACAAGAGAGTGGTTTTGTATCTCGTACGAAGCCTGAGATGGAGGCTGAAAATGGGTTTGAATCAACAAGAAAGTGATTTTTATCTCGTACGAAGCCCGAGATGGAGGCTGAAAGTGTTTGACTCAACAAGAGAGTATTTTATACTAAACAAGAGAGTGTTTTTGTATCTCGTACAAAGCCCGAGATGGAGGCCAAAAGGGGGATTGGCTCAACAAGAGAGTCTTTTATACTCAACAAGAGAGTGTTTTTATCTGTCTTATACGAAGCCTAAGACGGAGGCAAAAAAAGGGGTTTGACTCAACAAGAGAGTGTTTTATACTCAACAAGACAGTGTGGGGAGAATCATTGTACAAAGCCCAAGAGGAGGCCAAAAGGGGTGTTGACCCAACAAGAGGATCTTTTATACTTAACAAAAGAGTGTTTTTGTATCTCGTACGAAGCCCGAGATGGAGGCTAAAGAGGTTGGTGACTGTTTCAGTTGAGTGACAGGTCCAGTATGTTAAAAGAGAAAATCAGTTCTTATAAAGAGACTGGTTCCAGGTGGGGTTGTACTTTGGTACTGATCAAAGGATCAGGGTTATTTCATGTTCTTTAAGGAAATGGGAAACCCAAAGGGTGTTGAGACCATTCAAGTCTACTGGTGTTTGAGAAGTAGATTCTGAGATAGCGAAGGCATGTTGTATGATGCCTGAATGAAGGCTGGAAGGTTAAGGGATGAAGGTCTAGACTCTTTTGAAAGACTGTTATATTAAGATGACTAGTTTCTATTCCTATACCTTTAAGAGGCCGTCGGGACAATTTGTACAAAGCCCAAGAGAAGGCAGAAAAACTTTTAGGATGCCGAAGGGACAATTTGTACGAAGCCCAAGAGAAGGCTATCTTCGCTGAGGAAGAATCATTATACAAAGCCTAAGAGGAGGCTGTGAAAACTTATAAGAAGCCGACGGGTCCTTGTACAATGCCCAAGAGGAGGCGGGGATGCTTTTAAGAAGCCTGTGGGTCCCCAAACCCCAAGAAGTTCAAGACAGGCTATTCACAAAGAATAGATCAAGCTAGGAAATTCCGAGAATTTGGAAGAAACTTAAGAGATGCCATTCACGGAGAAAAGATCATCTCTGGGGAGTTAGAGTTTCTTTGACAATTTCTACAGAGGACAACCGAAGAGAAGACTGTATCTAGTGCTCCTATAGGGGATCTAGTCTTGTCTATTTCTAAGAGTGATCAACAAGGCTTTACCTAGTGTTAGACGTAGTTGCCGGGGAAAATTCTAAATAACTATACTAGTATTACAAAGTGGATATATGACGAGTATATAAAAGTTTGTGAAAGAAGACTTACAGTGAGCACCCCACAATACAGTTATATATATATATATATATATATATATATATATATATATATATATATATATATATATATATATATATATATATATATGAAAGCGGATAAAGAAAACGGGTAAACACTTACTCGGTTTTAGAGCTTCCATGCTATTTTGTTAGTTTTTCAACAAAGAAAGCTTTGATAACAATATTATATTCTAAATCAAAGGAGAAAGTGCTTTGGAAATATTGTTGGGGCTTACAGCTCAAGGAGGGGCCCAAGGTTTTATCAGTGATTGCACTATTGTTTTGAATTTGTATAGGGACTTATACAAGTGACTGAGGCCCAAAAAGATTTTCTGTACAAAGGGATGGGTCTTACACTCTCTCAAGAGGCCCAAAAGTTTATTTTTATACAAGTGGTGGGGCTTACAGGTTAAGGAGAGGCCCAGGGTTTGATTTTTGAACTGGCAATCGCTCCGAGATTTTCTTTTAACGCAGAGGGACTTATACCATGTCTGAGGCCCAAAATGGTTTTGGTTAAGAGGGGATTGGGTCTTACACTCTATTAGAGGCCCAAAGAGTTATTTTTGTACAAGTGGTGGGGCTTACAGCTCAAGGAGAGGCCCAAAGAGTTTTGTTTTAAAAGGCGACGATCGCACCATGACTTTTGAAATACAACGGGACTTATACAACATTTGAGGCCCAAAATGGTCTGTATTTACAGAGGATTGGGTCTTACACTCTACTAAGAGGCCCAAAGATTTTGAAAAAGTTTGATGAGGGTTGAATTAATCAAAAACCCTAATTTGTTTTCAAAATGTATTTTAATTGAATAAAAAATTCAATTAAAATGACCAAAATTGTTTAACATGTGGAAAACAAATTGTGATCTTGGATTAATGTTTCACAAATCAAGTTTTGACCTACAAAATAATTAGAAATCATTAAAATTTGCAAATTCAAGAAGGAAAAAATATTTTAAATGTCAAAAGCAATTAAAATATTAATTCTTGGCAAAAATATCAATTATATGAAATAAATAATATTTTTGGGATTTTTTGGTAAAATAAAATATTTTAACATTTTTGTGAATTATTATAAAAAAGAATCAACTCAAAATCATTAAAACTCAGAGAGAAATTAATTTTTGAATCAATTAAATAAAATCACAAAATTCAAATATTCAAATATTTGAAAAAGGGCGCCAAGAACATGGCAAGAACACGCGCCCTTCCTCTATTTCTGCAGATTTGCGTTTTCTATCCAATCTCACTGGATACTTGATTATATCATGCAATCTACATATCAATTTACTCGTTTCAACCTCATGATCATGTCTATGGTCTTTAATTTCATTTATTTTAAGCATGGAATAAGAAATCAAAGAAAAACCTCAAGAACCCTAAATTCTGCATGAAGGTTCAGAAATTCCACACAGGATTCAAACAATGCAATTGATTAAGGGTAAACACTCTATGCATGATTTTGAACATATGGCCAAATTATTGTGCAGCAAAAAATGCATGGATCATAGAGTTAGAAGAGCTCATGCTTACCACTTGCAGCTGGTGATCGAGTTCTAGGTTAGAGGTGTTACAGCTAGGTTCCAATGATGTGGATAGCTTCCCTAGGTGCCATGGAGTGTGTCTGGATGCTTGGAGTGGATTAAAATGATCTGGAACTTGAGATGGCACCCCAACTGCAAATCTGTCAAAGGCTTGAGCAATTGGCTGGTGATTTTGTGATTTTGGTGTTCCAAATGTTATGTGAGTGTTTGGATCACTTCTATATGATGTTTATGATGTGTGTGTGTGTGATTGGTTTGATTGAAATAGCTCTCAAACTCAAAACCCGATAGTGACTTGCTTTGGAAAGCAAATTTGGAGTGAAAGAAGAGATTTTGAGGAAAGCATCTGTTTGATGGCTTTGGTGTACTCAAACTGGTCACAAATGAGCTCTATTTATAGTAGAGTAAGTTTGTTTTGCAAGGAATAGTGAATGACAACTGTTTGATCATAGTTGGTTTTGATACCTTTTGGATCCAAGTGAAAAATCCCCCTACATTTGGAAAAAAGTGAAGGCAGATTCTGACTTAGTGAAAATTTCACTAAGTGTTGGAAAAAGTGACATTTTCACTTTTTGTGATTTTGATCATTCTATAACTCAAAATCCATGATGAATTAGAATGAGGTGTAGTTGAAGCTTTTGTATAGGGTAATGAGAGCTACAAATCCAGTTTTGGATGGGGAAAATGGCCTTGTGGTTTAGGAGTTATGATCCTCCAAAGTTGGTACCCTAGCAACTTTATTTCATAACTTAGAAAATTTCTAAGTTTTTTATGGTTACCCCTTTTACAAGTTATCCAACTTTTCTTGATTTTTCTTGATTAATGATGATTCCAATCACACATTAACATCATTTTAGGGTCAAAGAACCATAATTGTGAAAAATCTCAAAAAGTCAAAGTTGACTTTTGTGCACAATTGACTTTTTGTCAGATGAATTCCAAACTGTGCGATCCTCTATGAAATCAAGTCCTTGACCTAAATCAAACTTGATGGATTGATTTCATAGGTGTTATAGGGTGTATTGAATCATGTCCCAAGGTTTGGGAGCATGTTTGGGTCAAAAGTCAAAGGCACAATTGACCTTTTCCCGCGAAACCCTAATTGTGGTTCTGATGAATTTGAAACTTGTTGCTTAAGCTTCTTGGATTAATCCATTGTTGTAAATGGATCAATGTGTTGTATTTGAGACCCTCAAATCCTCTCTTGAGGTCTTGGCTCATGTTTTGTCCCAAAAGTCAACTTAGGGGTGAATTAGGTCAAGAAACCTTAATTCCTGATTTTTTATGAGTGCATCCCCTGAAGCAAAATTGACTTGATGATTGGGTCTAAGAGGTTCCATGGAGCATATTAGGTTATGCTTTGAATCATTGGCTCATGCCCAGATGAAAATTTCCATCTGGAGGCCCTGGTCGACCAAAACCCTAATTTGGTGACACTGGCGATCTTAAGGCTTAATCCACCTAGAAGGGAGCAGCCTTGTGCTTAATCCTTGAAGTGGGAGTCCTCTTGATCCATTGGGAATATTTGAGAGGTTAGACAAGTTGAAGATCATGTCAATTCTTGATTGATCCTTTGTATAAAAACTCTGAGAGGGCCTGAAACCCTAAATTTGATTGTAGTGAATGCTCACCCATCTTTGGGGAGACTGATGAGGTATGATGGTTCCTCCATATTGTGATGATGATTTGCACAATGATGGGAAAACTTAGTGGTCAAAACTTGGGGTATGACAGATGTCCCTATTTAATCTTCTTGGACACGAAGGTGTGAATGGCGAAGGTATTCAGGCATTCGGGGTGCAAGAGGATTAAATATCGGAATACCCGTAATTTTGATGGTGGTTATGAATGGTAGCTTACGCATTCATCCTCTTTTGCTAAGTGTAATACCCCAAATTTTGACCACTTAGATTTCCCATCATTGTGAAAATCATCATCACAATATGGATGAACCATCATGCTTCATCAGTCTCCCCAAAGATGGGTGAGCATCCAATACAATCAAAATTAGGGTTTCAAGCCCTCTCTGAGTGCTTAGACAAAGGATCAATCAAGAAGTGACATGATCTTCAACTTGTCTAATCTCTCAAACATCCTCAAAGGATCAAAAGGACTCCTACTTCAAGGATTAAGCACAAAGCTGCTCCCTTCTAGGTGGATCAAGTCTCAAGATCGACAGTGTCACCAAATTAGGGTTTTGGTCGACCAGGGCCTCCAGATGGAAATTTTCATCTGGGCACAAGGCAATGATCCAAAACATAACCTAATATACTTCATGGAACCTCATGAACCCATGCATCAAGTCAATTTTGCCTCAGGGGATGCATTCATAAAAAATCAGGAATTAGGGTTTCTTGACCTAATTCACCCCTAAGTTGACTTTTGGGACAAACCATGAGCCAAGACCTCAAGACATGATTTGAGGGTCTCTAATATACCATATTGATCCATTTGGAACAATGGATTGATCCAAGAAGCTTGAGCAACAAGTCTCAATTTCATCTGCACCACAATTAGGGTTTTACGAGAAAAGTCAACTGTAACTTTGACTTTTGACCAGGACATGCTCCCAAACCCTAATACATGATTGTATATACCCTATGACACCCATGGAACATGTCCATCAAGTTTGATTTAGGTCAAGGACATGATTTCCTGAAGAATTGCACAGTTTGGAATTCATCTGATAAAAAGTCAACTGTGCACAAAAGTCAACTTTGACTTTTTGAGATTTTTCACCAAAATGGATTTTTAACCCTAAAATGATGTTAATGTATGATTTGAATCATCATTCATCAAGAAAAATCAAGAAAAGTGAGATAACTTGTAAAAGGGGTAACCATAAAACTTAGAAATTTTTCTAAGTTAAAAATAAAGTGGCAAAGGTACCAACTTTGGAGGACCATAACTCCTAAACCACAAGGCCATTTTTTCTCATCCAAAGATGGATTTGTAGCCCTCATTATCACCTACAAAAACTTCAACTACAAGTCATTCCAATTCATTAAGGATTTTGAGTTATGGAGTGATCAAAGTGGCTGAAAAGTGAAAATGTCACTTTTTCCAACACTTAGTGAAATTTTCACTAAGTCAGATTCTGCCTCACTTTTTGTCAAATGTAGGGGGATTTTTCACTTGGAATCAAAAGAGATCAAAACCAAACTTGTTCAAACAGTTGTTGTATCATGTAAGAGCTTTCCAAAATGGCCAAGAACATTGCCAAATTCAACCTACACCATGAGATACAACATTGCCAAGTTGCCTTGCTGAAATCTGTCAAGGCAAGGCAGAATTTGTAACTTTGGTCGATTTGCCAAAATCAGCCAAATTCAATTGCTCCTATCCACTTGGACACGTCAGAGGATTGAATCTAAAGGGGACAATCACTGAGCCAAGCCTCCAAAGTCCATGGAACAAGAAATAGCATGTTGAACCTAGAATGGCCAAAATAGGGACAAGACTTCAAATTTGGAATGAGGCATTCAATGGAACCATCAAGGTGGCATGGACTGAGCCATTCTCACCTGAAATCAGTCAAGACTTATCCAAGACCAAGGGAACCAAAGCTCTGTGCCCTAACCTCTAGTCAATGGCTAGAGGAGACTTGGATTTTCATTTGCCAACATTGGCCAAACCTACTTACCAGCTGCCATTCACTATTCCTTGCAAAACAAACTTGCTCTACTATAAATAGAGCTCAATTATGGTCAGTTTGAGTACACCAAAGCCATCTAACATATGCTTTCCTCAAAATCTCTTCTTTCACTCCAATTTTGCCTTCTAAGGCAAGTCACTATCGGGTTTTGAGTTTGAGAGCAATTCCAATCAAACCAATCACTCACACACCTCACATACATCACATATGAGCTGATCAAACACTTAAATTACTTCTGAAACATCAATTTCACAAAATCACCAGCTGGTTGCTCAAGGTTTTAACCAAAGTGCAGCTGAGGTGCCACAAAATGATCCAGCCAATTTCAATCAAGTCCAACCATCCAAACACAATCCATAGGGTGTAGGGAAGCTGTTCAGATCATCACAACTCATCTGTAACACCTCTAAATCAAAAATCACTTTGAACTTGCTGTCACGACTTGGAGGTAAGCACATACTTGGTCATCTCTCAATCTATGTATATTTCCTCGCACAATAATTTGGCCATATGTTCATAATCATGCATAGAATGTTTTCCCTCAATTAATTGCATTGTTTGAATCGTGTATCAAAAATCCTAGCCTTCATGCAGAAATTAGGGTTCTTGAGGTCTCTTCGTGATTTCTTGTTGTATGTTTAATTTAAATGAAATTAAAGTACATAGACATGATCGTGAGGTTGAGGCGAGCATAATGATATGTGGATTGCATGATATGATTACGTATTCATGGTGATTGGATAGAAAATGCAAATCTGAGAAACCAAGAACACGCGCGTGTTCTTCAGCTTGTTCTTGGCGCCATTTTTAGAAATTCAAATATTTGAATTTTGTGATTTTGTTTAATTGATTCAAAAATTAATTTCTCTCTGAGTTTTAATGATTTTGAGTTGATTCTTTTTTTAATAATTCACAAAAATGTTAAAGTATTTTATTTTCACAAAAAATCCCAAAAATATTATTTATTTCATATAATTGATATTTTTGTAAAGAATTAATATTTTGATTGTTTTTGGCATTTTAAATATTTTTTCTACATTGATTTTGCAACTTTTAATGCTTTCTAATTATTTTGTAGGTCAATACTTAATTTTTGAAGCATTAATCCAAGATCACAATTTGTTTTCCATGTGTTAAACAATTTTTGATCATTTTAATTGAATTTTTATTCAATTAAATACATTTTGAAAACAAATTAGGGTTTTGGATTAATTCAACCCTCATAAATCATTGTCAAAACTTTTTGGGCCTCTTGAGAGAGTGTAAGACCCATCCCCCCTTGTACAAAAACTTTTTGGGCCTCACTCATTATATAAGTCCCTCTGTACAAGTAAACGGCACGATCGTCGCCCGTTTAAAAATAAAAATCATCTGGGCCTCTCCTTGAGCTATAAGACCCATTCAAAACACTTTGGGCCTCTATTAGAGTGTAAGACCCAATCCCCCTTTTTAACCAAAACATTTTGGGCCTCACTTATTGTATAAGTCCCTCTGTGTTAAAAGAAAACCTCGGCGCGATCGCCATTTTTAAACGAAAAATCATTTGGGCCTACCCTCGTGTTATAAGCCCCACTCTTTTCTTTAAACCTTTTTGGGCCTCATGAGAGAGTGTAAGACCCATCCCTTTGTACAGAAAACCTTTTTCGGGCCCCAGTCACTTGTATAAGTCCCTCTGTACAAAGTCAAACAGTGCGCTCACTGATAAAACCCTGGGCCTCTCCTTGAGCTGTAAGCCCCAAATCTTTCTTTTTCAAAGCACTTTCTCCTTTGATTTTGAATATACTGTTGTTTTCAATCTTTCTTTGTTGAACAACTAACCAAACAGCATGGAAGCACTACAACCGAGTAAGTGGTTATCGCTTTCGTTTACTGCTTTCATATTATAAACTGTATTGTGGGGCTGCTCACTGTAAGTCTCCTTTCATAAACTCATATCTACTGTGTAATAATAGTATAGATATTTCGAGTTTCCCCGGCTACTACGTCTAGAACTAGGTGACGCCGTTTCATTTATTCGTAGAAATAGACGCCTAGATCCCCAATAGGAGCACCAGATACAGTCTTCTCTTCGGCTGTCCTCCTTAGGAATCGTCAAGAAGCTCTACTCCCCAAGATGAATGTATTCTCTGTGAATGGCATCTTTGAGTTTCTTCCAAATTCTCGAACTTTCCTGACTTGATCTATTCCTTGTGAATAGCTTGCCTTGAATGTCTCGGGGTTTGGGTACCCACTACGGTCATAATCTTGGACCTTAACTAAGGAACCCTCTTTAAAAGTTAAAAGTTGCTGGATAGTAAACCTCGCACGTTTACCAGTGGTTTTTATCTTTAAAAGAGTTATCTCTCCTAATGGAAAGGAGATGATAGACCCACGAGCTTCTTAAAAGCATCGGCCTCCTCTTGGGCATTATTCAAGGACACTACGGCTTCTTAGAAGTATTCACAGCCTCCTCTTAGGCTTCGTATAATGATCTCTTCCTCCGGGAATGATAGCCTCCTCTTGGGCTTCATACAAGGACCCGTCGGCTTCTTAAAAGTTTCCAGCCTCCTCTTGGGCTTCGTACAAATTGTCCCGACGACCTTCTAGAGGTATAGGAACAAAACCTAGTCATCCTCATAGAACAGTCCTTTCATAGAGTCTACTACTGTTTCTCAAAGCATAGTACGAAAGATAAAATTCTATACACGGACAGTCTAACTTCCTTGAGTCTCAAAAGACATTCTCAAGTGACCCCTTCGTTAAATAGGAAGAAAACCCGTAGACTCGGACCGTCTCAATATCCTTCGGATTTCCAGTTTCCCCAAAGAAAAGGAAACAACCCCGATCCTCAGATCTAACCCATGAGTACAGTGATGCTCATATAAGAACTGATTTTCTCTTTTAAAATCAGTATACTGGACCTGTCACTTAACTGACACAATAACCTTAGCCTTCTCTTGGGCTTTGTACAAATGATTCTCCCCAGCGGAGTCAAATAACGTTTAGCCTCTCTCTCTCGGGCTTTGTACGAGACACATAAGAGACTCCCTCGTTGAGTCAATCCCCCTTTCGCCTCCATCTCGGGCTTTGTACGAGATACAAAAAGGTTCTTATTGAGCCAAACGAACAATCGCCTCCATCTCGGGCTTTATACGAGATACCAAAAGACTCCATCGTCGGGTCAAAATCTTTTAGCCTCTCTCTCTCGGGCTTTGTACGGGACACAAAATAGTCTCCTCTTAGGCTTTGTATAATGATTTTCCTAGCGGAAATTAGCCTCCTCTTAGGCTTTGTATAAGAAAACCACTGGTTGATCCAATTAACCTTTTAGCATCAAAGCTGTGCCTCGTTCACAGTATACAAACATCAACAACTCCTTTCCCTTCATCTAATCGATGTAAGCGGCAAGCCTCTAGATCATCTATATCCACGCCACTGTCCCTCTTTTAGCATGAGAAATTCCTAAGGAAAGATGGCATTGCTCTACACTGAGTTAAAGTCTTCTCCTTCAGGTTAAAACCCTTCCTTCAGAAATTATGGCATTGCTCGGATCCGCGTATCCCAGTTAAAGTAATTCTCCTTCTCCCCTCTTTAGAGATGACAAATTCTCTCTAAAGCCGAGATCTTTCAGCTTCACGTCTTGGACTTTGAACAAGACACAAATAGACCTTCAGCTTCACATCTTGGGCTTTGAACAAGATACAAACCACCTTTCGCTTCACGTCTTGGGCTTTGACCAAGACACCAAAAACCAATTTCCTCCCATAGAATAGGAGGAACTACGAACGCTCTGATTTCCCTGTTTCGGTAAACGGGAATACGTAGGCATAAGATCGAAAGAAAAGATCTTAGCGAGCGTAATCAACAAAAAAACCAAATCCCATATCTCCATCAATCAAAAGCAGTATTTCAAAAGCATCAGTCCTAACATCCTAATCCTTGTTCCCCTCCAGAAACCTTCTGCCCAGGTAAAAAAGAAAGAAAACAGTATTGGCGAAAATACAAATAACCAGTACAAAGGCCCCCCACATTGGTAGCATCCGTAACCTAACAGACCGCTGTTTAAACTCAGTATGCAAGCAGGGTTAATTGGAGACATCTATTTCCCTTCCTTATTCAGCTCACAATAGGATAAAAAATGAATCGACCTGTAGTCAAAGCTCAAACCGCAGAGAGCGACCAGCGCTTAAGAACCGCGTCCAAAATCGCTCGCTACAGAAAAGTGGCGCCCACCGTGGGGCCAATTCTTCTTTTTTAAACGTTTAAGGTGGAAACCTTGGACAAACCTTTTTTCTCTTCACTTGTGTGAATACCACAGATTGGGACTTCCGCCAGGGAACTCATTTCTGTCAGGAACTTAGGAATCATAGCTTTATAAGTCTAGGATGATTACGACAAATATATATACTGCTTTTCCTAATTGCTATACGTGTTTATTTTTCTGCTACTGGGAATGCGTGTGATGCCGCATGTGGTGAGAATGAGTATACACTTAAGATAAGTGATGGCGACGGGGTCGACCATCAACCTCAGTGGAGGCTGACCAACGCAACCCATTCACTCTTCTAGCCAATGGGCCGGTTGTTAAGTCTGAGAAGCTGAGGAGCCAAACCCTTTCGTAGTGCGGAAACTATCGGAAATAGTTGTTACGCGATACTACCCTCATTTGAGGCTGGTGATCTATTCTCGGTGAATGGCACTTACTCTAAGATTTCTCTACAACTCGCTGGCGATCCGCTTGTTGTTTTGCTTTCCTGGGAGGAGCTGATGATAATGAGTACAGGTACAAAAATCACCTTAGTATAAACCTTTGGGGATGGGTAGAGCCTTGACTTCATGACAACGACCCTTTGACCCCATGTTTTTTCTATGTTTTTGTGTGCTGCATTCATGCATCCATTTAATAAAACATTAAAACACTCAAAAAACTTTCTCTTCTAGTCTCTCTATTTTTCAAATTAAACTAAGACTGTGATTGCAAATATCAGAGAAAAAGATTACATTAATGGATTTCGGTAGAAGGAGAACTCACCAGTATACCTTCAAGGTTCCAAAACTAGGGGATTTGAGAAGGTTAGCAAGGATGATCGTTAACCCAGAGGCTTTCAGAGCCAAGCACGGTGGTTTGCTACCACTGTTAAGAGTCCATGTGATTAAGGGGATCATGGACGCGCTCATTCAATTCTACGATCCGGTTTATCACTGTTTCACATTCCCGGATTACCAGCTATCACCAACGCTGGAGGAGTATTCTTATCTGACTGATTTACATATCACTGATCGAGCTCCATTTTCTGGACTGGAAGAGATTCCAAAAAATCAGACTATTGCAATAGCAATTCATTTGGACGAGTCTGAGGTCAGGACTCACATGACCACTAAGGGTGGCATCCAAGGTTTTCCAGCCCAGTTCTTGACAAAAAAGGCTCTATACTTCGCTAGTATAGGGAACGGGACTGCTTTTGAAAGCATCTTTGTCTTGCTCACCTACGGGTTATTTTTGTTTCCCAACATCAATAACTTCGTCGATATCAACACTATTAAGGTTTTTCTCATTGGAAACCCTGTGCCGACTTTGCTTGCAGATGCGTATCATTCTGTACACTTGGGAAATTTGTACAGCGGAGGGGAGATCATATGTTGTGTACCTTTGCTTTACAAATGGTTTATCTCTCACTTGCCCAAGTCTGCTGCTTTTTGGGATTGCAAGAGTGTCTTACGTTGGTCGCAGAAGATCATGTCTCTCACCAATTCCGATATAGATTGGTGTAATAGGATTTATGAGGGAATCAGAATCATTGACCGTCGTGGAGACTTCCCCAGCGTACCCCTCATAGGAACCAAAGAAGGAATCAACTATCATCCGATATTAGTTCTTTGTCAATTTGGATACCCGGTGAGACACATCCCACTGGGTGTTCATCTGGAAGGTCTTTTCTTCAAAGAAGGAGAAAATGACAGAGCACTAAAGATGGAAATAGTGCAAGCTTGGAAACAGGTTCATAAGAAAGGACGAGAGTCTCTGGGAAACCGGACTGCGTCTCGGTGGAGCCTTATCTCCATTGGGTACAAACTAGAGCTCTCAAGCTAAAGATGCCTTATCCTCGTTACGAAATTCTTCCACCGAGGGAAACTGTCATGTACTTCATGACGGAAACTGAAAAGCTTCAGGTTACTCTCAACAAAGTTCAAAAGGAAAGAAGATCTTGGAAGAACAAGTACCGCACCCTCGACGTAGAGTGTATCCAAATACAGCAACTACTGAAAGAGAAAGATGCTCTGATTGAAATTTTGGAGCAGCATGCTGTAGAGAATCAAGATGACCAAAGGAATTTGCTCGCTCCTTTCACCTGGCAAAGGAATGACAACCCGACAACGGCCCAAGCGCCCCGGTCAAAGAAGAGGACTCGGGACCCATTAGTTTAGGTTTCTGTTTCTGCACTTTGTAATCTACTGTATTTCCATTTCTGTAATCCTTTGGAATTCAATAAAAAGGGGTTTCCCCACTGTTTGATATTTGCAATCTAATTGTCGAAGTTTATTTTGATAAAACCAAAAAACAATTAATATGATCATTGCATTCATCATTCTCACATCGCGTATTCTCCTTACCTACGAATCTCACGTTTGTGTCTCGATTCTAGAGTCAAACTGTCTCATTCGTATAATACTCGGGCCAATCGTCAGAAAAAGATGGATGATCTTGAGGAAGAAAACAGAGAGTTGAAAGAAGAGATCGACTCTCTGAGAGAGGATATGAGAAAGCTTCGTAACGACATGCAAGCCATGGCAGAAGCTCAGCTACAAAGAACTGTGATCTCAGAGATCACCTCAACGCCCATCATAGAAAAGTATGATCCTAGGTATCAGATGCCGAAAGATCGTCCTTGGGGCATGCCTGTTAACTATATCCCGGAAGGATATGTTCCGCCGATCACTGAAGATCTGGGAATCGCAACAGAAGCCGCTGGGCCTGAAGGTTACAAACTTCTGGAAAGCGAAGATGCCAGGGGCATACTCAAGACTCCTGAAGGTTACAAACTTCGGGAGGCGCCAAGACTTACTGCCGTAGTCACGGTACCACCCCCTGTGGTGCACACTGTCCCGGAAGGACAGATTCCACAGACACCTTCTGGTAAGAAGGAAACTATGTTTGACAGAATGGATGAATTCCAGGAGCAGTTCTTGGAAATGCAGAAAGAGCTGCAAGCCATTCGCGGTCAGGATCTATTTGGGAAGGACGCCGCAGACCTCTGCTTGGTCCCAAATGTGAAAGTCCCGCACAAGTTCCAAGTGCCCGACTTTGAAAAATACAAGGGTAACTCTTGCCCTCAGAGCCATCTGGTGATATACGCTCGGCTGATGTCAGCTCAGACGGAGAATCAGGACCTGCTGATTCACTACTTCCAGGATAGTTTAACCGGTGCCGCACTCAAATGGTACATGGGTTTAAACCGTACTACGATCAGTACATTCAGAGATCTTGGTACTGCCTTCGTCCAACAATACAAATACAATTTGGACATGGCACCCAACAGAGATCAACTCAGATCGATGTCGCAAAAGGAAAAGGAAACCTTTAAGGAGTATGCTCAAAGGTGGCGTGAAATTTCCGCTCAAATTTGTCCACCTCTTGAGGAAAAAGAGATGACAAAAATCTTCTTAAAGACCTTGAGCTCATTTTACTATGACCGAATGGTTGCCAGTGCGCCCAGTGATTTTACCGAAGTGGTCGGCAAACATTGGATCGACGAGCGGTACTAAAAAATACGGTAGTGCTCTCCCTAAGAAAAAAGAGCAAGATATTGGGAATATCTCTCTCAGAAAGCAAAGGCGACGTTATCAGCCAGTAGCAGTTGTTACTCCTGCTATCGGCCCCGCGCCTGTTCCTATGTATCAACCTCAGGTTGCGCAGAGCCAACCTGACCAACAAAGGACACAACAACTTCTTCAGCAGGCTCGTCCTCCATATAACAACAATCGTACAATACGGCCACCAGGATTTGATCCTATACCCGTAACGTACGCAGAGCTGTTTCCGTTATTGCTGGCTAAGGGGCACATTCAGACTAAGTCTCCCCTTTCAGTTCCGGAAAATCCGCCTTTTTGGTTTAAAGCGGATCAAACATGCCCTTATCATCAAGGAGGTTCAGGGCATAACATTGAGACTTGTCTCAATTTCAAATCCGACGTGCAAAAGCTTGTTAGGAGCGGGCTCTTATCTTTCAAAGATACGAATCCTAATGTTCTCACGAACCCGCTGCCTCAACATGAGAAAACTGCAGTCAATCTGATTGAGAAAGAGACTAACAATGTCTATCAAATTCACGATGTACTCTCATTGGGGACCAATCTGGTCAAGATGCATTGTAGACAGAGTGGATATGGCCATGTGCCACCTCATAATTATCACCAGTGTGATATCTGCTCTAAAGACAACCAGGGATGTTCTGAAGTGCAAGCAGCTCTACAGGAACAAATGGATCTTGGATGGATCCAAGAGCACCGGGTTCGTGGAGTTAACATGGTTTACACGAATTCCAACGTCATTCAAAACCACGACATCCGTACGATGAATGTCAACTTGGTGGCGATACACTCAAGGCAAAGCCAGTATCATAATCTGCTGCGACACGATTACAGTTCCTGTCTGATTTGCTCGGTAAACAAACAGGGATGCTCTTTCATACAAGAGGCCCTCCAGCGTCAGATGGATCTTGGATGGATCCAAGACTACCATGATAGGAACTCCTATCAAATCAACATGGTTCAGATCTTTGACGTTCGCGTGATGAATACCAACCTGGTAGAGTTACATGCTGAGCAGGTCCGACTCGGATTCTTAATATCACATGATTATCAAAACTGTAAAGCAGGTTGCGAAAATGATCGAGGTTGTACCCTTGTCCAGGAGGCACTTCAGCACTTGTTAAATCACTGGTGGATGCCAATCTATATGGACGAAGATACTCAGCAGATTAGTATCAATCACAGGAATCCTACTCGTCGTCAAAGTCAGGATGTCCGATCAATGGAAGATAACCTAGTGAAGTTACATTGTATTCAAAGTGGGCGTGGCCAGGTGCCACCACACAACTATGACAGTTGCAGCGTCTGTTCGGAAAGTAACCAAGGGTGTTACCTTGTGAGAGCAGCTCTTCAGGGTCGGGTCGATCATGGAGAAATTCGTCCATATCCAGGTTCAGGACCCATCATTTGGTCGCCGAACTACCTTGCCGAGCAAGTTGAGGATGTTGTCACGATCTCTGGTCATCACAGGACCAGGGATGTTTTTGCCATTATTCCTCTACTTGACGAATCTAGAGTTCCCAACTGGGAACGGATCAAGGTTACTTATGACGGTCAGAAAAATCAAAAGGTTCCCATAGTCATCTATCTACCGAGGCCACTACCGTATGAATCAGCTAAGGTAATCCCTTACAAATACGGTGCAACAATAATCGAGAATGGAAAGGAAATTCCATTACCCTCCGTCGGGAATATTACAGACATCAGTCGTGTAACACGGAGCGGTCGAATCTTCAACCGAGGGGTTGGAGAATCCAACAAAGAAAAGGAACTTCAGGCAGAAATTCCTGATCCACCAGCAGTCAATCTAGTAATCCCGACTTTTCAAAAGACAAAGATGAGATGCTAAAGCTCATCCAAAGGAGTGAATACAACATTGCTGATCAACTGTTACAGACTCCTTCAAAGATCTCAGTATTATCACTGTTACTCAGTTCAGAAGCACACAAAGAGGCTCTACAGAAAGTCTTGGAGCAAGCCTTTGTGGAACAGGATGTAACAATCAGACAATTCGATAGCATTGTCTCTAACATCACTTCCTGCAATAATTTGGGATTTAGTGATGAGGAATTACCTGAAGAGGGTCGCCGTCATAACATGGCGCTCAACATTACAGTTAACTGCCAGGGCGATGCTTTAGCCAACGTACTGGTAGACACAGGGTCAGCCCTGAATGTTATGCCGAAGTCCACTTTGATGCAATTATCATTTAAGGGCCCTCTGATGAGAGTCAGTGAGGTCGTCGTCAAAGCATTCGACGGATCCAGAAAAACAGTTATCGGCGAAGTTGATCTTACCCTAACTATTGGTCCTCACACTTTCCAAATCACTTTCCAGGTCATGGACATCCGGGCAACATACAGTTGTTTATTAGGAAGACCTTGGATACATCAGGTTGGAGCGGTTACTTCAACCCTCCACCAAAAGCTAAAGTTCGTCAAGAACGATCAACTTGTCACGGTTTGTGGGGAACAAGCCTTGCTTGTGAGTAACCTATCGTCATCTACTTGTGTGGAACCCGAGGAGGTTATTGGAACTCAGTTCCAAGCACTATCAGTGAGCAAGGAAAATCAGTTCAAAGAAGGAACTTCAATTTCTTCATACAAAGATGCTATCAAAGCGGTCGAGAGTACCGATACGACAGGATGGGGACGACTTGTCATTCCTATTGACAATAAAACAAAGAAGGGTCTTGGTTTTTCTGCGACCTGTACCCAGACAGCCGCCAACGATGAAAGTCTTCATCCCCTTCAAAACTTCTTCCACAGTGGAGGTTTCCTTCACCCAGTGTCTCAGATAGTTCATGCTATCAATGAGGAAGATCCCTCTGACACAGATGAAGAATGGAAGTCTTACCTTAACAAGGACGACTATATGTCTCAGGAAGAGGTGCCTATGCCTTTTTGCTTTCCTACAGAAAGTCCGAGATTTATACCAAGATCAGATGTCGAAATGATCTACGGAGATTGTGATCCGGAAGGATGCCATGCTCCGCCAAATTCATTAGAGGAAGACACTCCGATGAAAGACAGCTTTGATCACAATTACTATGGCCCAATGGATGGCCTGCCAATGTGCAGCCTTACCCAGGAAACTTGGGGCAAGAAAGTCAGCCGAACAATGAAACTCAGCTGAGCGTCATTGAACAGAATACCTGTGTCCCCACCATGTCATGGGATCAACACTCAGGTCATTCAGAAACTACTCAACATGAAGATGAATTCGCAACATTTGCAGGACTAGAATTCATCAACTATGCTTTTTCTGAGGTCAACGTCATCGAGAGGGATGACTTCTCCAGTTCCAAAGAAGTTTGGGACACTCTGGGACAACCAAGTGGAAAATACGACTTTATGGTCAAGTACACTGCTCCCGAAAGCTCTCGTATCAGGCTCGAAGATATCCAGTCAACTGGATGGGGAGATACAACTGAGAGCACCAATGCTATGCAAAATGCAACAGAGGAATCCTCCTACAACAATTCTGCCTGGGAAACAGATTCCAATGATCCTACTCCACCAGAAATCAGCGTCATTTCTGAAGACAAATCAAGGAAGGTGCCAGACTTTGTGATTCACCGAGGAGTTCGCCGCCAATGGGTTGCCGTCGAGGTTCCGAAGGTCGTTCGTCAGTCAAAGTAATTGCCATCTTTAACCTTTCACCCTGCCCAGGTGAAACGGATGTTTTGATAGGGCTCGCTTTTTGTAAATTTCCCTCTTCGCTTTGCCCAAAGCGAGTGAGTTTTGTTTTATAGGGCTGTAGTTTCAAGATTCGACTTGTTCATTAATAAAATAACGTTGCTCTGTAATTTCCGCATTAATTGCTGTTTTCTCTTTTTGCTTTTTCAGAAAATGGTAATCCTAAAAAAAACATTCAATAATAAAAACAAGCAGTAAAATCAAAACACTGCACACACTTACATTTTCTCTATCTCTTCTAAACACGAATCATCACGTCATGCAGATTGCTTGTTTTATACCCCGTTGAAACATACGATCCGATGCCTTCTCCCAACTTTGAGTTCCCGATATTCGAGGCTGAAGAAGAAAATGACAACGAAATTCCAGAAGAGATCTCCCGATTACTCAGACAAGAGGAAAGGTCCATTGAACCTCACAAAGAGCCGTTGGAAACGGTAAACTTGGGTTCAGAAAAAGAGAGAAAAGAAATCAGGATCGGAGCACTGCTCAGTCCAACTGCCAGAGAGGGTTTGATAAAGCTTCTCAAAGAATTCCCCGATGTATTCGCTTGGTCCTATCAGGATATGCCAGGGTTGGATACCAGCATTGTGGAACATCACTTACCGTTGAGATCAGAATGTCCGCCAGTAAAGCAGAGGTTGAGACGGACTCACCCGGACATGGCCATCAAAATCAAAGAGGAGGTACAGAAACAGATTGACGCGGGTTTCCTCGCTACATCTAAATATCCTCAATGGTTAGCCAACATCGTACCCGTTCCCAAATAGGATGGAAAGGTCAGAATGTGTGTTGATTACAGGGATCTGAACAAAGCCAGTCCAAAGGATGACTTTCCTTTACCACACATTGACATGCTGGTTGGCAGTACAACAAAGTTCAAAGTTTTCTCCTTCATGGATGGATTCTCGGGCTATAACCAGATCAAAATGGCGCCGAAAGACATGGAGAAAACTTCGTTCATTACCCCATGGGGTACCTTTTGTTACAAGGTAATGCTGTTCGGTTTGAAGAATGCCGGGGCAACCTATCAAAGGGCCATGACTACTCTGTTTCATGACATGATACACAAAGAAATCGAGGTATATGTCAATGATTTGATTGCAAAATCAAGAACAGAGGATGAGCACATTGAACATCTGTCAAAATTGTTCGAACGTCTAAGAAAATTCAACCTCCTCTTGAATCCCAACAAGTGCACCTTCGGTGTCCGTTCGGGGAAATTACTAAGGTTCATCGTCAGCCAGAAAGGAATTGAAGTTGATCCTAACAAGGTCAAGGCCATTCAAGAAATGCCTTCTCCGAAAACTGAAAAACAAGTCAGAGGATTCCTGGGACGTTTGAACTACATCTCCAGATTCATATTCCTTATGACCGCGACGTGTGCGCCGATTTTCAAATTACTCAAAAAGAACCAGGACTGCATTTGGACAGAAGACTGTCAAACTGCCTTCGACAGTATTAAGGAATATCTGTTGAATCCTCCGATTCTATCACCTCCAGTGGAAGGGAGACCACTGATCATTTACCTCACAGTCCTAGAGGACTCAATGGGATGTGTACTTGGCCAACAAGACGAAACTAAAAGGAAAGAGTCTGCCATTTACTATCTAAGCAAGAAATTCACCGACTGCGAGACTCGGTACACAATGCTTGAGAAAACCTGTTGCGCTTTGGCTTGGGCAGCCAAACGTCTTCGCCAGTACATGATTCGTCATACTACTTGGTTGGTCTCCGAATTGAATCCAATCAAGTACGTTTTCGAAAAACCTGCTCTCACGGGAAGGATTGCCCGTTGGCAGATGTTACTATCAAAATATGACATAGAGTACCATGCTCAGAAAGCCGTTAAAGGAAGTATTTTAGCCGATCATTTGGCTCATCAACCGATTGACGATCAAGAATCAATCGGGTTTGACTTCCTAGACGAAGATGTCATGTATCTAAAGAGGAAAGATTGTGATGAACCGTTACCCAGTGAAGGGCCAGAACCAGGTTCCCAGTGGGGACTTATCTTTGACGGAGCAGTCAATCATTATGGAAACGGAATTGGGGCAATCATTGTTACCCCTCAGGGTTCCCACATTCCTTTCACTGCCAGACTTACGTTCAAATGTACGAACAACGAGGCCGAATACGAAGCATGTATCATGGGTCTCGAAGAAGCGATTGATTTAAGGATCAAAAACTTGGATGTATACGGCAATTCAGCCCTGGTTATCAATCAGATAACAGGAGATTGGAACACATACCAATCAGGATTGATTCCTTACAAAGACTATGCAAGGAGGTTGTTACCCTTCTTCAACAGAGTCGACTTTCATCACATCCCTCGTGATGAGAATCACATGGCTGATGCATTAGCCACTCTCTCTTCCATGATTAGTGTAGGTCAATGGAACGACTTACCTAAGATCGACATCATGCGCCTTGAACGGTCCGCTTACATCTTCGCGATTGAAGCAGTCATAGACGACAGACCTTGGTATCACGATATCAAATGCTTCCTTCAGAAATAAGAGTACCCATCTGGGGCACTCAGAAAAGACAGGAAAACCCTCAGAAGATTGGCTGGAAACTTCTTCCTGAGCGGTGACACTCTTTATAAGAGAAATTTTGACATGGTCTTGCTCCGATGCGTCGACAGACCAGAAGCAGACATGCTCATGAAAGAAATTCATGAAGGATCCTTTGGCACTCATGCCAACGGACACACAATGGCGAGAAAAATTCTCAGGGCCGGGTATTATTGGTTGACCATGGAATCCGACTGCTACAAGTACATGAGGAGGTGTCACAAGTGTCAGATATACTCCGACAAAATTCATGTACCGCCATCACATCTCAAAGTTCTTTCTTCCCCGTGGCCATTTTCCATATGGGGAATTGATATGATTGGTATGATTGAGCCCAAGGCTTCAAACGGACATCGGTTCATCCTGGTAGCCATTGACTATTTCACCAAGTGGGTCGAAGCAGCGTCATTCGCCAATGTAACCCGACAAGTGGTGGTCCGATTTATCAAAAATAATATCATCTGCCGTTATGGTGTTCCAAGCGAGATCATTACTGATAATGGATCTAATTTAAACAATAAGATGATGAAGGAGTTGTGTATAGAGTTCAAGATCGAACACCATAACTCATCTCCCTACCGACCCAAGATGAACGGGGCGGTAGAAGCGGCTAACAAGAACATCAAGAAGATTGTTCAAAAGATGGTTGTAACCTATAAAGATTGGCACGAAATGCTACCCTTTGCTCTTCACGGTTATCGAACATCTGTCCGCACTTCAACAGGAGCAACCCCTTTCTCTCTAGTATATGGCATGGAAGTAGTGCTCCCCATAGAAGTAGAGATCCCATCAATCCGGGTATTGATGGAAGCTAAGCTCACCGAAGCTGAATGGTGTCAAAGTCGACACGACGAATTGAATCTGATCGAGGAAAAATGAGTCACAGCACTATGCCACAGTCAGTTGTATCAGCAAAGAATGAAGAGGGCGTTTGACAAAAAGGTCCGACCTCGTGTCTTCAGGAAAGGAGACCTCGTGCTCAAGAAGATACAATCATTTCTCACTGATTCTCGGGCAAATGGACCCCAAATTATGATGGCCCCTATGTGGTCACGAAAGCTTTCTCAGGCGGCGCCTTGAGACTTGCAACCATGGACGGAGAGGAATTTGCCTATCCCACGAATGTTGATATAGTCAAGAAATACTTCGCCTAAAACTAAAAAAAAAAAAAAACGTCTCGGTGGATTGAAAACCCAAAAGGGCGGTCCAGGCAAAAGTTAGAGACATGAAAAGAATCATCCCGATGGATTGGAAATCTCATAGTACAATCCAGGCAAAAGTTAGGGATAATGGCAAGTAACTATGTTCAACAGAGGCAAGTCCCTCAGCAACAGTTGCATCATCTATCGGAGGAAATCTCCAGTCAAAGGTCATCTTCGACAGAAGCTCAAGATGTCCCGAATTCAAAGTTGGTAGAAGAATAGTGGTCGTTATGTTTCAACGTAGCCCTTTTCCCTGTAAATTACCATTTTCTAACTTTGTATATATTCTTTGGAATCACGCGTTTGGCTGATCTCCATCTTATCAATAAAATTTGAGCCCTTGTGCTTTTGTTTGTAATTCTTTACTTGTTTTAGCTTTACAGAACGACGTTGTTTAAATTTAATCAGCAATTCTTGAAATAAAACAAAAGTAAATTTACTTGTTAAACTTTTTCTGCTTTTAAATTAAAGATGGCATTTCTTTTGACTGTTGAACATCAGAAGAACATCGATCGCTTCTCCCGAAGTAAGCGAATTTTGAAGCGCAGAATCAAAGTACTCCTTCTAAGCCAGTGCGCCTGAATGAAGGATCAACTGTATCAGATGCGGTTTTCCTGTCTGATACCCTCGGCCGAGGTCTCATCTCTTAAGCCCGATCAACATAGCTCCCCGCGTGGACTATTTCTCCTAAGCAAGGTGGAATTGCTATTTTGAACCAACGGTACTTCTTCGCCCCGCGATGGCCGAGTATCCAATTGTGTTCATCCATTAGTCTGTATGTCGCGTCAGTTTTGTCAGCATATACATACGTACTTCATGCATTTTTGATTTGCATTTACATTTCATATTGCATCGTTATCACTCTAGCCGGTCTTATCCCCTAGTGATAAACAGTTTTCTCAATCGAGTTTGTCAGTTCTTTCCTCGTCAGGAAGTGTTGCGTCTGCACAATCTCGCCACCAGTGTATCTTTAGATCAGAGTCGGCACTTGGCCACTTTGATAACTTGAACCTCTGAAAAGCCAGAGAAAACTTTTAATAAACATCACTCTTCGCCATTGAAGATGATATCCTTGCTTTCCCGGATTAAGGAAAATCCACAGAGAAATCCTCGTGATCAGAGATTCGGCAGCACGCCAGTGTTTTTCCGAAAATCCGCTGATGAGAAGGTCATTGGCACCTCAAAATTGGATCCCATCATATGGCATTTCTCCGGGAAGATCCCGAGAAAAGTATGATGTAACCCCAAACGAAAACAGTCTCTTAAGAGACTCGCTTTCCCCAGTAGAATCGACAAATGGCGTCTCCAACGGAGAAGTTTGTACAACTCTACAATTCAGACGAATGGGTTCCCCAGCAAGTCTGACATCAAATCTTTTCCCACTCAAATGGCGTCTCCCCAGGAAAATTCGGCGAGAAGTTTGAAGGAAAGCCGCTACGAATAGCGTCCCTTGTCAGTAAAGTTTATTGACAAAAGAAACTAAGACCAGTTCCTTGGTAGGAAACCAGGATCGAGGGGAAGTTTAAATCAGAAACTAAGACCAGTTCCTTGGTAGGAAACTAGGATCGAGGGGAAGTTTGTTTCCGCAACTAAGACCAGTTCCTTGGCCGAAGACCAGGATCGAGGGGAAGTTTACCTTTTCTAAGCATCCTTGCTTAGCAAAAGAAGATGAATGCGCAAGCTACCATTCATGACCACCATCAAAATTTTGGGTATTCCGATATTTAATCCTCTTGCACCCCGAATGCCCAAATACCTTCGCCATACGCCCCTTCGTGTCCAAGAAGATTAAATAGGGGCATCTGTAATACCCCAAATTTTGACCACTTAGATTTCCCATCATTGTGAAAATCATCATCACAATATGGATGAACCATCATGCTTCACCAGTCTCCCCAAAGATGGGTGAGCATCCAATACAATCAAAATTAGGGTTTCAAGCCCTCTCTGAGTGCTTAGACAAAGGATCAATCAAGAAGTGACATGATCTTCAACTTGTCTAATCTCTCAAACATCCTCAAAGGATCAAAAGGACTCCTACTTCAAGGATTAAGCACAAAGCTGCTCCCTTCTAGGTGGATCAAGTCTCAAGATCGACAGTGTCACCAAATTAGGGTTTTGGTCGACCAGGGCCTCCAGATGGAAATTTTCATCTGGGCACAAGGCAATGATCCAAAACATAACCTAATATACTTCATGGAACCTCATGAACCCATGCATCAAGTCAATTTTTCCTCAGGGGATGCATTCATCAAAAATCAGGAATTAGGGTTTCTTGACCTAATTCACCCCTAAGTTGACTTTTGGGACAAACCATGAGCCAAGGCCTCAAGACATGATTTGAGGGTCTCTAATATACCATATTGATCCATTTGGAACAATGGATTGATCCAAGAAGCTTGAGCAACAAGTCTCAATTTCATCTGCACCACAATTAGGGTTTTAAGAGAAAAGTCAACTGTAACTTTGACTTTTGACCAGGACATGCTCCCAAACCCTAATACATGATTGTATATACCCTATGACACCCATGGAACATGTCCATCAAGTTTGATTTAGGTCAAGGACATGATTTCCTGAAGAATTGCACAGTTTGGAATTCATCTGATAAAAAGTCAACTGTGCACAAAAGTCAACTTTGACTTTTTGAGATTTTTCACCAAAATGGATTTTTAACCCTAAAATGATGTTAATGTATGATTTGAATCATCATTCATCAAGAAAAATCAAGAAAAGTGAGATAACTTGTAAAAGGGGTAACCATAAAACTTAGAAATTTTTCTAAGTTAAAAATAAAGTGGCAAAGGTACCAACTTTGGAGGACCATAACTCCTAAACCACAAGGCCATTTTTTCTCATCCAAAGATGGATTTGTAGCCCTCATTATCACCTACAAAAACTTCAACTACAAGTCATTCCAATTCATTAAGGATTTTGAGTTATGGAGTGATCAAAGTGGCTGAAAAGTGAAAATGTCACTTTTTCCAACACTTAGTGAAATTTTCACTAAGTCAGATTCTGCCTCACTTTTTGTCAAATGTAGGGGGATTTTTCACTTGGAATCAAAAGAGATCAAAACCAAACTTGTTCAAACAGTTGTTGTATCATGTAAGAGCTTTCCAAAATGGCCAAGAACATTGCCAAATTCAACCTACACCATGAGATACAACATTGCCAAGTTGCCTTGCTGAAATCTGTCAAGGCAAGGCAGAATTTGCAACTTTGGTCGATTTGCCAAAATCAGCCAAATTCAATTGCTCCTATCCACTTGGACACCTCAGAGGATTGAATCTAAAGGGGACAATCACTGAGCCAAGCCTCCAAAGTCCATGGAACAAGAAATAGCATGTTGAACCTAGAATGGCCAAAATAGGGACAAGACTTCAAATTTGGAATGAGGCATTCAATGGAACCATCAAGGTGGAATGGACTGAGCCATTCTCATCTGAAATCAGTCAAGACTTATCCAAGACCAAGGGAACCAAAGCTCTGTGCCCTAACCTCTAGTCAATGGCTAGAGGAGACTTGGATTTTCATTTGCCAACATTGGCCAAACCTACTTACCAGCTGCCATTCACTATTCCTTGCAAAACAAACTTGCTCTACTATAAATAGAGCTCAATTGTTGTCAGTTTGAGTACACCAAAGCCATCTAACAGATGCTTTCCTCAAAATCTCTTCTTTCACTCCAATTTTGCCTTCTAAGGCAAGTCACTATCGGGTTTTGAGTTTGAGAGCAATTCCAATCAAACCAATCACTCACACACCTCACATACATCACATATGAGCTGATCAAACACTTAAATTACTTCTGAAACATCAATTTCACAAAATCACCAGCTGGCTGCTCAAGGTTTTAACCAAAGTGCAGCTGAGGTGCCACAAAATGATCCAGCCAATTTCAATCAAGTCCAACCATCCAAACACAATCCATAGGGTGTAGGGAAGCTGTTCAGATCATCACAACTCATCTGTAACACCTCCAAATCAAAAATCACTTTGAACTTGCTGTCACGACTTGGAGGTAAGCACATACTTGGTCATCTCTCAATCTATGCATATTTCCTCGCACAATAATTTGGCCATATGTTCATAATCATGCATAAAATGTTTTCCCTCAATTAATTGCATTGTTTGAATCGTGTATAAAAAATCCTAGCCTTCATGCAGAAATTAGGGTTCTTGAGGTTTCTTCGTGATTTCTTGTTGTATGTTTAATTTAAATGAAATTAAAGTACATAGACATGATCGTGAGGTTGAGGCGAGCATAATGATATGTGGATTGCATGATATGATTACGTATTCATGGAGATTGGATAGAAAATGCAAATCTGAGAAACCAAGAACACGCGCGTGTTCTTCAGCTTGTTCTTGGCGCCATTTTTAGAAATTCAAATATTTCAATTTTGTGATTTTGTTTAATTGATTCAAAAATTAATTTCTCTCTGAGTTTTAATGATTTTGAGTTGATTCTTTTTTTAATAATTCACAAAAATGTTAAAATATTTTATTTTCACAAAAAATCCCAAAAATATTATTTATTTCATATAATTGATATTTTTGTAAAGAATTAATATTTTGATTGTTTTTGGCATTTTAAATATTTTTTCTACATTGATTTTGCAACTTTTAATGCTTTCTAATTATTTTGTAGGTCAATACTTAATTTTTGAAGCATTAATCCAAGATCACAATTTGTTTTCCATGTGTTAAACAAGTTTTGATCATTTTAATTGAATTTTTATTCAATTAAATACATTTTGAAAACAAATTAGGGTTTTGGATTAATTCAACCCTAATAAATCATTGTCAAAACTTTTTGGGCCTCTTGAGAGAGTGTAAGACCCATCCCCCTTGTACAAAAACTTTTTGGGCCTCACTCATTGTATAAGTCCCGCTGTACAAGTAAACGGCACGATCGTCGCCCGTTTAAAAATAAAAATCATCTGGGCCTCTCCTTGAGTTATAAGACCCATTCAAAACACTTTGGGCCTCTATTAGAGTGTAAGACCCAATCCCCCTTTTTAACCAAAACATTTTGGGCCTCACTTATTGTATAAGTCCCTCTGCGTTAAAAGAAAACCTCGGCGCGATCGCCATTTTTAAACGAAAAATCATTTGGGCCTACCCTTGTGTTATAAGCCCCAATCTTTTCTTTAAACCTTTTTGGGCCTCTTGAGAGAGTGTAAGACCCATCCCTTTGTACAGAAAACCTTTTTCGGGCCCCAGTCACTTGTATAAGTCCCTCTGTACAAAGTCAAACAGTGCGCTCACTGATAAAACCCTGGGCCTCTCCTTGAGCTGTAAGCCCCAAATCTTTCTTTTTCAAAGCACTTTCTCCTTTGATTTTGAATATACTGTTGTTTTCAATCTTTCTTTGTTGAACAACTAACCAAACAGCATGGAAGCACTCCAACCGAGTAAGTGGTTATCGCTTTCGTTTACTGCTTTCATATTATAAACTGTATTGTGGGGCTGCTCACTGTAAGTCTCCTTTCATAAACTCATATCTACTGTGTAATAATAGTATAGATATTTCGAGTTTCCCCAGCTACTACGTCTAGAACTAGGTGACGCCGTTTCATTTATTCGTAGAAATAGACGCCTAGATCCCCAATAGGAGCACCAGATACAATCTTCTCTTCGGCTGTCCTCCTTAGGAATCATCAAGAAGCTCTACTCCCCAAGATGAATGTATTCTCTGTGAATGGCATCTTTGAGTTTCTTCCAAATTCTCGAACTTTCCTGACTTGATCTATTCCTTGTGAATAGCTTGCCTTGAATGTCTCGGGGTTTGGGTACCCACTACGGTCATAATCTTGGACCTTAACTAAGGAACCCTCTTTAAAAGTTAAAAGTCGTTGGATAGTAAACCTCGCACGTTTACCAGTGGTTTTTATCTTTAAAAGAGTTATCTCTCCTAATGGAAAGGAGATGATAGACCCACGGGCTTCTTAAAAGCATCGGCCTCCTCTTGGGCATTATTCAAGGACACTACGGCTTCTTAGAAGTATTCACAGCCTCCTCTTAGGCTTCGTATAATGATCTCTTCCTCCGGGAATGATAGCCTCCTCTTGGGCTTCGTACAAGGACCCGTCGGCTTCTTAAAAGTTTCCAGCCTCCTCTTGGGCTTCGTACAAATTGTCCCGACGACCTCCTAGAGGTATAGGAACAGAACCTAGTCATCCTCATAGAACAGTCCTTTCATAGAGTCTACTACTATTTCTCAAAGCATAGTACGAAAGATAAAACTCTAGACACGGACAGTCTAACTTCCTTGAGTCTCAAAAGACATTCTCAAGTGACCCCTTCGTTAAATAGGAAGAAAACCCGTAGACTCGGACCGTCTCAATACCTTTCGGATTTCCAGTTTCCCCAAAGAAAAGGAAACAACCCCGATCCTCAGATCTAACCCATGAGTACAGTGATGCTCATATAAGAACTGATTTTCTCTTTCAAAATCAGTATACTGGACCTGTCACTTAACTGACACAATAACCTTAGCCTTCTCTTGGGCTTTGTACAAATGATTCTCCCCAGCGGAGTCAAACAACGTTTAGTCTCTCTCTCTCGGGCTTTGTACGAGACACATAAGAGACTCCCTCGTTGAGTCAATCCCCCTTTCGCCTCCATCTTGGGCTTTGTACGAGATACAAAAAGGTTTTTATTGAGCCAAGCGAACAATCGCCTCCATCTCGGGCTTTATACGAGATACCAAAAGACTCCATCGTCGGGTCAAAATCGTTTAGCCTCTCTCTCTCGGGCTTTGTACGGGACACAAAATAGCCTCCTCTTAGGCTTTGTATAATGATTTTCCTAGCGGAAATTAGCCTCCTCTTAGGCTTTGTATAAGAAAACCACTGGTTGATCCAATTAACCTTTTAGCATCAAAGCTGTGCCTCGTTCACAGTATACAAACATCAACAACTCCTTTCCCTTCATCTAATCGCTGTAAGCGGCAAGCCTCTGGATCATCTATATCCACGCCACTGTCCCTCTTTTAGCATGAGAAATTCCTAAGGAAAGATGGCACTGCTCTACACTGAGTTAAAGTCTTCTCCTTCAGGTTAAAACCCTTCCTTCGGAAATTATGGCATTGCTCGGATCCGCGTATCCCAGTTAAAGTAATTCTCCTTCTCCCCTCTTTAGAGATGACAAATTCTCTCTAAAGCCGAGATCTTTCAGCTTCACGTCTTGGGCTTTGAACAAGACACAAATAGACCTTCAGCTTCACATCTTGGGCTTTGAACAAGATACAAACCACCTTTCGCTTCACGTCTTGGGCTTTGAACAAGACACCAAAAACCAATTTCCTCCCATAGAATAGGAGGAACTACGAACGCTCTAATTTCCCTGTTTCGGTAAACGGGAATACGTAGGCATAAGATCGAAAGAAAAGATCTTAGCGAGCGCAATCAACAAAAAAACCAAATCCCATATCTCCATCAATCAAAAGCAGTATTTCAAAAGCATCAGTCCTAACATCCTAATCCTTGTTCCCCGCCAGAAACCTTCTGCCCAGGTAAAAAAGAAAGAAAATAGTATTGGCAAAAATACAAATAACCAGTACAAAGGCCCCCCACATTGATAGCATCCGTAACCTAATAGACCGCAGTTTAAACTCAGTATGCAAGCAGGGTTAATTGGAGACATCTATTTCCCTTCCTTATTCAGCTCACAATAGGATAAAAAATGAATCGACCTGTAGTCAAAGCTCAAACCGCAGAGAGCGACCAGCGCTTAAGAACCGCGTCCAAAATCGCTCGCTACACTAAGCAATGATGCTTAGAAAAGGTAAAACTTCCCCTCGATCCTGGTTTCCTACCAAGGAACTGGTCTAAGTTTCTGAAATAAACTTTCCCCTCGATCCTGGTTTCCTACCAAGGAACTGGTCTAAGTTTCTGAAATAAACTTCCCCTCGATCCTGGTTTCCTACCAAGGAACTGGTCTAAGTTTCTGAAATAAACTTCCCCTCGATCCTGGTTTCCTACCAAGGAACTGGTCTAAGTTTCTGAAATAAACTTCCCCTCGATCCTGGTTTCCTACCAAGGAACTGGTCTAAGTTTCTGAAATAAACTTCCCCTCGATCCTGGTTTCCTACCAAGGAACTGGTCTCAGTTTCTTTTGTCAATAAACTTTATTGACAAGGGACGTTATTTCTAGCGTTTTTTCTCAAACTTCTCGCTGAATATTCCCGGGGAGATGCCATTTGATGGAAAAAGCTTTGATTGTAGAGGTGCACAAACTTCTCCGTTGGAGACGCCATTTGTTAACTCTACTGGGGAAGGCAAGTCTCTTAAGAGACTGCTTCCGCTTGGGGATATTATATCATACTTTTCTTGGAGATCTTCTCGGAGAAATGCCATATGATGTGATTCGATCTTAAGGTGCCGATGACTTTGTTAACATTGACTTTCTGGAGAGAAGAACCAATGTGCTGCTGAGAGTCCTCGGTTGAGGGGCTTTCCCCGGGATTTTCCTTAATCCGGGAAAGAGAAGACATCATCTTCAATGGTAAAAAGTGACGTTTGTCGAATGTCTTTTTGCCATTCAGAGGTCCATGTTATCAAAGTGGTCGAGGATCGGCTCCACTCCAGAAATAAACAGGGGGAGGGAGATTTTTCAGACACAACATTTCCTAACGAAGAAAAAAAACTGACAACTCGATTGAAATGACGGTTATCCCTAGGGGACAAGTCCGGCTAGAGAGATAGTGATGCAATATGAATATGAATGTAAATAAATAATGCATGATGTATGTATGTTTATGCTGACAAAACTGATGCGACATACAAACTAATAGATGAACATGACTGGATACTTGGTCACTGCTGGGGACGAAGAAGTACCGCAAGTTCAAGGTAGCAATTCTGCCTTGCTTAGGAGAGATAGTCCCTGCGGGGAGCTATGTTGGTCGGGCTTAGGAGGTAAGAACTCTGCCGGGGATGTCAGACGGAGTATTCGTATCTGACATAGCTGATCCTTCATTCAGGCGCACTGATTTAGAAGAAGTACTTTGATTCTGCACTTTGAAGCTCACTTACTTCTGGAGAAGCGATCGTTGTTCTTTCGATGTTCAACAGTCAAAAGAAATTGCCATCTTTATTTTAAAAGCAGAAAAAGTTTTACAAGTAAATTCATTTTTGTTTCATTTCAAGAATCGTTAATCATATTAAAATGTTGTTTTATAAAGCTAAAACAAATGAGAATTATAAACAAAAGCACGAGGGCTCAAATTTTATTGATAGGATGGAAATCAGCCAAGCGCGTGATTCCATGGAGTATTTACAAAGTTAGAAAATAGTAATTTACAGGGAAAAGGGCTACGTTGAAACATAATGACCACTATCCTTCTACCAAATTTGAATTCTGGACATCCTGAGCTTCTATTGAAGATGACCTTAACTGGAGTTTTCTGATGGATGGTGTAACTGCTGCTGAGGGACTCGCCTCTGTTGGACATAGTTACTTGCCATTAATCCCTAACTTTTTCCTGGATTGTACTGTGATAATTTCCAATCCACCGGGATGATTTTTGATTATGTCTCTAATTTTTGCCTGGCCGCCCTTTCGGGTTTTCAATCCACCGAGACTTTTTTTTTTTAGTTTAGGCGAAGTATTTCTTGACTACATCAACATTCGTGGGGTAGGCAAATTCCTCACCATCCATGGTTGCGAGTCTCAAGGCACCGCCTGAGAAAGCTTTCTTGACCACATAAGGGCCATCGTAAGTCGGAGTCCATTTACCCCGAGAATCAGTGAGAAATGATTGTATCTTTTTAAGCACGAGGTCTCCTTTTCTGAAGACGCGAGGTTGGACCTTTTATTCAAATGCCTTCTTCATTCTCTGTTGATACAACTGACCGTGACATAATGCCGTTATTCTCTTTTCTTCGATCAGGTTCAGTTCGTCGTGTCGACTTTGACACCATTCAGCCTTTGTAAGCTTAGCTTCCATCAATACCCGGATTGATGGGATCTCTACTTCTATGGGAAGCACTGCTTCCATGCCATACACTAGAGAGAAAGGGGTTGCCCCCGTTGAAGTGCGGACATATGTTCGATAATCGTGAAGAGCAAAGGGTAGCATCTCGTGCCAGTCTTTGTAGGTTACAACCATCTTCTGAACAATCTTCTTGATGTTCTTGTTAGCCGCTTCTACCGCGCCGTTCATCTTGGGTCGGTAGGGAGATGAGTTATGGTGTTCGATCTTGAATTCAGCGCACAACTCTTTCATCATCTTATTGTTCAAGTTAGATCCATTATCAGTATTGATCTGGCTCGGAACACTATAACGACAGATGATATTTTTTTTGATAAATCGGACCACCACTTGTCGGGTTACATTGGCGTATGACGCTGCTTCGACCCATTTGGTGAAGTAGTCAATGGCTACTAGGATGAACCGATGTCCGTTTGAAGCTTTGGGTTCGATCATCCCAATCATGTCGATTCCCCATATGGAAAAAGGCCATGGGGAAGAGAGAACTTTGAGATGCGTTGGCGGTACATGGATCTTGTCGAAGTATATCTGACACTTGTGACACCTCCTCATGTACTTGTAGCAATAGGATTCCATGGTCAACCCGTAGTACCCTGCTCTTAGAATTTTTCTCGTCATCGTGTGCCCGTTGGCATGAGTGCCAAAGGATCCTTCGTGAATTTCTTTTATTAGCATGTCTGCTTCTGGTCTGTCTACGCATCGGAGTAAAACCGTGTCGAAATTTCTCTTATAGAGTGTATCACCGCTCTGGAAGAAGCTGTCTGCTAACCTTCTGAGGGTTTTTCTGTCTTTCCTGGATGCCCCAGGTGGATACTCTTGTTTCTGAAGGAAGCATTTGATATCGTGGTACCAAGGTTTGTCGTCTATGACTGCCTCAATTGTGAAGATGTAAGCGGGCCTGTCCAGGCGCATTATGTCGATTTTAGGTAGGTCGTTCCATTGACCTATGCTAATCATGGAAGAGAGGGTGGCTAACGCATCAACCATGTGATTCTCTTTACGAGGGATATGATGAAACTCGATTCTGTTGAAGAAGGGTTACAACCGTCTTGCATAATCTTTGTAAGGAATCAATCCTGATTGGTATGTGTTCCAATCTCCTTTAATCTGATTGATGACCAGAGCTGAGTCGCCATATACGTCCAAGGTTTTAATCCTTAAATTGATCGCTTCTTCGAGACCCATGATACAAGCTTCGTATTTGGCCTCGTTATTTGTGCACTTGAACATAAGTCTGGCGGTGAAAGGAATGTGGGTACCCTGAGGGGTAACAACGATTGCCTCAATTCCGTTTCCGTAATGATTGACAGCTCCGTTAAATATTAGCCCCCATTGGGAACTTGGTTCTAGCCCTTCACTGGGTAGCGGTTCGTCGCAATCTTTCATTTTCAAGTACATGACATCTTCGTCTGGGAAGTCAAACCTGGTTGATTCCTGATCGTCAATCGGTTGATGAGCCAAATGATCATCTAAAATACTTCCCTTGACGGCTTTCTAAGCTATTCGATGTCGTATTCTGATAGTAGCATTTGCCAACAGGCAATCCTTCCTGTGAGAGCAGGTTTTTCAAAGACATACTTAATTGGATCCATTTCAGAGATTAACCAAGTAGTGTGACGAATCATGTACTGGCGAAGACATTTGGCTGCCCAAGCCAAAGCACAACAAGTTTTCTCAAGCATAGTGTACCGAGTCTTGCAGTCGGTGAATTTCTTGCTTAAATAGTAAATGGCAGACTCTTTCCTCTTGGTTTCGTCTTGTTGGCCAAGTACACAACCCATTGAGTCCTCTAGGACTGTGAGGTAGATGATCAGTGGTCTTCCTTCCACTGGAGGTGATAGAATCGGTGGGTTTAACATGTATTCCTTGATACTGTCGAAGGCGGTTTGACAGTTTTCTGTCCGAACGCAATCCTGATTCGTTTTGAGTAATTTGAAAATCGGCGCGCATGTCACGGTCATGAGGAATATGAATCTGGAGATATAGTTCAAACGTCCCAGGAATCCTCTGACTTGTTTTTTAGTTTTCGGAGAAGGCATTTCTTGAATGGCCTTGACTTTGTCAGGATTAACCTCAATTCCTTTCTGGCTGACGATGAACCCTAAAAGTTTCCCTGAACGGACACCAAATGTGCACTTGTTGGGATTCAAGCGAAGTTTGTACTTTCTCAACCGCTCAAATAGTTTTGACAGGTGGGTCACATGCTCCTCTTCTGTTCTAGATTTGGCAATCATGTCATCGACATATACCTCGATTTCTTTGTGTATCATGTCATGAAAAAGAGTAGTCATGGCCCTTTGATAGGTTGCCCCAGCGTTTTTCAGACCGAACGACATTACTTTGTAACAAAAGGTTCCCCATGGGGTAATGAACGAAGTTTTCTCCATGTCTTTCGGCGCCATTTTGATCTGATTATAGCCCGAGAATCCATCCATGAAGGAGAAAACTTTGAATTTTGCTGTACTGTCTACCAGCATGTCAATGTGTGGTAAAGGAAAGTCTTCCTTTGGACTAGCCTTGTTTAGATCTCTGTAGTCGACACACATTCTGACCTTTCCGTCTTTTTTCGGAACGGCTACGATGTTGGCTAACCATTGAGGATATTCTTATGTGGCGAGGAAGCCTGCGTCAATCTGTTTCTGTACCTCCTTTTTTATTTTGATGGCCATGTCCGGGTGAGTCCGTCTCAACCTCTGTTTTACTGGTGGACATTCCGATCTTAACGGTAAATGATGTTCCACGATGCTGGTATCCAACCCTGTATGAGGAAATCGAGGTCCCCTTCTCTGATGGATTCTCATTGCTCACCGAAAGTGCTTGGAACTGAGTCCCAACAACCTCTTCGGGTTCTACACAAGTAGATAATGACAAGTTGCTCACGAGCAAGGCTTGTTCTCCACAAACCGTGACGAGTTGATCGTTCTTGACGAACTTCAGTTTCTGGTGCAGTGTCGAAGTGACTGCTCCAGCCTGGTGTATCCAAGGTCTTCCTAATAAACAGTTGTACGCTGCCTAGACGTCCATGAGCTGGAAAGTGATTAGGAAAGTGTGAGGACTGATAGTTATGGGAAGGTCGACTTCGCCGATAACTACTTTCCGAGATCCGTCAAAGGCTTTGACGATGACCTCACTACCCCTCATTGGGGATCCTTTGAATGATAGTCGCATTAAAGTGGACTTCGGCATAACGTTGATGGCCGATCCTGTGTCTACCAGTACGCTGGCTAAAGCATCGTCTTGGCAGTTAACTGTGATATTGAGCGCTATGTTGTCGCTTTTGCCCCCCCTCTGGCAAATCCTCATCACTGAATCCTAAGTTGTTGCAGGAAGTGATGTTAGACATGATGCTATCGAACTGTCGTATTGAAACATCCTGTTCCACAAACTCCTGCTCTAAGACTTTCTGTAAAGCCTCTCTGTGGGCTTCAGAACTGAGTAAAAGTGATAACACTGAGATATTTGAAGGAGTTTGTTACAGCTGATCAACAATGTTGTATTCACTCCTTTGGATGAGCTTCAGCATCTCATCATTATTTTTCGAAAGGTCGGGATTACTGGATTGACCGACTGGTGGATCAGGAGCTTTTGTTGGAAGTTCCTTTTCCTTGTTAGGTTCCCCAACTCCTCGGTTGAAGACTCGACCGCTCCGTGTTACTCGACTGATGTCTGCAAAGTTCACGATGGAGGGTAATGGAATTTCCTTTCCATTCTCGATTATTGTCGCACCGTATTTGTAAGGGACCACCTTAGCTGATTCATATGGTAATGGTCCTGGTAGATAGATAACTACAGGAGCCTTCTAATTTTTCTGACTGTCGTAGGTAACTTCAATCAGTTCCTGGCTAGAAACCATTGATTCGTCCAGTAGATGGATGATGGTACAAACATCCTTGTTCTGTTGATGATCAGAGATTATGACAACGTCTCTAATTTGATCAGCGAAGTAGTCCGGCATCCAGTTGATTGGCTCGGAACCCGGACATGGGCGAATCTCTCTACGATCCAACTAACCTTGAAGAGCTGCCCGCACAAGGTAGCATCCTTGGCTATTTCCTGAGCAGACGCTACAGTGTTCATAGTTGTGTGGTGGCACCTGGCCACGCCCACTTTGGATGCAGTGTAACCTCACTAGGTTAGTTCCCATAGATCAGGCATCCTGACTTTGACGTCTAGTAGGGTTCCCGTTAGTCACACTGATTTGTTGCGTGTCTTCATCCATATAGATTGGAAGCCACCAATGGTTTAACAAGTGTTGCAAAGTTCTTTGAACTAGAGCGCACCCTTGGTTACTCTCACAACATCCTTTACAACAAAGATAATCATGAAAAGTGAGAAAACCGAGTTGAACCTGCCTGGCGTGTAACTCCACCAAGCTGGTATTCATCAGACGAATATCAAAGATTTGAATCATGTTGATCTGATAAGGATTTCTATCATGGTAGTCTTGGATCCACCCAAGATCCATCTGACGCTGGAGGGCCTCATGTATGAAAGAGCATCCCTGTTTGTTTACCGAGCAAGTCAGACAGGAATTGTAATCATGCCGCGGAAGATTATGATACTGGATTTGCCTTGAGTGCATCGCCACTAAGTTGACATTCATTGCACGGATGTCGTGGTACTGAATGATGTTGGAATTTGTATAGGTCATGTTGACTCCGCGAACTCGGTGTTGTTGGATCCATCTGAGATCCAACTGTTCCTGTAGAGCTGATTGCACCACAGAACTTCCTTGATTGTTTTTAGAGCAGATATCACACTGGTGATAATTATGAGGTGGCACATGGCCATATCCACTCTGTCTACAATGCATCTTGACCAAGTTGGCCCTTAATAAGAGTACATCATGAATTTGATAGCTGTTGTTAGACTCTCCTTCTATCAAATTGACTGCAGATTTCTCATGTTGAGGCAGCGGGTTTGTGAGAACATTTGAATTTGTATCCTTGAAAGATAAGACCCCGCTCCTAACAAGCTTTTGTACGTCGGTTTTGAAACTGAGACAGTTTTCTATGTTATGCCCTGGTCCTCCTTGATAGTAAGGACAAATCTGATCCGCTTTGAACCAGAAAGGCGTATTTTCTGGTACTGTAAGAGGAGACATGGTTTGGACATGCCCATTGACCAGTAGTAATGGAAACAGTTATGCGTACAACATTGGTATAGGGTCGAACCCTGGTGGTCGCATTGCACGGTTGTTGTTGTATGGAGGACGAGCCTGCTGAAGAGGCTGTTGTGTCCTTTGCTGATATTGCTGTTGATTAGGTTGGCTCTGCGCAACCTGAGGTTGATACATAGGAACAGGCGCAGGTTTGATAGCAGGAGTTACAGCCGCTACTAGTTGGTAACGTCGCCTTTGCTTTCCGAGAGAGATATTCCCAATATCCTGCTCTTTTTTCTTAGGGAGAGCACTACCGTATCGCTTTGTACTACTTGATGATCCAACATCTTTTACCAAACGTCCTTCTCAGACGGCTTCCTCAAGACGAACTCCCATGCTCACCATCTCAGTGAAGTCACTGGGCGCACTAGCGACCATTGTGTCGTAGTAAAATGAGCTCAAGGTCTTTAAGAAGATCTTTGTCATCTCCTTTTCCTCAAGAGGTGGAGAAATCTGAGCGGCAATTTCACGCCATCTCTGAGCGTATTCTTTAAAGCTTTCCTTGTCCTTTTGTGACATTGATCTGAGTTGATCTATGTTCGGTGCCATGTCCAAATTGTACTTATATTGTTGAACGAAGGCAGCGCCAAGATCTCTGAAAGTGCCAATCGTAGCACGGTTTAAACCCATGTACCATTTTAATGCGGCACCAGTTAAGCTATCCTGAAAGTAGTGAATCAGCAGATCCTAATTCTTTGTCTGAGCTGACATTCGCCGAGCGTACATCACCAAATGGCTCTGAGGGCAAGAATTACCCTTGTACTTTTCAAAGCCGGGCAACTGGAATTTGTGCTAGACTTTCACGTTGGGGACCAAGCAAAGGTCCGCGGCGTCCTTTCCAAATAAATCCTGACTGCGAAGGGCATGCGGTTCTTTCTGCATTTCCAGGAATTGTTCCTGGAACTCATTCATTTTGTCGAACATGACGTCGTTTCCACCAGAAGGTATCTGGGGAATCTGTCCTTCCGGGACAGTGTGTACCACGGGTGGTGGTATAGTCATTATGGCCAAGACTCTCGGTGCCTCCCGAAGTTTGTAACCTTCAGGAATTTCTGTCATGCCCCTGGCATCTTCGCTTTCCCGAAGTTTGTAACCTTCAGGCCCAGTGGTTCCTGCTGCGGTTCCCTGATCCTCATTGATCAACGGAACATATCCTTCCAGGATATAGTTGGGTGGCATGCCCCAGGGACGATCTTTCGGCATCTTGTACCTAGGATCATACTTCTCCACTATGGGCGTTGATGTGATCTCTGAGATCATAGTCCGTTGTTGCTGCATCTGAGCTTCTACCAGAGCTTGCATGACATTATGAAGCTTTCTCAAATCCTCTTTTAGAGTGTCGATCTCTTCTCTCAACTCTCTGTTCTCTTCCTCGAGATCATCCATCTTTTTCTGACGATTGGCCCGAGTATTGTACGAATGAGACAGTTTGACTCTAGAATCGAGACACAAACATGAGATTCGTAGGTAAGAAGAATGCGTTTACGCGAGAATGATGAATGATATGCAATGATTATATTAATTGTATGTTTTTGTTTATTCAAAGTAAACTTCGACAATTAGATTGCAAATATCAAACAGTGGGGAAACCCCGTTTTATTGAATTCAAAGGATTTCGGAAACGGAAATACAGTAGATTACAAAGTGTGGAAAAAGGAAATCTAAACTACTGGATCCTGAGTCCTCTCTGAAGAGAGCTCAGGTGCTGGTTGTGGTGCTTTCCTTTTCTTTGACCGGGGCTCTTGGGCCGTTGTCGGGTTGTCATTCCTTTGCCAAGTGAAAGGAGTGAGCAAATTCCTCTGGTCATCCTGATCTTCTACAGCATGTTGCTCTAAAATCTCAATCAGAGCATCTTTTTCTCTTAACAACTGCTGTATTTTCTTACATTCCACATTGAGAATACGGTACTTGTTCCTCCAAGACCTCTTCTCCTGCTGAACTTTGCTGAGAGTAACTTGAAGTTTTTCTGTCTCAGACATAAAATAAAGGGCAGAGTCCCTTAATGGAAGAACTTCCTGACGAGGGTAAGGCATCCTCAGCTTGAGAGCTCTAGTTTGTACCCAGTGGAGATAAGGCTCCACCGAGACACAATCTAGTTTTCCTAGAGACTCTCGTCCTTTCCTATGAACGTGTTTCCAGGCGTGCACTATTTCTGTCTTTAGTGCTCTGTCATTTTCTCCTTCCTTGAAGAAAAGACCTTCCAGATGAGCATTGCGCGGGACATGCCTCATTGGGTATCCAAATTGACGACGAACGAGAATTGGATTATAGTTGATTCCTCCCTTAGTTCCTATAAGGGGTACATTTGGGAAATTTCCATAACGGTCAATGATTCTGATCCCTTCGTAGATTCGATTGTACTAATTGATGTTAGAGTTGGTAAGAGACACGATTCTCTGCGACCTACGTAAAGTATTCTTTTGATCCCAAAATGCAGTAGACTTGGGCAAATGGGAAGTGAACCATTTGTAAAGCAGGGGTACACAACACGTGATCATTCCTTCGCTGTACAAATTTCTTAAGTGTACCGAATGATACGCATCTGCGAGTAAGGTCGGTACAGGGTTTCCGATCAGAAAAATCTTAATGGCGTTGATATCTACAAAGTTATCGATGTTGGGAAACAAAAATAACCCGTAGGTGAGAAAAACAAAGATGCTCTCAAAAGCGGCCACATTCCCTATACTAGCAAAGTATAGAGCTTTCTTTGTCAATAACTGGGCTGGCAAACCCTGGATTCCACCCTTAGTGGTCATGTGCATCCTGACTTCTGACTCATCCAAATGAATTGCTCTTGCAATGACTTGATCCTTTGGAATTTCTTCCAGTCCAGAAAAGGGAGCCTGATCAGTGATATGTAAATCAGTTAGGTGAGAGTACTCCTCTAGTGTTGGTGCTAGCTGATAATCCGGGAATGTGAAACAGTGATAAACCGGATCGTAGAACTGGATCAGCATGGACAGGATTCCTTCGATTACATGAGCCCTTAATAGAGACATTAGTCCTCCATACTTAGCTCTGAAAGCCTTGTGGTTGGTGATCATTCTCGCCAAACCTCTCAAATCCTCTAACTTTGGAACCTTGAAGGTGTACTTATGAGTTTTCCTTCTACCGAAATCCATTAGCGCAATCTCCTTTCTCTGACATTTGCAATCATTGTCTTAGTTTAATTTCAAAAGGAGAGACTAGAAGAGAAGATTTTTTCTTGTTTTAATGTTTTTTAAATGAATGTATGAATGCAGCACACAAAAACATAGAAAAAACATGGGGTCAAAGGGTCGGTGTCATGAAGTCAAGCCTCTACCCCCCCAAAGGTTTATACTGGTGATTTTTTGTACCTGTCCGCAAAATCATTGACCCCTCTGGGATAACAACAGCAAGCGGATCGCCAGCGAGCTGTTGTACCCCAGAGTGATCTCAGATGAGGGTAGTATAGCGTGACAACTATTTCCGATAGCTTCCGCACTACAAAATGGCTTAAGTTTGCTAAAAACCTCAGCTTCTCAGATAACCCAGTCGACCACACTACTTTCAACAACCAAAGTCATATAGACAATGTATCTGCAAAGGGAGTCTCCACTGAGTTTGATGGTCGATCGGGGGCTCTTAACTAGAATTCACTCCCAGTAAGATTACCCGCATTGCCATCACCTATCTTAGGTGTATACTCAATCTTTCCACATGCTGCATCACACGCATTCCCATTAGCAGAAAAATAAACACAGATATCAATTAGGAAAAGCAGTATATATATATATTTGTCTTAATTATCCTAGACGTCTAATCTTATGATCCTATACAGACAATGACTCCTCAGCAGAGTCACCATTTCTGTGATATTTGAATTTCATCCTAAGAGATAGAAGAAAGAATGATCTTCCCTAGTGAAGTCGCTCTTTCTATGGCGTTTCCAAACTTAAGGTTTCTACCGAAGATTGTAAGAAAGAGAAGTGGGCCCCACGGTGGGCGCCATTTTTCAGTAGCGAGCGATTTTGGACGTGGTTCTTAAACACTGCCGCTATGGGGAACTACAGGTCGATTCATTTTTTATCCTATTGAAGCTGATGAAGGAAGGGAAATAGATGTCTCCAACTAACCCTGCTTGCATACTGAGTTTGTGGGGCCTTTCTTCAGTTTATTTTGTTAAGAACACAGTGTGACGGGATCGTTTGTGAGGATGTTAGGACTGATGCTTTTCGATTGATGTGTGAAGGTATGGGATTTTGGGTTTTTGATTAGTATGCTCGCTAAGATTTTTTTCAGTCTTATGCCTACGTATTCCCGTTTGATGAAACAGGGAAATCAGAGCGATCGTAGTTCCTCCTATTCTATGGGAGGAAAATAGGTGTTTTGGTGTCTTGTTCAAAGCCCAAGACGTGAAGCTAAAGGGAGTATATGTATCTTGTTCAAAGCCCAAGATGTGAAGCTGAAGGGTCTATTTGTATCTTGTTCAAAGCCCAAGATGTGAAGCTAAAGAGTTTTTCGAGAGAATTTGTCATCTCTAAAGAGGAGTTGTTGATGTTTGTATGCTGTGAGCAAGGCACAGGTTTGATGCTAAAAGGTTGATTGACTCAACCGGGGTTTTCTCATACAAAGCCTAAGAGGAGGCTATTGACCCAACAAGAGGGTGTTCTCATGTGTCTCGCACGAAGCCCGAGAGAGAGGCTAAAAGAGTTGACTCAACAAGAGAGTGCTTTTGTATGTGTCTTGTACGAAGCCCAAGATGGAGGCTCAAAGGTTTTGACCCCATATGAGGGTCTTTTATACTCAATAAGAGAATGGTTTTGTATCTCGTACGAAGCCCGAGATGGAGGCTGAAAATGGGTTTGACTCAACAAGAGAGTCTTTTATACTCAACAAGAGAGTGATTTTTATCTCGTACGAAGCCCTAGATGGAGGATGAAAGTGTTTGACTCAACAAGAGAGTCTTTTTACTCAATAAGAGAGTGTTTTTGTATCTCGTACAAAGCCCGAGATGGAGGCCAAAAGGGGGATTGGCTCAACAAGAGAGTCTTTTATACTCAACAAGAGAGTGTTTTTATCTGTCTTATACAAACCCTAAGACGGAGGCTAAAAGAGGGGTTTGACTCAACAAGAGAGTCTTTTATACTCAACAAGAGAGTGTGGGGAAAATCATTGTACAAAGCCCAAGAGGAGTCCAAAAGGGGTGTTGACCCAACAAGAGGATCTTTTATACTCAACAAAAGAGTATTTTTGTATCTCGTACGAAGCCCGAGATGGAGGCTAAAGAGGTTGGTGACTGTTTTAGTTGAGTGACAGGTCCAGTATGTTAAAAGAGAAAATCAGTTCTTATAAAGAGACTGGTTCCAGGTGGGGTTGTACTTTGGTACTGATCAAAGGATCAGGGTTATTTCCTGTTCTTTAAGGAAATGGGAAGTCCAAAGGGTGTTGAGACCATTCAAGTCTACTGGTGTTTGAGAAGTAGATTCTCAGATAGCGAAGGCATGTTGTATGATGCCTGAATGAAGGCTGGAAGGTTAAGGGATGAAGGTCTAGACTCTTTTGAAAGACTGTTATATTAAGATGACTAGTTTCTGTTCCTATACCTTTAAGAGGCCGTCGGGACAATTTGTACAAAGCCCAAGAGAAGGCAGAAAAACTTTTAAGAAGCCGAAGGGACAATTTGTACGAAGCCCAAGAGAAGGTAATCTTCGCTGAGGAAGAATCATTATACAAAGCCTAAGAGGAGGCTGTGAAAACTTGTAAGAAGCCGACGGGTCCTTGTACAACGTCCAAGAGGAGGCGGGGATGCTTTTAAGAAGCCTGTGGGTCCCCAAACCCCGAGAAGTTCAAGACAGGCTATTCACAGAGAATAGATCAAGCCAGGAAAGTCCGAGAATTTGGAAGAAACTCAAGAGATGCCATTCACAGAGAAAAGATCATCTCTGGGGAGTTAGAGTTTCTTTGACAATTTCTACAGAGGACAGCCGAAGAGAAGACTGTATCTGGTGCTCCTATAGGGGATCTAGTCTTGTTTATTTCTAAGAGTGATCAACGGGGCTTTACCTAGTGCTAGACGTAGTTGTCGGGGAAAACTCTAAATAACTATACTAGTATTACACAGTGGATATATGACGAGTATATAAAAGTTTGTGAAAGAAGACTTACAGTGAGCAGCCCCACAATACAGTTATATATATATGAAAGCCGATAAAGAAAGCGGGTAAACACTTACTCGGTTGCAGAGCTTCCATGCTGTTTTGTTAGTTGTTCAACAAAGAAATCTTTGATAACAATATTATATTCTAAATCAAAGGAGAAAGTGCTTTGGAAAGATTGTTGGGGGTTACAGCTCAAGGAGAGGCCCAAGGTTTTATCAGTGATTGCACTGTTGTTTTGAATTTGTACAGGGACTTATACAAGTGACTGAGGCCCAAAAAGGTTTTCTGTACAAAAGGATGGGTCTTACACTCTCTCAAGAGGCCTAAAAGTTTATTTTTATACAAGTGGTGGGGCTTACAGCTCAAGGAGAGGCCCAGGGTTTGATTTTTGAACTGGCGATCGCGCCGAGATTTTCTTTTAACGCAGAGGGACTTATACCATGTCTGAGGCCCAAAATGGTTTTGGTTAAAAGGGGATTGGGTCTTACACTCTACTAGAGGCCCAAAGAGTTATTTTTGTACAAGTGGTGGGGCTTACAGCTCAAGGAGAGGCCCAAAGAGTTTTGTTTTAAAAGGCGACGATCGCGCCATGACTTTTGAAATACAACGGGACTTATACAATATTTGAGGCCCAAAATGGTCTGTATTTACAAAGGATTGGGTCTTACACTCAACTAAGAGGCCCAAAGATTTTGAAAAAGTTTGATGAGGGTTGAATTAATCAAAAACCCTAATTTGTTTTCAAAATGTATTTTAATTGAATAAAAAATTCAATTAAAATGACCAAAATTGTTTAACATGTGGAAAACAAATTGTGATCTTGGATTAATGTTTCACAAATTAAGTTTTGACCTACAAAATGATTAGAAATCATTAAAATTTGCAAAATAAAAAAGGAGAAAATATTTTAAATGTCTAAAAAATTAAAATATTAATTCTTGGCAAAAATATCAATTATATGAAATAAATAATATTTTTGGGGTTTTTTGGTAAAATAAAATATTTTAACATTTTTGTGAATTATTAAAAAAATAATCAACTCAAAATCATTAAAACTCAGAGAGAAATTAGTTTTTGAATCAATTAAATAAAATCACAAAATTCAAATATTCAAATATTTGAAAAAGGGCGCCAAGAACATGGCAAGAACACGCGCTCTTCCTCTGTTTCTGCAAATTTGCGTTTTCTATCCAATCTCACTGGATACTTGATTATATCATGCAATCTACATATCAATTTACTCGTTTCAACCTCACGATCATGTCTATGGTCTTTAATTTCATTTATTTTAAGCATGGAATAAGAAATCAAAGAAAAACCTCAAGAACCCTAAATTCTGCATGAAGGTTCAGAAATTCCACACATGATTCAAACAATGCAATTGATTGAGGGTAAACACTCTATGCATGATTATGAACATATGGCCAAATTATTGTGCAGCAAAAAATGCATGGATCATAGAGTTAGAAGAGATCATGCTTACCACTTGCAGCTGGTGATTGAGTTCTAGGTTGGAGGTGTTACAGCTAGGTTCCAATGATGTGGATAGCTTCCCTAGGTGCCATGGAGTGTGTCTGGATGCTTGGAGTGGATTGAAATGATCTGGAACTTGAGATGGTACCCCAACTGCAAATATGTCAAAGGCTTAAGCAATTGGCTGGTGATTTTGGGATTTTGGTGTTCCAGATGTTATGTGAGTGTTTGGATCACTTCTATATGATGTTTATGAGGTGTGTGTGTGTGTGATCGGTTTGATTGGAATAGCTCTCAAACTCAAAACCCGTTAGTGACTTGCTTTGGAAGGCAAATTTGGAGTGAAAGAAGAGATTTTGAGGAAAGCATCTGTTTGATGGCTTTGGTGTACTCAAAATAATCACAAATGAGCTCTATTTATAGTAGAGCAAGTTTGTTTTGCAAGGAATAGTGAATGGCAACTGCTGCATAGGTTTGGCCAATGTTGAGCAATGAGAATCCAAGTCTCCTTTAGCCATTGACTAGAGGTTAGGGCACAGGCTGCTGGTTCCCTTGGTCTTGGATAAGTCTTGACTGAATTCAGTTAGAAATGGACCAGTCCATACCACCTTGGTGCATCCATTGAATGCTCCAAAACAAAATTGGAGTCTTGTCCCCTCTTTAGGGATTTCTAGGTTTAGCATGCTATTTTTGGTTCCAAAGACTTGGGAGGCTTGAAATCAGAGTTGGTTCCTCCTTGGTCCCCCCTTGAGGTGTTCAGATGGATAGAGTTGTTTGCCCTTTGCAAAATTTGGGCAAATCGAGCAAAATGCACAAATTTGCCTTGCCTTGACAGTTTTCAGCAAGGCATATTGCCATTGTCATATCTCATGGCTCAAGTGGAATTTGATAGAGTTCTTGGCCATTTTGGAAAGCCCTCATATGATACAACAACTGTTTGATCATAGTTTGTTTTGATACCTTTTGGATCCAAGTGAAAAATCCCCCTACATTTGGAAAAAAGTGAAGGCAGATTCTGACAGTGTAAATTTCACTAAGTGTTGGAAAAAGTGACATTTTCACTTTTTGTGATTTTGATCATTCTATAACTCAAAATCCATGATGAATTAGAATGAGGTGTAGTTGAAGCTTTTATAGAGGGTAATTAGAGCTACAAATCCAGCTTTGGATGGGGAAAAATGGCCTCGTGGTTTAGGAGTTATGATCCTCCAAAGTTGGTACCCTAGCCACTTTATTTCATAACTTAGAAAATTTCTAAGTTTTTTATAGTTACCCCTTTTACAAGTTATCCAACTTTTCTTGATTTTTCTTGATTAATGATGATTCCAATAACACATTAACATCATTTTAGGGTCAAAGAACCATAATTGTGAAAAATCTCAAAAAGTCAAAGTTGACTTTTGTGTACAGTTGACTTTTTGTCAGATGAACTCCAAATTGTGCGATCCTCTATGAAATCAAGTCCTTGACCTAAATCAAACTTGATGGATTGATTTCATAGGTGTTATAGGGTGTATTGAATCATGTCCCAAGGTTTGGGAGCATGTCTGGGTCAAAAGTCAAAGGCACAGTTGACCTTTTCCCGCGAAACCCTAATTGTGGTTCTGATGAATTTGAAATTTGTTGCTCAAGCTTCTTGGATCAATCCATTTTTGTAAATGGATAAATGTGTTGTATTTGAGACCCATAAATCCTCTCTTTAGGTCTTTACTCATGTTTTGTCCCAAAAGTCAACTTAGGGGTGAATTAGGTCAAGAAACTCTAATTCCTGATTTTTTATTAGTGCATCCCCTGAAGCAAAATTGACTTGATGATTGGGTCCATGAGGTTCCATGGAGAATATTAGGTTATTCTTTGAATCATTGGCTCATTCCCAGAGGAAAATTTCCATCTGGAGGCCCTGGTCGACCAAAACCCTAATTTGGTGACACTGGCGATCTTAAGGCTTAATCCACCTAGAAGGGAGCAGCCTTGTGCTTAATCCTTAAAGTGGGAGTCCTCTTGATGCATTGGGGATATTTGAGAGGCTAGAAAAGTTGAAGATCATGTCAATTCTTGATTGATCCTTTGTCTAAAAACTCTGAGAGGGCCTGCAACCCTAAGTTTGATTGTAGTGAATGCTCACCCATCTTTGGGGAGACTGATGAGGTATGATGGTTCCTCCATATTGTGATGATGATTTGCACAATGATGGGAAATCTTAGTGGTCAAAATTTTGGGTATGACACTAACTTAAATAAAACCTTAGGATTCCCCTTGAAGTTTTCAACTTCATTCAAATCAAAACCATAGCCCCTTGTAGCTTCAAATCTCAAACTTCAAGTCAAACTCTAGCTAACCTTTGGCTTTAAATTCAAAACTTTTCCCCCAAAATATGATACATGAATCATCTCTATAGAAGAAATGTCTCTTTTATTCCCCACTTCATAAATTAAACATTTCAAACTTTTTCCATTTAAGTGATATACGTGGCACACTTGTTGATTCAAAATCCAAGTTGGATTCCCTCTCTTATTATGGTACAAAAACACTTATTTCATTTAAGTGATATAAGTGGCACACTTGTTGATTCTATATCCAAGTCAAGGTCCTTCTCTTAATATGCAAAGACTCATTTAAAGGAAGATGTGGCATTACTCTGGATTTTCTACATCCAAGTTTAAAGCTTCTTCCCTTATTATCTTCTTTCTCAAAATGTTTGTGGTGAATAGGTGAGATATCTCCCTTGAAATGCCAACTTGTCTCTTCTCTCAAAACCAACAAATCCAATTCCTTCCATTAGTAGGTGGAACTACGAACGCTCTGATTTCTCAACTTCCTTTTGAGAATACGTAGGCATAAGATTGTGAGATCTTAGCGAGCACAATAATAAGTAAAACCTTTAGGTTCATACACCTTTGTCTTAGTATTATTCCAACTTACACAACAAAACAACAAAAACATTTCCCACTCTTATGACTCACTCAAAACATGTCAACAAATCTCCAAATACACAGCAAATGATTCAGTTAACAGTAACACAAATATACACAAAAGGTTCCAATAGGATACTGTAGATACTTAGGGTGCTAGTACCTTCCCTTTGTATAACCAACCCTGATTCTTGATATCTTAGTGCATTGTTTTGCACACACCCACAGGTTTATTTAGATTTTTCCCCTTCCCTACCTTTGGGATAAATTAAAAGTTCACATGTAGAGAGGGCGACCTTCGGAAAAATAGCACCCATACAATACTCTTGTGTTTTCTTCAGCTCTTTCTTTTCTTGTTCTAGTTATTCTCTCATGATTATCTCTTTGGCTCTTCTGGCTCTTGGCATTGCGACATTCAACACTTCGGCATTCAACATTGCGCACTCTTCAAGCATTCAGATCTTCAATATATAGAGCTTGAGAATAGATCTGTTGGAGGGTATAATAGGAAACATATTCCAACTGTAATATCCCAATGTTCACTTAAAGGAATGGTCAACATCATAATACAATAGAGCTGTCTTTGCGCCACCTATTCTAGGTAAAGGTCACAGACTACTTTGTACTTTTATATTCATTGAAACATACAAACCATTCTTGATCTTCTATCTTCTAGTTCCTCAGAGGCTTCAGATGTATATTTGATGAAGCATGTTAGAGAGATCAATACTTGTAACTTCAGAACCTAAGTCTTTAGAATCTCAGATCTTCGTTCAGCAGAATATGTCTTAAGAGTCTTCAGCACTTGGTCTTTAGAAGCGATGTCTTCAAACACTTCAGATGTATATTTGATGAAACATGTTAGAGAGATCAATACTTGTAACTTCAGAACCTACTCAGCACATTTTTGTCTTCAGAACTTCGTTCAACAGAACCTTGGCTTCAGAATCTTCATAACTTGTTCAGCATATTCTTTTCTTTAGAGTCTTCAGAACTTTGTTCAACAGAACCTTGTTTTCAGAATATTTAGAACTTATTTAACATATTCTTTTCTTCAGAGTCTTCAGAACTATGTTCAACATAACCCTGTCTTCAGAAACTTCTGAACTTGTTCATCACATGCTTGCCTTCAGAGTGTTCAGAACTTCGTTTAACAAAACCTTGTCTTCAGAAACTTCATAACTTGTAGCGATAGAAACACATATATTACAAAGCCTTCAAGGCTTTATTACAAAGTCACAATCACAAGCTTTAGTACAAACGTTCTTCAGAACCGTTGCATTAAAAGCATTCATGAATTTTGACTTTAACTTGTACACAACATATGTTTTATTCCAGAGTGTTTAGATCAGAGTTTGATGATGTCACACGCCTTTCTATCAGATTCGGATCATGTTTAACAAAAGTTACACACTAGATAGAAACCATATAGTACCGAATTATTCTATAAGATAACATGTGCCGTTATCATCAAAACTTAAGGCCAGATGCAGAACCACTCTTGTTCTTACAGTAGTCACACAAATTTGTTCTTGTTAAGGATATTTTTCATGTGATTCTTCTTTTAGGTCTTCCCTAATCTATGCGTAGACTGATTTTTTCGAGTTTATAGTCTACCGATGATCCGCTGCCGCGTACGGATCAAAAACAAGTTTTAGAAAAATATAGTAACGGGAAGCGACACTCGGATGTCGTATCGCGAGGATTCTTGTTGAGAATTTAACTAACTAAAAACGATTGGGGGTTTTCGAATGAAGTGATTAAAAAGTGATTAAAAATAATTGATTAAAAATAAGTGATTATAAAACAAGTTGATCTGCTGTTCGTTCTCCTACTTATCATTGATCATATAATTACCAAGCCCTAAGCGGAATTCATTCTTTTTCGATCATAGTAAAAATACCAAGCGTGATTGAATTACTATATGATTTATGTTCCTAAATCTGAATTAAGCAAACAGATAACGCAAACACGAATTAAGCAAACGCGGTTACGATTAACAGAACATACATCAATCAAATTAATTCAATCCTATTATATAAAATATGAAATTGAATTAAGCAAACAACGACAACTGAATTAAGCAAACAAGATTATAGATAGAATTGAAAAGAGAATTGAAATTACTTGGAAAATATATTAACCTCAAAGTGAACGGAGATACGGTTACAGCAGATCAACTCAAAGAGTTTAGTTCTCCATTACAATCGTTAAAAGCAAGAGAAAAATTCGTGAATAGTAAAAGAGGTCATGAACATTGTACGACTGAAAACCTTATAAACAAAATAAGGTTTTTTTCACTACTAACTCAAACTGGGTCGAAAACATAAACCAAACCCATAAAACGACCTGAAACAAATTATTTTCTAAATTCAGAATTCGGATTTTGACTTCAACGACTTATTTAACCATCTTTCACTCCGAATCATCTTCTTAGTAAAGCATAAAAGTTGTAGCACTTTGTCTTAGCTTTCCATCGACTGGTAGAACGTACAAAATTACATCTTGTAGCTCAAGTTATGACCTGCTCAGTGAAAGGTATCAAATAAGTGTTAATGCTGAAAAATAAGCTGCGTAAATAAAATAAAGGTAGAAACAAACTTAAATATGAAAACACATTAAAAGAGTAAAAACACTCAAATAAACTGTAGGAATGCCTAAGTACAAACATAAGACAATGTGCATTAAAATGCACTGATCAAATTCCCCCACACTTGAACTTTTGCACTCTGAGCAAAATGATAACTTCAAAAATTTAAAACAAAACAAAACAGAGCATGCATTTCCAAAGGTATTCAATATACAAGGTACAAGTAGAGTCCTAAGTCAAGCTTCAAGAATATGGTGTTAGTGAGCAACTCTTTTGTGACATTCAAAACAAATACGAAAACAGCTTACCGGAGAGTACATCAAAAGTAGCAGGATCCTCACAAGATATAATTCACTCAACTCTCAAGTGTTTAGGCTAACTGTTTACACTCAAAGCACAACATGAAAGTTAATACTACTATAAGCTTGAAAAGACTCTAAATCCACACTTGAAATACATGCACACAAAGATCAAAAGGACTTTTATTCAGGTTGTAACGTGGCCAAGGTAAGGGTAGGATAAATCCTAAGGGGTACTAGGCTAAAACTTAAAGGGTCAAAAGAAAATTGAAGGAGAATTAGGGAGTTGAACTAAAAAACACTTTAATAACCTTGGAACAACAAATTTTCCATATTTTCCTCTTTTTTTTTTATTATTATTATTAATTTTTTTTCTTTTTCAGAAGGAAAATGTATTGACATCCTTCTTTCTTTTCTCTTTCTTTTTTTTCTTTTTCTATATATATTTTTTCTGCCAACCTTTGAAACATCACAACTGTATTGTTCAACCCCACAAAACTCCATAGAAGACTTTTTCGACCCCTTGATTAGGGTGATAATTTTGTTTTTCGCTTTCGACTTGTATTGAGTTTTAAAGAAAAAAAAAAAGATGAACGGGCTCAACGGGGTTTCCAACAAGGGATAATATTTTTCAGGGTTGGCTTTTTGGTTAAGTGGCTAAAAATAAAACAAAAACAAGTTGCCTTTATCATATCAATGTGCACAAGTAAACAAAAAGCTTCAACAGATTCAATTCAAATTCTAGAGACTAACAACCATGAGTGAAACACACAAGAAAGAAAAAGAAATGGATATTTTTATGCATTATCCATTATTAGGCTCAAATTCTCACAAGGGTTAGTGATCTACCACCAATGAAGTACAATTCAGAGTTTAGTCTTACATATCACACTAAGAATGCACAAAAAGGAATCAATCACATCACATCAAAGTCTTTAGTCAAGAGAACTAAGAACAAAACTCATACTTGTAACTCAAAAACCAAAGAAAAAGCATGCTATTTTTTTATTATTTAATATTTATTATTTTTTTGTTGTTTTTTTTAAGAAAACAAAGAAAATAAAGAAAGCAAAACATAAAATTGGTTCCCTCCCCCACACTTAAAACATGAATTATCCTCAATGAAAGGACATAATTATTAAATAAGAGTGAGGGAAAGGAAAAAGTGCTCCCTGGTCAAGTTGTAGAGTAAGTGGGCTTTTCCAAGGAAATCCCTTCTATGGGTGCATCTTCAGGCACCGAACTCTCATGGAATAGCTTCAGGCGTTGCCCATTGACTTTGAAAACCTTGTCAGTACCTACACTTTTAATCTCTACTGCACCATGAGGGAAAACTTTAGTAACAACAAAAGGGCCAATCCACTTGGATCGAAGTTTCCCAACCATAAGCTTAAGGTGGGAGTTAAACAGTAAAACCTGTTAGCCCACAGAGAATTCCTTCCTAGAAATCATTTGATCATGAAAGTGCTTAGTTTTCTCTTTATAAATCCTAGAGCTTTCATAACCCTCTAGCCTAAGCTCTTCAAGTCGTTGTAATTGGAGTTTTCTTTCAATACCTGCTTGTTGCATCTCCAAATTTCAACTTTTTACTGCCCAATAAGCACGGTGTTCTATCTCTACAGGAAGATGACATGCCTTACCAAAGACAAGTCGATAGAGAGACATCCCTATAGGTGTCTTGAAAGATGTTCTTTGAGCCCAAAGTGCGTCTTCTAGACTGCAACTCTAATCCTTCCTGTTTGGCTGCACCATTTTCTCTAAAACCTGTTTGATATCCCTGTTTGAGATCTCAGCTTGCCCTTTAGTTTGGGGATGGTATGCAGTTGAGACTCTGTACACAACTCCATATTTTGGAGCAATGCTTCCATGGTGCGGTTACAGAAATGAGTGCCTTGGCCACTTATGATAGCTCGGGGTATTCCAAACTTGCAAAAAATATTGGACCTAACAAAATCTACAACAACTCTAGCATCATTAGTCCTAGTGGGAATAGCTTCCACCCACTTTGAAACATAATCAACAACAAGCAAAATGTAGAGAAAACCAAATGATATAGGGAAAGGACCCATGAAGTCGATTCCCCACACATCCAATACCTCACAAAAAAGCATAGGTTGCTGAGGCATTTCACTCTTACGAGTGATGGTTGTAACTGCTATCTGGAACTCTTTACAAGTGCGGTAAGTCTCATAAGCATCTTTAAAAATAGTGGGCCAATAGAAACCTGAGTCTAGGACTTTTCTTGCGGTCCTTTGAGGACCAAAGTGCCCACCTACCTGAGAGGCGAGAGAAAAATGCAAAATAGATTCAATCTCATAGTCGGGGACACACCTCCTAATAATCTGATCACTACCAAACTTCCAAAGATAAGGATCATCCCACACATAGTATTTGACCTCACTCTTGAGTTTCTGAATTTACGCCTTAGATGCACTTGTAGGAAAAATACTAGCAACAAGATAATTAACAATATTAGCAAACCAAGGAGTAACTCTATGTAAAAGTAGCAGCTGCTCATCAGGAAAGTCATCCTGGATGGGAGAAGAATCTGCATCCCGCTCTATTCTGCTCAAGTGGTCAGCTACTAGATTCTCAACTCCACTTTTGTCCTTAATATCTACATTAAACTCTTGGAGCAACAACATCCACCAAATTAATCTTAGTTTTGCTTTTGGTTTCTTTAAAAGGTACTTCAAAGCTGAATGGTCAGTAAAAACAACAACCTTGGAACCTTGCAAATATGGTCTAAACTTGTCACGAGAAAAAACAATCGCTAAAAGTTCCTTTTTAGTGGTAGTGTAATTAGCTTGTGCAGAATCTAAAGTCCTAGAAGCATAGTAAATAACATGGGCAACCTTGTCCACCCTTTGTGCAAGGACTGCTCCAACTACATAGTTAGATGCATCACACATAATCTCAAAAGGAAGGTTCCAATCAGGAGGTTGTATGATGGGGCGGATGTCAATGTTTTCTTCAAGAAATCAAACGTCTGCTTGCATTTATCATCAAAGTTGAAGGTCACATCGTTCTTCAACAAGTTTGAAAGCGGAAGAGCTATCTTGCTGAAGTCCTTTATGAAGCGCCTGTAAAAACCTGCATGACCAAGAAAATAACAAATCCCGCGAATGCAAGATGGGTAAGGTAATGTAGAAATCACATCGATCTTAGCAGGGTCTAATGAAATTCCTTTTTCACAAATTATGTGGCCTAAAACAATTCCCTGCTCAACCATAAAATGACATTTTTCATAATTCAAAACAAGGTCAGTTTCAATGCATCTCTCTAAAACCATATTCAAACTTTTCAAACATGCATCAAATGAAGAACCATAAACAGTAAAATCATCCATAAAGACTTCCATGCAATTTTCAATAAATTCAGCAAAAATACTAATTATGCATCGTTGGAATGTGCCAGGAGCATTGCAGAGTCCAAATGGCATTCTCCTGTAAGAAAATGTACCAAATGGGCACGTGAAGGTTGTATTTTCTTGATCCTCTAGTGCAATAAAGATCTAAAAATAACCTGAAAAACCATCAAGGAAACAATAATGTGATTTACCTGCTAGCCGTTCGAGCATTTGATCAATGAACGACAAGGGAAAATGATCCTTTCTAGTCGTCTGGTTCAACCTCCTATAATTAATACAAACTCTTCAGCTATTTTGAACTCTAGTGGGAACAAGTTCATTCTTTTCATTTTTTATCACAGTGAGTCCAAATTTCTTAGGTACAACTTGCACTGGACTTACCCAGTTACTGTCAGAGATGGGATATAGAATACCTGCTTGCAACAACCTGGTTACCTCTTTCCTCACCACATCAAGAATTAAAGGATTAAGCCTTCTTTGGGGATGCCTCACCACCTTAGCTCCTTCTTCAAGCAAAATCCGATGCATGCACGTGGAAGGGCTAATACTGGGAATGTCTGCCAAGGTCCACCCAATCGCCTTTTTATGCCTCTTTAAGACCTGTAAAAGCTTAATTTCTTGATCGAAATCAAGTTTAGACGAAATAATAACAGGAAGCTTTTCATTTCTCTCTAAGTAGGCATATTTAAGATTTTTCGGGAGTGGTTTGAGATCTAAAGAAGGAAGTTGTTCAATGGACGAAATGGTCGGGGCAGCAGTGATGTCAAGAGCCTCAGCCACACAAACCACTTCATCTCTAGCCTCATCCACATGGTCAATTTTGTTTCCAAGCATTTAACTGATACATAGAGGTGGAATTCATCAGAGCAACAATGGACACTTTAGTTAAGCCTTATCCCTGCAGCAAAGGACCACAGGCATGCTCTCTTGACTCAAGTCTGTGTTCAAAGGAGACTTGGATTCTCATTAATCAACACTTGCCAAACTTCTGCAGCCGTTACCATTCACTATTGCTGCCAAAACAAACTTGCTCTACTATAAATAGAGCTCAATTCTGATCAGTTTGAGTACACCAAAGGCCCTAAACACTTGCCTTTCTCAAAATCACTCTCTCACTTTCAAAAATGGCTTCATTTGCAAGTCACTATCAAATTTTTCATTAGAGAGTATTTCTGTCCAAACCAATCACAGACACACCTCACATATATCATATATGAGCTGATCAAACACTTAAACAACATCTGGAACACCAATTTCACAAAATCACATGTCATCTGCTCAAGTTTTCAACCAAGATGCAGATGAGATGCCATAAACTGATCTAGTCCATTTCAAATCACTCCAAGTGTTCAAACACACTCCATATGGTGTAGGGAAGCTGTCCAGATCATCACAACTCATCTGTAACATCTCCAACTCAAAAATCAAATTGCTTTTGCTGCCACGACCTTCAAGTAAGCCTAAACTTGGTCATCTCTTGATTCTTGCATATTTCCTCGCACAATACTTTTGCCAAACATTCATAATCATGCATAGAGTGTTTCCCCTCCATTAATTGCTTTGTTTAAATCGTGTATGGAATTTCTGAGCCTTCATACACATTTTAGGGTTCTTGAGGTTTCTCTTTGATTTCTTATTCTATAGTAAAAATAAATGAAATTAAAGACCATAGACATGATCGTGAGTTAAAAACAAGCAGATTGATATGTGGATTGCTTGGTTTCATCAAGTATTCAGTGAGATTGGAGTGGAAATGCAAATCAGCCAAACCCAGAACACGCGCGTGTTCTTCAGCTGTTCTTGGCGCCGTTTTTTTGAAAATTCAAATATTTGAATTTTGTGTTTTTATTTAATTGATTCAAAAATTAATTTCTCTCTTATTTTAATTGATTTTGAGTTGATTCTTTTTTAAGTAATTCACAAAAATGTTAAAATATTTTGTTTTACAAAAATTTCCCAAAAATATTATTTATTTCATATATTTAATATTTTTTTCAAAGAATTAATATTTTAATTGTTTTTAACATTTTAAAATATTTTTCTTTCTTGATTTTTTCCATTTAAATGATTTTTAATCATTACATGGATAAAAACATGATTTTTCAAACATTAATCCAAGGTCATAATTCATTTTTGACAAATTTTGATCATTTTATTAATTTTTAATCAAAATTAATTAACATTTTTAATCAAAATTAGGGTTTTGATTATTTTCACCCTAATCAATCTTTTCAAAAACACTTTGGGCCTCTTGATAGAGTGTAAGTCCCAACCTCTTTGTAAATAAAACTTTTTGGGCCTCAATGCATTGTATAAGTCCCGACACCATTTTAGAAATTTTGGCGCGATCGTCGCCCTTTTTAAATTTCATCTGGGCATACCCTTGTGTTATAAGTCCCATACATTTTTCAAAAATCAATTTTGGGCCTCTCTTGTTGTATAAGACCCAATCCTTTTTTGACCAAAACATTTTTGGGCCTTAGTGTATTGTATAAGTCCCGATACGTCAAAAATAAATGGCGCGATCGTCGCCTTTTCAAAACAAATCATCTGGGCCTACCCCTTGTGCTGTAAGTCCCATTTTTCTTTTAAAATAATCTCTTTGGGCCTCTAATAGAGTGTAAGACCCAAACCCCCTTGTACAAAAATAATGTGGGCCTCACTTATTGTATAAGTCCCTCTGTACAGTTTTCAAAACCCTAACGCGGTTATCGTCTTTTATCAAATAACATGGGCTACTCCTTGAGCTGTAAGACCCACATCTCTGTACAAAAATAATCTCTTGGACTCTCTTGTTGTATAAGACCCAATTCCCTCTGTAAATACTCTGTTAACAATACAGTCTGTATTTAAATAATCAGGGAATCTCTTGTTGAATAAGCCCCATTTACTGTTTTGCAATAACTGTTGTCAAAACTTTCTTCAATTTCTTGTACAACTAACATTTACAACATGGAAGCTCTACAACGGGTAAGTTTTTACCTGCTTTCATTTACTGCTTTATATATATATACTGTATTGTGGGAAGCGGCGCACGGTTAGTCATCTTTCATTCTTTTACCAGTCATATATATATATATATATATATATATATATATATATATATACTGTATTGTGGAAAGCTATGCACGGTTAGTCTTCTTTCATAAACTTTTTAAATACATGTCATATATACTCTGTATATATACTTGTATAGAGTTTTCCCTGGCAACTACGTCTAGAACTAGGTAAAGCCAGTTGTTTACTCTCTCATAATAGTCTAACATAGATCCCAAATAGGATTCTAGATACAGTCTTCCCTTCTCTTGGGGTTAAACAATATGGAACAAAGAGAAATGTAGTATTCCTCGTGAACCTTTTCTCAGACTGTCACTTTAGAAATTGTCAAAAGAACTCTATTCCCTAGAGATGATCTCTTCCCAGTGAATTGCATCTCTTGAGTTTCTTCTAACCTCCGACTGTTCATGAAATGATCTCTTCCCGGTGAATTGCATTTCTTGAACGTTCTTTGGTTTGGACCCACGAGCTTCCTAAAAGCTTCCCTAACCTTCTCTTGGGCTTTGTACAAGGACCCTCCGGCTTCTTAGAAGTTCTCAGCCTCCTCTTGGGCTTAGTACAAGGACCCAGAGACCTCTACAGGTATATGAATAGAACCTAGTCATCATTTGCTAGAGCTGTCTTTCTGAGGCAAGTGTCAGACCAGTTAATGGGTTGACATTCATCCCTTAACTTACCAACCTTCTCTTGGGCATAGTACAAAGATCACCATCTGAGAATCAAATTTCTCAAAACCAGTAGACTTGGACAGTCTCAATACCCTTTGGATTTCCCATTTCCTTAAAGAACAGGAAATAACCCTAATCCTCTGATTAATCCCAAAACAGAAGTAAACCAACAGTTTTCACAACTTAAACCTTTAATTTTTCAACATTCAAGGACAATTATCCTCAACTGTAACAATCCATTTAAACCCCCAACATGGGTCATTTACTGTCATAAACCTTATCAGAACCTCAAGGTATCTGACACCTCAACTTTTCTGTAATCCCCAGCAAGAGTTGAATTATCCATCATACTGGACCTGTCTCTAGACTGAAATAGTCTTCAGCAGAAGATAGCCTCCTCTTCGGCTTTATATAAGGAATTTTCCCCAACAGAACTAGCCTCCTTTTAGGCTTTGTATAAGGATTTCTTTCTCTGTCTACCCACAACAAAGATAGCCTCCTCTTAGGCTTTGTATAAGGATTCTTGGAATGTACCCAGTAAAGTCAGCCTCCTCTTAGGCTTTGTATAATGATCATTCCTCATCAGAGTCAGCCTCCTCTTAGGATTTGTATAATGATAACCTTCAATAGAGTTAGCCTCCATCTTGGGCTTTGTACAAGATACCAAATAAATATTCCCAGCTGGTTGGAATTAACCTTTTAGCCTCAATCTTGGGCTTTGTACAAGACAGATAAAACTTTTCCCCACTAAGTAAAAAACTCTCTTGTTGAGTTAGTCAGTCTTTTAGCCTCCATCTTGGGCTTTGTACAAGATACTTCTAAAAAATCTCTCCAGCAGAGTTATTCTTTTAGCCTCCATCTTGAGCTTTGTACAAGATACCAACACTCTCTTGTTAATCCATAACTGACTTGTTTTACAAAATAATTGTTTTCTAACATCAAATTATACATACAAAAGTAGTAAAAAATATATTCAACAAATGTATACATATATAACTAAAGCGTTCCGCGACTCCCGTGCTACGTATCAGAGCAGACAGACTGACAAACGGATGAAGAACTAATCTTCACAAAAGCCTCCAAGACTACTAATCTGCAATTGCCTCATAGAGCAACAAACCACAGCAGAAGGGTGGGAAATAACAACTAAATCAAGATTGCATAATAATATGCAAACACATAAAAATTCACATGCATAGTTATTCTCACCACAAGCATCACATACAAATACATATAGCATGCCACATATACATAACATATATCAATTATCCAACGTAATCACATATTTGCACATAAGGCATACCAAAATCACAACATATGTAAACTCACCACCACATCACATAGCATACGTCTACACATAAGACATATTATCCACAACCAATGCACTTATCACATATGCACATCAATTCACCAATACAACCAATGCATTTATCACATATGCACATCAATTAACTAATTCAAACATAATTCTCAACACATGCTCAATTAACTCATGATTTTCCACACATAATCAATCCATTCATGATTTATGCAAATGCAAAGAGACCGACACAACGACTCTATACAAATGCGGTACCATCCATCCATCAATCTCATCACTAGTTCACTCAGGAACTATTGGAATCATCGCTTGTTACTGACGACCACTCATGTAACACCCCGTCGGGAAAACGATGTTCCCCGTCGCTTTCGTTCCTCTTGGTATAAGGCGCACGACGTTTATGGATCGCTTTCAGTCCTCTTTGTATAAGGCGCACGATCCGATCGCTTTCGGTCCTCTTTGTATAAGGCGCACGATCGTCTATAATCATCGCTTCCAGTCCTCTTTGTATAAGGCGCACGATGTTATGGCGGATTCCCGCTGGAATCGTTTCGTCGCTCACACCTACTAGGGCACACGACATCACAAGATGCATATCATGATGCTTGACACACAAGAACTCATGACAATCAAATGCATCTTCACAATTCAACCATATGAATTATCTCATCATCATTATTCATGCATTGAAAACACTTCAAACAATGCATTTCATCACAAACCACAAACCACAACAATCATGTAATCACAATTACTTCCACAAGGGATTCACCAAAAAGGCTACCCACAACACATCATAACAACATCATTATCACATGCATTGACATCATATAGATAGCACAAAAGACCCACATTTATATGACGATAACATATCACATTGAACACCAACAAACACAACAAAACCTACAAACCACTAATCATCCCCTACCAACTATTCTTGGTTAAATCATGGTCTAAAATCACCATTTAATAGCATATTAGGTTATCTATCTATTGCTTCAAGTCCCACATCAATCGGACTCGCGATTCGGGAGTTATGGTGGAAACATAAACCACACTTTTCACACATACATTACTTTTCCATATTTTATTATCAATCCAAGGCATAAACATTTGTTTCTATTCCACTATCATAAAGAGCATTGAAGTAGCTTTCCAACTCATCCGACCTTGCCTCAATCCGATTTACGGATCAAAAGTTATGAAGAAAACAAAAATTGAAAATCTGTCACGTTCGCAGTGCGAAGCTCCCAGCAAACCGTGGCAGAAGCAAAAAGACCCAAAGTTCGCAATGCGAACAGCTAGAGAACGTTCGCTGTTTCCTTCGCTTTGGCTCGCAGTGCGAACCTGCGAAACCCAGAAATTCCAGTAGCGATAACATATGTCATTTGGGGTCAAAAACCCTCATTTCTTCCACCCAAACACTTCCAAATCATACTATAACAACCAAAACATGATCCAAACCTAACGACAAGTATTCTACGCAGTTTATATTGAATTTCATCTGTGAAAACATTGATTTCTACCAATTGCTCCTAATTCCAATCGATACGAAAAGTTGCGAAACAACCAAAACAATTACAACAAACAACACATATACATACACAAACAAGATATAATTGAAACTTCTCACCCTTACCCGATTAATCGCGCTCGAAATGGAGTTCCCGCGATTTTCCTCTTTCTCCTCTTTTCTTTCCTCTTCCTTTCTATCTTCTCTTTTATTTCTCTCTATTTTCTTTTCTCTCTATTTCCTCTAAAATATCTATTTATATAAAATATCTAAACCCCTAAAAAGACTATTTTACCCCTCAACTCAAATATCTCGCAAACGCTCTCAAAACACGGTAAAACATAAACAGCGATGAAAAATAATATATTGTCAAATAAAAGTCAGAAATAAAATAATATAATAATAAAATAATCAAAACGACTCGATTAAATAAAACTAACTAAAACTGGGGCGTTACAACTCTCCCCCACTTAGACATTTTCGTCCTCAAAAATATACTGAGACGAACAACTCCAGACACGACTCTCGTATCCGACTAACAAACTAACAGGCCAACCAAAGGCACACCACGAATAACACAAACTGACAAACCACCTTGCTAACAGCAACCACAACAACGACACGACAACGACGACAACTACAATGACTAGATGCAAAGCCCATACAATGCACTTGACGACCAACTCACAACTCAAAGAATACCCAAGTTACGAACACACACAGGTTCACTCTTGAACTGAAACACAAGAAGATCGTTACCCTCCCCCTAGGTAACACTCCCCTAATCCCCCACAAGGAATTAGCCACACCCACTCGAACCATCACGGTGGAAACGAGGCCACAACAAGGACAAGAACCTAAAGTTCCACGACCCAACATCGTTTCAACAACCTCTACATAACCATGATACCAACATCCTTGTCACATAACAATATTACAACAATGCTACGATTCACCAATCGAACATACGACCAAAACACCCAACTACATATTAGTACCTGATTAATATTGAAACCTTCCACTTATCACTTCCATTCTGAAACGTCCAATGGTCTCATCACTCCTACATGTTCCCAATATTCAACTTATGAACTCTTACAAGTCCCATAGACAAATATGAATTATGCCACATCACGCTTCTGCTACGCACTCTGATTACTAGTGACCATCAAAACTATCAATCTCACGTCCAAAGTTTAACTCTTTCTCATATTCGCCAAAAATCACTGTTCACTTTTAATATACCCAACTTCACACTCTACTGTGTTATCTCACACACCAGACACAAGTCTCTGAACTGCTCAAATAATTTTAATTCTCTGACCATCAAAACTGACATGTATAAAAACTTTCGACTTAACTCTTCACAACTTCTAACCATCCTCGTTGTCTCACACCATATTCCTTCCGACCAAACAGGTACTCAATATTCTTGTGATTACCAAACGCTTCGAACCTAGAACCGTAAAGATAATACCTCCAAATTTTCCAACACAATACAACCGCAACCAATTCCAAATCCTGGATAGTATAGATCCTTTTATGAATCCTCAATTGTCGTAAAGCATAAACTACGACTTTACCCTCTTGCATTAACACACTTACTAAACTCATCAAAGACACATCACAATACCTCACAAATGGTTTATTAGGATCACACAGAATCAAAACTGGAGCCGTAGACAACTTCTACTCTAGCTCTCTAAAACTTTCCTTACAACAAACATCCCAAACAAGCAACTTACCTTTTGCAAGTCAATCGAAGTAACGAAAACACTAACTTGGAAAAGCCTTCCATAACCTTCGGTAATAACCAACTCAAGTCCAAAAAGATTCTAATCTCCTCAACCAACTTTGGAGCCTCTCATTGTAGAACTGCATATACTTTCGATGGATCCATAACCATACTCTCATCTAAAATAACATATCCAAGAAAACTAACCTTTTTCAACCCAAGTTCTCACTTGAATAACTTAGCATAAAAATTCCTTTCTTCTCCACACTTGCAATTCAATTCTCAAACACTCCACTTGTTCTCCCTCTGAGTTCATAACAAATCCGAATATCCTCAATCAAAACCACTACGAACTTATCCAAATAAATATAGAAGATACGATTCATATACTCCACAAACACTCCAGACGCATGGCTTGAAGCTTTTAACATTTTAACAGTTCTGTTTTACGTAATTCACGTAATTCCGATTAATCCCAATACTTGACCAAAAATCCATTCCATAAATAATATTTCTGTTTTCCAAAACATTGAACTCTTTCATAGCTCCACAACGATACAAAGAACGTTTAAATCGGATAAACGAAGCCAAAGTTATGAAAGAAACAAATTGGAAAGATCTATCTTGTTCGCAATGCGAACCTCCCAGCGAGCATTCGCTTTCCTTATTCGCAATGCGAACTCCCAGCGAACCAAGTTAGAAGAAAAAGGGCACAAAGTTCGCTGTGTGAAACTGGGGCGAACATTCGCCTTGACATTCACAGTGCGAAGCTATCGCGAGCCTTCGCTGTGACCTTCGTCGTGCGAACACCTGGCGAATCTAATCAGAACTGAAACAGGGCAAGGTTCGCTCATTCTCAATCGTTACCTTAATCAACTATCAGTAATCCATACACAATTTCTTCTCCTGGTCGTCCAATTCCACAAATTCCAACATGTAGCAACAACCAACCAAAATAACTCTCAAATATTACCTCCACACCTAAGGGTTTTCTCAAGATTTCCATTAATGCCCTATAACTTTAAAAAATCCAAAACTCACCAAACCTCTAAGTTTTATTTTGCATAGTCTCAATACCATTATACACATCATGCTTGTTATTCCGTTCAATCATCCTTCCTTTTTGCTACTAACAATACTGGAGCTCTCTAAGACAACACACTTGGTCTCACAAATCCCTTTTCCAGTAAATCTTCTCACTGCTTTTTCAGTCCGGGTACTTCTAATGCTAACATCCAATATTCCATCCGGAAACACATCTGGAATCACGCCCAACTGGCAGCCCTTCACTGTGGCCTTTCTGCCAATTTCTAGAAAACTGTCATCACAAACATACCAAACATCTTGGTCCCATCTCTTAAGAGTTTTCTACTTACTTAGCAGATATAAACCTCAACTATTCGCCTTCGTCCAATTTAAGCTCACTTTCTACTCCCTGAGAAGCAGCCATTAATAATACCCAATCATTCTCTCTCAATGACTTCCCAACTTAACCAACATACCAAAACCTCTAATCCGCCTCACCTTCAGATATAAAGATCTTCATCGACTCAACAAAACAATCCGTAATCCTTTTCTTAATTCCAAACAATTCATTGCACACACTATCAAAGCCGGAAAGACACGTCTATTCCACCCAACATAATTCCGTCTACTATCAACAAGAGATTAAGGGTGATCAGTTCATCAATTTGTCAATAGACAACCGACAATCATGATGGGGCATAAACCATCTTTACCAAACTATAATAGCATTTCTTGCATCTTGTGCACACAACTACCTAAGGTACAATTCCTTAGTTGACACAAACCTTACCTCCGCATTCCCTCCGGAATCGGGAACAACACTGTCCAAACAACACTTACAATCTTGCAATTCACAACACACTGAGCCAACGCTCCACACCTAAAGCAACGTGGAGAAGTACCAGCTTCTCCCCCACTTATCTCATTCTCACACCTGAAGACAAAGGATTAGAAAACTAGAAAGCACTGACAGTGTTTCACACACATATCACGTACTAAGGGACAAACAACAACGACAGTTTTCAACTGTCACCCCAACTGACTCAACAACTTGGCCGGACGGACCGACCTGCTCTGATACCACTAATGTAACACCCCAATTCCCATCGCGAATAAATAATACATATATAAATCAGAGTAAATAAAAATTTATTTTTTCGACAGAAAACAGGGACGTCACAATTAAAGAAAGAAAACACAATCCCTGCTCATAAATTTTGATACATAACACAGTATAGAATACCCTCAAAGGGGAAACTTTTTTCCAACAAAAGGAAAAGCTCAATTATGGAATAAAGCGGAAAGATCCATAACTGACTTGTTTTACAAAATAATTGTTTTCTAACATCAAATTATACATACAAAAGTAGTATAAAATATATTCAACAAATGTATACATATATAACTAAAGTGTTCCCCGACTCCCGTGCTACGTATCAGAGCAGACACACTGACAAACGGATGGAGAACTAATCTTCACAAAAGCCTCCAAGACTACTAATCTGCAATTGCCTCATAGAGCAACAAACCACAACAGAAGGGTGAGAAATAACAACTAAATCAAGATTGCATAATAATATGCAAACACATAAAAATTCACATGCATAGTTATTCTCACCACAAGCATCACATACAAATACATATAGCATGCCACATATACATAACATATATCAATTATCCAACGTAATCACATTTTTGCACATAAGGCATACCAAAATCACAACATATGTAAACTCACCACCACATCACATAGCATACATCTACACATAAGACATATTATCCACAACCAATGCACTTATCACAGATGCACATCAATTCACCAATACAACCAATGCATTTATCACATATGCACATCAATTCACTAATTCAAACATAATTCTCAACATATGCTCAATTAACTCATGATTTTCCACACATAATCAATCCATTCATGATTTATGCAAATGCAAAGAGACCGACACAACGACTCTATGCAAATGCGGTACCATCCATCCATCAATCTCATCACTAGTTCACTCAGAAACTATTGGAATCATCGCTTGTTACTGAGGACCACTCATGTAACACCTCATCGGGCAAACGATGTTCCCCGTCGCTTTCGGTCCTCTTGGTATAAAGCGTACGACGTTTATGGATCGCTTTCAGTCCTCTTTGTATAAGGCGCATGATCCAATCGCTTTCGGTCCTCTTTGTATAAGGCGCACGATCGTCTATAATCATCGCTTTCAGTCCTCTTTGTATAAGGCGCACGATGTTATAGCGGATTCCCTCTGGAATCGTTTTGTCGCTCACACCCGCTAGGTCACACGACATCACAAGATGCATATCATGATGCTTGACACACAAGAACTCATGACAATTAAATGCATCTTCACAATTCAACCATATGAATTATCTCATCATCATTATTCATGCATTGAAAACACTTCAAACAATGCATTTCATCACAAACCACAAACCACAACAATCATGCAATCACAATTACTTCCACAAGGGGTTCACCACAAAGGCTACCCATAACACATCATAACAACATCATTATCACATGCATCGACATCATATAGATAGCACAAAAGACCACATTTATATGACGATAACATATCACATTGAACACCAACAAACACAACAAAACCTACAAACCACTAATCATCCCCTACCAACTATTCTTAGTTAAATCATGGTCTAACATCACCATTTAATAGCATATTAGGTTATCTATCTATTGCCTCAAGTTCCACATCAATCGGACTCGCGATTCGGGAGTTATGGTGGAAACATAAACCACACTTTTCACACATACATTACTTTTCCATATTTTCTTATCAATCCAAGGCATAAACATTTGTTTCTATTCCACTATCATAAATAGCATTGAAATGGCTTTCCAACGCATTCGACCGTGCCTCAATCCGATTTACGGATCAAAAGTTATGAAGAAAACAAAAACTGAAAATTGTCACGTTCGCAGTGCGAAGTTCCCAGCGAACTGTGGCAGAAGCAAAAAGACCCAAAGTTCGCAATGCAAACAGCTAGTGAACATTTGTTGTTTCCTTCGCTTTGGCTCGCAGTGTGAACCTGCGAAACCCAGAAATTCCAGCAGCGATAACATAGGTCATTTGGGGTCAAAAACCCTCATTTCTTCCACCCAAACACTTCCAAATCATACTATAACAACCAAAACATGATCCAAACCTAACGACAAGTATTCTACGCAGTTTATATTGAATTTCATCCGTGAAAACATCGATTTCTACCAATTGATCCTAATTCCAATCGATACGAAAAGTTGCGAAACAACCAAAACAATTACAACAAACAACACATATACATACACAAGCAAGATATAATTGAAACTTCTCACCCTTACCCGATTAATCGCGCTCGAAACGGAGTTCCCGCGATTTTCCTCTTTCTCCTCTTTTCTTTCCTCTTCCTTTCTATCTTCTATTTTCTTTCTCTTTATTTTCTTTTCTCTCTATTTCCTCTAAAATCTCTATTTATATAAAATATCTAAACCCATAAAAAGACTATTTTACCCCTCAACTCAAATATCTCGCAAACGCTCTCAAAACGCGATAAAACATAAACAGCGATGAAAAATAATATATTGTCAAATAAAAGTCAGAAATAAAATAATATAATAATAAAATAATCAAAACAACTCGATTAAATAAAACTAACTAAAACTGGGGCATTACACTTTTCAACCTCCATCTTGGGCTTTGTACAAGATATCAAAACACTCTCTTGTTGAGTCTAAACTGTCATTTAGCCTCCTCTTAGGCTTTGTATAATTATACGCTCTTGTTGAGTCTAAACTTTCATTTAGCCTCCTCTTAGGCTTTGTATAATGAAACACTCTCTTGTTGAGTATAAATAGTTTTTTCAGCCTCCATCTTGGGCTTTGTACAGATATCAAAACACTCTCTTGTTGAGTCTAAACTGTCATTTAGCCTTCTCTTAGGCTTTTTATAATGATACTCTCTTGTTGATTCTAATATGTCATTTAGCCTCCTCTTAGGCTTTGTATAATGAAACACTCTCTTGTTGAGTATAAAACTGTTTTTTAGCCTCCATCTTGGGCTTTATACAAGATACCAACACTCTCTTGTTGAGTATTAACAGTTTTTCAGCCTCCATCTTGGGCTTTATACAAGATACCCAAATATAAACACTCTCTTGTTGAGTTCATCAGTCAATTTCAGCCTCCTCTTAGGCTTTGTATAATGATCTTTCCCCAGCGGAATCTGTCAAATTTCAGCCTCCTCTTAGGCTTTGTATAATGATCTTTCCCCAGCGAAATCAGTCAAATTTCAGCCTCCTTTTAGGCTTTGTATAATGATTTCCCTAACAGAAACAACCTCCTCTTAGGCTTTGTATAATGATTTTCCTCAGCAGAGATTTCTCCCTTTAGAGATGACAAATTCTCTCTCAATCAAACCTTTAGCTTCATATCTTGGGCTTTGAACAAGATACAGATAAACCTTTTAGCTTCACATCTTGGGCTTTGAACAAGATACAACAAACAAAAACACCTGTTTCTCCCTTAGATTAGGAGGAACTATGATTGTTCTAATTTCCCTATACCTCATAACAGGGAATACGTAGGCATAAGATTTGCAATAATCTTAGCGAGCACACTCAACTAGAAACCTTAGGTCCCTGACCTTGCCAAAAACATCAGAAACCAAAAACAACAAAACTCTCTCTCAAATAACAGACATCTTCCCCATTTACAGATAAACATAAATCAATACCGAGTATTTAAGTAATGATCCTAAAACTATAACCTGTGGATAACCACATACAGGATGGGCAATTGACAACTTCCCATTGTGTAATCTGACCCCAGACTCCCCAATCTCTTTACCGCAACTTGTTCAAAGAACAACATTTGCAAAGCAAGGTTAGTTTGAGATAGCTTCCCTTTCCCTTCAAGCTTCATCGGGATAAATAAGAAATCAGAAAGTAGCAACCCAAATGTTTCCTACCACTGAGGTTAGGAAATCCCATGGCAATAAGGTGGTCGCGTCACCGACAAAAATCGCACGCTACAGAAAAATGGCGACTCTGCTGGGGATGTCATTATTTGTTTTGTTCTACCTGGGATATCATCATCCCCATTTTCCACAGTAAATGGTGACCCCGCCGGGGAACCATTGATAATTTAGGATATAGAACTAGCTTTCTAAGAGGTCTAGGATGTTAGTTTTAGGATCAAATACTATATATATCGCTTTCCTACTTGATATTCGTGTTTATTGTTCTGCTAATGGGACTGCGAGTGATGTCGCATCTGGAAAGAGAGAAAAATCGTAAGATAAGTGATGGCATAGACGGGCGAAGGATTACCTGGGAGTGAATCCTGGTAAAACGGCCCTGGTAGACCATCAGCCGGTGGAGATACCCATGTGGATACGAAGTGCTGCGCGTCCGATTTTGTCGCAAAAGCATGGCAATCCCAGTGTGGTGTCAGAGAAGCTGGTTCTTAGCCTTTTTTAGACATTAAAGTAGTGCGGTGACTATCAGAAATAGTTGATAAGCGATACTACGCTCAAAAGAAATTTTTTCTTAGTGAATTTTTCAGCTTGCTTGGGTGATTCCACTTGCTGTTAATTTCTAAGAAAGAATCATTGAGAATTATGGAGGTTTCCACAAAACCCTTTAGTACAAACAAACCATTTTTGGGGGTGGGTAGATCCATAACTCCATGCTTGTGACGCTGGACCTTTGACCCCATGTTTTTTCTATGTTTTTGTGTGCTGCATTCATGCATTCATTTAAAAAACTTAAAACAGAAAAAAATCATTTCTCTTCTATTCCCTCTGTTTGTTTTTCAAAATTAAACTAAACAGTAATTGCAAATATCAGAGTTACGTTATTGATTTTGGTAGAAGGAAAACACACAAGTACACCTTCAAGGCTCTAAAACTAGAGGACTTAAGGAAACTAGCAAGGATGATTACAAATCCAAAGGCTTTCAGAGCAAAGCACGGAGGACTGTTGGCTCTTTTAAAGGTCCACGTAGTTGAAGGAATCATGTCTACACTCGTTCAGTTCTACGACCCGATGTACCACTGCTTCACCTTTCCGGATTACCAGCTAGCACCAACGCTGGAAGAATATTCCCATCTGATTGACTTGCCTATCACCGATCGAGCTCCATTTTCTGGACTCGAAGAAATTCCAAAGGATCTAATCATTGCAAGGGCAATCTCCATGGAAGAATCAGAAATCAGGGTTCATATGACCACCAAGGGAGGAATTCAGGGTATACCAGATAAATTCCTGATAGAGAAAGCTCTATACTTCTCCAGTATAGGAAACATTACTGCTTTCGAGGATATCTTCGTTTTGCTCACTTATGGACTTTTCCTCTTTCCGAGCTTCGATCACTTCGTCGATATGAACACCCTTAAGATTTTCTTGATTAGGAACCCTGTTCCGACTTTGCTCGCAGATGCTTATCATTATATACATCTAAGGAATTTATACAAGGCTAGAATGATAACATGTTGTGTACCCTTACTCTACAAGTGGTACGTCTCTCACTTACCCAAATCAGCTGCATTTTGGGATCTAAAAAACAACCTGCGATGGTCGCATAGGATCATGTCTCTTACCCACTCTGACATAGATTGGTGCAATAGGATCTTTGAGGGGATAAACATCATCGATCGCTGTGGAAATTTTCCCAATGTCCCCCTCATTGGTATAAAATGAGGAATTAACTATCATCCAATCTTAGTTCGTCGTCAACTTGGATACCCGATGAGACATGTCCCGCGTAATGTTCATCTAGAAGGTCTTTTCTTCAAGGAAGGAGAAAATGACAGAGCACTAAAGAAAGAAATAATGCATGCTTGGCAACACATTCACTGGAAAGGAAAAGAGTCTTTGGGAAGACCAAACAGTTGCGTTACAGAATCAGATCTCCAGTGGGTACAGGCTAGGGCCCTTAAGTAAAGGATGCCTTATCCTCGTCAAGAAGTTCTTCCGTTTAAGGAGTCTGTCCTTTATTTTATGTCTAACACGAAAAAACTCCAAATCATGCTCAGCAAAGTTCAACGGGAAAAGGACGCATGGAATAACAAGTACCAGATCCTCAGCTTGGAATGTACCAAGATTCAAGAACTACTAAAGGAAAAAGATTCCCTGATTGAGATACTAGAGCAACATGCTGTGGAAAATCAGGATGAGCAAAGAAGCTTCAATTGGCAAAGAATCAGTGATCAGACAACGGGTAAAGGGGCCCGATCAAAGAAAATAAAAGTTCAGGAACCAGCATCTGAGCTCTCCTCAGAGATAGCTCAGGATCTTCAGATCTAGTTTTCCTTCTAGCACTTTGTAAATATTGTACTTTTCTTTGTAACATATCGCAACTTTTCCTTTTCAATAATAAAAAGGGGTCTCCCATCTCTGTGTGATATTTGCAATTAGTTTGTTCAGTTTTCTTCTAAAAAACAAATATAACAAAAAAAATATATCTGCATTATCATTCATCATTCTAACATAACGCGTTCTCCTTTCTCACGAATCTCACGTCTACGTCTCGATCCTAGTTTCAAACTGTCTCATTCGTACAACACTTGGGCTAATTGACAAAAGAAAATGGACGAACTCGAGGAAGAGAACAGATAACTGAGATAAGAAATCGACGCTCTAAAGGAAAGTTTGAAAAAACTGCACAATGATATGCAAACCCTGGCAACAGCTCAGGAACAGCAGCAACAACAAAGGACTGTAAGCTCAGAGGTTACATCCACCCCAATAGCTGGAAGGCACGACAATCACCCTCGGTACAACATGCCAAAAGGTCGCCCCTGGGGCATGCCTCCCGACTTTATACCAGAAGGATACATTCCGCCAGTCGTTGAAGATTTAGAAGCTACGGCAGGGAATTCAAGGCCTGAAGGTTACAAACTTCGGGTAATTGAAGATGCAATGGGAACGACGGGAAACCCTGAAGGTTACAAACTTCAGGTATCTGAAGTGCCAAGAGTCACAGCAGTAATGACAATACCGCCGCCGGTGGTACACACAATCCCTGAGGAGCAATATCTGCAGTTCGTATACAATGAAGAAGTCTATGAGAGAATGAATGAGTTCCAGGAACAGTTCTCAGAAATGCAGAAGGAACTGCTTTCCATTTGCGGCCAGGATTTATTCGAAAAGGACGCCGCTGACCTCTACTTGGTTCCAAATGTGAAAATACCACGCAAGTTTAAAGTACCCGACTTTGAAAAATTCAAGGGTAGCACATGCCTTCAAAGTCATCTAGTGATGTACGCTCGGAAGATGTCTACTCAGCTAGAAAATCAACCACTACTGATTCACTATTTCCAGGATAGTTTAACCGGTGCCGCACTCAAATGGTACATGAGTTTAAACCGCTCAAAGATCATTACTTTCAGAGATCTCGGGGCTGCCTTCGTTCAACAATACAAATACAATCTGGACATGGCCCCAGACAGAGATCAACTCAGAGCAATGTCTCAAAAGGACAAGGAGACTTTCAAAGAGTACGCTCAAAGATGGCGTGAAATAGCCGCTCAGATCTCTCCACCTCTTGAAGAGAAAGAAATGACGAAAATTTTCCAGAAAACATTGAGTTCCTTCTACTACGACAGAATGGTTGCCAGTGCGCCCAGTGATTTCACCGAGATGGTAAACATGGGAGTACGCTTGGAGGAAGCAGTTCGAGAAGGACGTCTGGTAAAAAATACAGAGTCGTCCAGTGGTGCTAAGAAATACGGTAGCACTTTCCAAAAGAAAAAGGAACAAGAAATCAGTAACATATCTCTAGGAAAACAAAGGCGAAGGTATCAACCAATAGCAGTAATAACTCCTGCTATCAGCCCAGCACCGGTTCCGACTTATCAACCTCAGGTTGCTCAGCAACCAAATCAACAACAGTATCAGCAAAGGCAACAACAACCTTTTCAACAGGCTCGCCCACAGTACAACAACAATAATCGTCGACCACCAGGATTCAACCCGATACCAGTATTGTATGCTGAATTGTTTCCACTTTTGCTAGCCAAGGGGCACATTCAAACCAGAGCTCCTCTTGCCATACCGGAGATTCCACCTTTCTGGTTCAAGGCTGATCAAACTTGTCCTTATCATCAAAGAGGATCGGGACACAACATTGAGAATTGCTTCAGTTTCAAATCGGACATGCAAAATCTTGTAAGAAGCGGACTCGTATCTTTGAAAGATACTAACCCAAACGTCCAGGCAAATCCACTACCGCAGCACGAGAAGACTGCAGTTAACCTGGTCGAAGGAGAACTAGGCGGAAGTTATCAAATTCATGATGTACTCTTACTAGGGACAAATCTAGTGAAGATGCATTGTAAACAGAGCGGATACGGTCATGTCCCAGCTCATAACTATCATCAGTATGATATCTGTTCAAAAAATAATCAAGGATGCACTACAGTGCAAAGAGATCTTCAGGAACAGATAGATCTAGGTTGGATTCAGGAACATAGGGCCCGTGAAGTAAACATGTCGTATTCACACCCAAACATTGTTCAAAATCATGATATCCGAGCGATGAATGTCAACCTGGTAGCCTTGCACTCAAGACAAAGTCAGTACTACGATCTACCTCGTCATGATTACGACACGTGCTCGATCTGCTCGCAAAATAATCAGGGTTGCTCTTTCATACAAGAAGCCCTCCAGCGTCAGATGGATCTTGGATGGATCCAGGATTACCATCAATGTGATAGCCATCAAGTTAATATGGTTCAGATCTTCGATATTCGTCTGATGAACACTAGTCTTGTGGAGCTACATGCCAAACAAGTTCAGCTCGGTTTCCTGGCTTCACATGACTATTAACAATGTAACGTGTGTTGCACCAGCAATCAAGGTTGTTCCTTGGTACAGAGAACTCTTCAACACCTTCTGGACCACTGGTGGCTTCCGGTCTATTTAGATGAAGAAACTCAACAAATCAGTATGATTAATGGAAACCTGAGTCGACACCAAGCTGCTGACGTCCGGACCATGAACATAGATCTAGTCACAATGCATTGTATACAAAGTGGGTACGGAAAAATGCCATCTCACAATTACGAGCGCTGCACAGTCTGCTCAGAGAATAACCAAGGATGTTATTTGGTGCGGGCTGCCCTCCAAGATCAGTTGGATCGCGAGGGAATCTCATCCTGTTGGGATTCACAATTTATCAACGTGATACAAAGCTATACCCCGGTTCCAAAGAAAGACCAAGGATCACAAAACGAGGGAATCATCTCTATCACCAACAAAAGAGAGATCAACAATTATGGAGTAGTCAAGACTGTTCACGCCATAATTCCTTTGCTAGACGAATCAAAGGTCCCTCCTGACATTAAGAAAGTTAATAACATGGAACCGATTGAGATTGCTTTTGATGGCCAAAACTACCAGAAAGTTCCTATGGTCATCTATTTACCAGGACCAGTACCATACAAGTCGGATAAGGTTATCCCATACAAGTACGGTGCAACTACCATCGAAAATGGAAAGGAAACTCCATTACCCTCCATCGTGAACATTGCCGACATCAGTCGAGTCACCAGGAGCTGACGAATCTTCAACAGAGGAGTTGGAGATCCCACCAAAGAAAAGGAACCACCAGCTGATGTTCCTAATCCACAGACGGGTCAACCCAGTAATACGAAACCTGCCAAAAACAAAGATGAAACGCTGAAGTTGATACAGAAGAGTGAGTACAACATTGTGGATTAACTATTACAGACTCCATCTTGGATTTCTGTATTATCTATTTTACTCAGCTCCGAAGCTCACAGAGAAGCTCTGCAGAAGGTCTTAGAATAGGCGTTTGTAGAACAAGATGTGACGATAGAGCAATTCGACAACATCATCTCCAACATCACTTCCTGCAACAATCTAGGATTCAGTGATGAAGATCTTCCCGAAGAAGGGAAAAATCACAACATGGCTCTCAACATTATAGTAAATTTCCAGGACGATGCTTTAGCCAGCACATTGGTGGATACATTTTCTTCTTTAAATGTTATGCCAAAGTCGACTCTAGCACGACTTTCATATCAAGGAGCTCCGATGAGAGGCAGTGAGATCGTCATTAAAGCTTTCGAAGGATCTCAAAAAACAGTTATCGATGAAGTCGATCTTCCCATAACCATTGGTCCCCATACTTTCCAAGTCATTTTCCAGGTCATGGACATCCGGGCAGCTTACAGTTGCTTATTAGGAAGACCTTGGATCATGAGGCAGGGGCAGTCACTTCAACACTTCACCAGAAGTTAAAGTTTGTTAAGAACAACAAGTTAGTCCCAGTTTACGGGGAGCAAACTCTGACCGTGAGTAACTTGTCATCACTCTCTCAGTTGGAACTAGAAGAGGTGATAGGAACGTAATTCCAGGCACTTTCGGTGAGCAATGAGAATAAAAAAGATAGAGGAACATCGATTTCCTCATACAAAGATGCTCTCAAAGTGATAGAAAACAAGGACGTAAAAGGATGGGGGCATCTGGTAATTCCCACTAACAATAAAACTAGGAAGGGCCTTGGTTTCTCCAAAACATGTTCCCCGGATATCAAGATGGATGAAAGTTTTCATACCATTCAGAATTTCTTTCACAGCGGAGGATTTCTACACCTGATATCCCAAGAGGTTCACAATGTTGAAGAAAATAATTCAGATGATTCAGATGAAGAATGGAAAACATATTTCAATGAGGAAGGCTATATGTCTCAAGAGGAAACACATAGATCATTCTGCTTTCCCATCTACAGCCCGAGATATATACCAAGATCAGAGGTCAGGGAAACCTATGGAGACTGCGATCCTGAAGGATACCATGCTCCACCTAACTCCTTAGAGGATGATACCCTCTGGAAAGATAACTCTCATTACACCGTTTATGATCTGATGGACGATCTGCCCATTTGGAAACCTCACATAGAGGACTTAGAACAGAAGAGTCAGCCTGATCCAGCATATCAGCTGAACGACTTTGATAAAAATCTACCTGTTCCTCCAGAGTTATGGACTCCATATCCAGAACGTTCCAAAAACAATCAATGCCACACTGATGAATTTTCAAGGCTGGTAGGACAAGAATTCATTAACTATGCATTTCCTGAAATCAACATCGTCGAAGAAGGTGACTCATCTTTTCTTGAAGAAGTTTGGGATACCTTGGGACAGCCAAGTGGAAAGTATGATTATCTGGTAAAATACACTGCTCCCAAGAGTTCTCACATCAGAATTGAAGACATCTAGCTAACTGGATGGGGGATATTCGGTTGAAAGTACAAATGCCGTTGATATAACTGAAGAGTCCTCCTATGACAACTCTGCTTGGGAAGAAGACTCTAACAACCCGACTCCACTAGAAATCAGCGTTATTTCTGAAGCTTATCCAGAGAGAAAGATACCGGACTTTGTGGTTCACCAAGGAGTTCGTCGCCATTGGGTCGCCGTCGCCGTCGATGTCCCGAATGTCATTCGCAAGTCAAAGTAATTGCCGCGTCTTTAACCTTTCACTTTCGCCCGAGTGAAACAGATGTTTTATAGGGCTTACTTTTCTGTAAATATCCCTCTTCGCTCTGCCCAAAGTGACAGAGTTTTGTTTTAAATGGTTGTGTTTCAAGAATCGACAAATCATAAATAAAACGTCATTCTGTAATTTATGCATTTATTGTTGTTTTCTTTTTTCACTTTTTCAGAAAATGGTAATCCTAAAAATAACCCGGAAATTAAAAACGAAACACTTCACACACTTTTGCATTCTCTCTATCTTTTCTGAATGAAATCATCACGTCATGCAGATCACCTGCTTTGAACCCCGTTGAAACATACGATTCGATGCCTTCTCCCAATTTTGAGTTCCCGGTATTCGAAGCCGAATAAGAAGAGGACACGGAAATTCCAGAAGAGATCTCTCGACTACTCAGACAAGAGGAAAGATCTATTGAACCTCACAAAGAACCGTTGGAAACGGTTAACTTGGGATCAGATGAGGAAAAGAAAGAAGTTAAGATTGGAGCACTGCTCAGTTCAACTGTCAAAGAAAATTTGATAAGACTTCTCAGAGAATTTTCAGATGTGTTTGCTTGGTCCTATCAGGACATGCCAGGGTTGGATACCTGCATCGTGCAACACCATTTGCCACTAAAGCCAGATTGTTCTCGGTTAAACAAAGGTTAAGAAGGACTCATTCGGATATGGCTATCAAAATCAAAGAGGAAGTACAAAAACAGATTGACGCAAGATTCCTCGCCACTTCAGAATATCCTCAGTGGTTGGCAAACATAGTGCCAGTTCCGAAAAAGGACGGAAAAGTCAGAATGTGTGTAGATTACAGAGATCTAAATAGAGCAAGTCCAAAGGACAACTTTCCTCTACCACACATTGACATGCTGGTTGACAGCACAACAAAGTTCAAAGTATTCTCCTTCATGGATGGATTCACGGGCTATAATCAAATCAAAATGGTGCTGGAGGACATGGAGAAAACTTCCTTTATCACCCCATGGGGCACTTTTGGTTACAAGATAATGTCGTTCGGTCTGAAGAACGTCGGGGTAACTTACCAAAGGGCGATGACTACTCTTTTCCACGACTTGATGCACAAAGAAATTAATGTGTACATCGATGACATGATCGCCAAATCAAAAACAGAAGAAGAGCAAGTACAAAACTTGACAAAACTATTCGAGCGTCTGAGAAAATACAAACTCCGCTTGAATCCCAACAAGTGCACCTTCAGTGTTCGTTCAGGAAAGCTCTTAGACTTCATCGTCAGCCAGAAAGGAATTGAGGTTGATCCCGACAAGGTCAAAGCCATTCAAGAAATGCCTTCTCCGAAAATAGAAAAAGAAGTAAGAGGATTCTTGGGACGTCTCAATTACATCTCCAGATTCATATCCCTTATGACCGCGACATGCGCGCCGATTTTAAAACTCCTCAGAAAGGATCAAATCTGTGTATGGACAGAAGATTGTCAGAAAGCTTTTGATAGTATCAAAGAATATCTGCTGAATCCGCCGATTCTGTCTCCTCCAGTGGAAGGAAGACCACTAATCATTTACCTTACAGTCTTGGAAGACTCCATGGGATGTGTACTTGACCAGCAAGACGAAACAAAAAGAAAAGAATTTGCCATTTATTACTTAAGCTAGAAATTCACAGACTGTGAAACTCGATACACTATGCTTGAGAAAACTTGCTGCGCTTTAGCTTGGGCAGCTAAATGTCTTCGCCAGTACATGATTCGCCATACTACTTGGTTAATCTCAGAAATGGATCCGATCAAGTACGTTTTTGAAAATCCTGTTCTCACAGGAAGGATTTCCCGATGGCAAATGTTGTTATCAGAATACGACATCGAATATCATGCTCAGAAAGCTGTAAAGGGAAGTATTCTAGCCGATCATTTGGCTCATCAACCGATCGACGATAAGGAATCCTTCAAATTTGACTTCCCAGACGAAGATGTCATGTATCTCAAAATGAAAGACTGCGATGAACCGCTACCCAATGAAGGGCCAGAGCCAGGATCCCAATGGGGATTAATTTTTGACAGAGCTGTCAACACTTATGGAAACGGAATTGGGGCAACCATTGTTACCCCTCAGGGTATCCATATTCCTTTCACTGCCAGACTGGCATTCAAATGCACGAACAACGAGGCCGAATACGAAGCATGTATCATGGGTCTCGAAGAAGCAATTGACTTAAGAATAAAAATCTGGATGTCTACGGAGACTCAGCCCTGGTCATCAATCAAATAAAGGGAGAGTGGAACACATATCAAACATGATTGATTCCTCACAAAGACTATGCAAGAAGGCTACTACCTTTCTTCAACAGAGTTTATTTTCATCACATTCCTCGCGATGAGAATCACATGGCGGACACACTACCTACTCTATCCTCCATGATCAGTGTGATTCAATGGAACGACGTGCCCAAGATCGACATAATGCGCTTGGACATGCCTGCTTACATTTTTGCTGTAGAACTTGTTCTCGACAATAAACCTTGGTATCACGGCATCAAGTGTTTTCTTCAAAGACGAGAGTACCCACTTGGGGCATCAAAGAAAGATAGGAAGACCCTCCGAAAACTGGCTGGCAACTTCTTCCTGAACAACGACGTACTTTACAAAGAAACTTCGACATGGTTCTGCTCAGATGCGTGGACAGATACGAGGCAAACATGTTGATGAAATAAATTCACGATGGATCCTTTGGCACTCATGCCAACGGACATACAATGGCGAGAAAAATTCTGAGAGCAGGGTATTATTGGTTGACAATGGAATCCGACTGCTACAAGTACATACGAAAGTGTCACAAGTGTCAGATATACGCTGACAGAATCCATGTACCGCCAACGCATCTCAAAGTTCTCTCTTCCCCGTGGCCTTTTTCCATATGGGGAATCTACATGATTGGCATTATTGAACCCAAAGCTTCAAACGGACATCGGTTTATCCTAGTCGCCATTGATTACTTCACCAAATGGGTCGAAGCAGCTTCATACACTAATGTGACCAGAGAAGTGGTGGTCTGTTTTATCAAAAATAATCTCATCTGCTGTTATGGTGTTTCGAGCCAGATCATTACCGACAATGGATCTAACCTGAATAACAAGATGATTAAAGAGTTGCGCGCTGAATTCAAGATTGAACACCATAACTCATCTCCCTACCGGCCAAAGATGAATGGAGCGGTAGAAGCGGCTAACAAGAATATCAAAAAGATCGTTCAAAAGATGATTGTAACCTACTGTCGCTCCCAGGATTTTCATCCAGGTACAAACGCGAGAGTGGTGCGGAAAAACAGAGTCGCCAGCCGTGTAAATTTATCCCAAGAGAGGGAGAGGGAACACCGCATAAACCTTAGGAAGGGGGAAAGGAATGGTCATCGTAACCATAACCTGGGTTCAGGAGTCGGTTACGCGAGGGGAAGGTGCTAGCACCCCACGCGTCCATCGTACTCGATGGGATCCACGCTTGTTGTCTATTCTAAGGGTGAGTTATACTATCATCTAGGGTTGTACTAAAACGGGAGGGGAAGACAAAGACAGACTCGGTAGGACGTCGACGTCCTAGGCCTACGTCCCCCCCTTGTGCAATGGAGAATTCAGAGTCAACGTAGTTCGGACCAAGTTCTTTTTGTGTTTTTTATGAGCGACGTTAAGTTCGCGTCCGGCAGTTAGGGTCGATGCCTGTTTGCGACTCAGACGGAAGGTAACGTGCCCTTTTCGAAAATAGCCTTTAAGTTTGAAGATCCCGAAGGACAAAAAGGTTTGAAGTTGGTTTGTGTTTTTTAGGACAGAAGTGGCTTAAGTTAGTTCCTAAGTTGCATTGCACCAAAGTCTAGGGCACAGGGGCGAATACTTAACGCATCGTCCCAAGACAGGACGTTCGTTAAGCACTCTAGAAAGATAAGAAGAAGCCCCTCATTTCTCATTCCCCACGCTTAAGGCTCGTGTGCAATAAACCTTATTCTTATTAAGTGTTTTAAAGAAATTTGAGATGAGAAAAGAGAAGACACAAGGGAAACTCTAAAGGGAAACTAAGAGTCCTAATGTTATCATGCATGGGTGACCTACGGTTAGTGAGGTTTAACGATAACCTAAGCCTACAGAAAGGAAGGGAGAAGGGAGGAAAGAATAGTAAAGGTGAATATGGATGCTTATCCACACCCTTAAAGAAGTTACCTTAGACCCTGCATAAAAGATTAGTGCAGAATAGACATAAGTAAGAGAGATGAGGTGAATGAAAATCAAACAATGGCAAACAACAATGATTATCATCCAAACATGAATCAAAGAAACAAAGAAACAACCCCAAAGCAAATGGCACAAGTGCCTTTTCAAACAGATAATCATACAAGGTCAAAGATGCGCCTGCAAGAAAATCTCAAGTGAAAACAAATCAGATAATTAGAAAAATGACTCCTAAAATTCCCAAATTAAACATTAAGGTTCCTCAACCAGAGGTAAACAACATATCAAAAGTCCCTGCAAAAAATCAAGATATTAGTCATTCAAATAATTAGGCAGAGTTCAGGTGGGAATTAGGGCTCAGTGTGCCAAAGGGAATGACCTAAATGCAATATGAAATAAATTTAAAAATGAAATAAAAAATATTTTTATGCAATTTGGGATGTTAGTGAACAAATGCAAAAAGAACGGATCAAAAATATTTTACGGATGCAGAGAAATAAAATAACTAATTTTATGTATGCATGATATGAGTAATGCAAAAAGAAAATAGATTAAACAATTAATTTAAATGATAAAAATAAAGCAAAAATAAAAAATAAAATTTGTAAAATTTTATTAAAATGATGAAAATGATGCATGAATTTTTTTGGTAATTTTTAAATGCAAAAATGTATTTTTTAAAATAAAAAATGAAATGATAAATTAAATAAAAATAAAAAGAAATAAAATGGGCTAGGGGTGCGTTAAGTAAAAAATACGTTGGAAATGGAATTGGGCTGAAGAGTGGGGGGTGCGTATAGCAACCAGCCCACTAATTGATCAGAAAAAAAACAATAATAGGAAGAGACTACAGTGGGCATGGCATGTGCAAGGCGCGTGATCCTTTTAATGCGTTGGCTGCTTGTTGTTCGCATGATTCATCAAACGGCCCATGTTTGGTCAACGAGAATAAAAAGTAAGCGAAACAAACAAGAATGATTGGGAGTGCATGGTAAGACTCGTGGGTGAATAAACATGAGATTACAAAATAAAAATCAGAAAAAAAAATAAAACAAAAAGCACATGGCGCGATCTGAGCCGTTGGATTCATGGATCGGACGGTTGTGGTGTCATCTTCCTCACCCAAGCCCTCGCCGGACTGGTTCGCCGGCCACCACCGCCGGAGCTAGGGCTCCGCCACCTTCTCCGGCCACCTGCGATCAAAACAACACCAAAAAACGCAAGGGGGTACACTATCCGACCCAGAAAATCGTCAGGAATTCAAATATTCAATCAGAAAACACAAACGACGCATGGATAAAGAGAATCGAAGGAAATATGCTTAGGGTTCAAAACTTTAAATCAACATTCCAAGCAAACCACACGTCCAAATTCAAAACCAAATACATCAGCATGATCAGCAATCATCACACATCAATATGGACATAAAAAAAGAGAGTTTTAGAAGCACGAAAAAATTCATCAACCTGAGATGGCACAGCTCCAATCCTTGCTTTTGGCTGCAAATGGTGGTTGAGTTGTGTTTTGGAGATCTCCAAGAGAAGGTTTGTGGAAGTACTTTTGGCAAAGACCTTGTGGATCGTGAGTTTTGATGAAAAAGAGCTTTAGGGTTCAAGCTTGTATTCCTCTCCAAAATCACGTGTGTCTAACCCTAACCAGTGCATGGATGGGTTTATAAAGACTAGGGTTTGTCTCTGAATATGAATTGGGCTTGGGTAATTACTTGTTTAATGATTTTTGAATAATTTTGGAAAAATGCATTATGTGGAATACACCTCTCTCCATGCATGTTCACTTAAAAATACCATGATGGATCACTTGTGTTTGGATTGCTAATCACACCATATTTAAATTGGGCCTTGAAACCATTTGATTCATGACCTTTTTAATAATTTGGGAATTTTGAATAATGGAAAATAAGTGAAGCATACACCATGGAATTTCTTAATTCTTGGGCCCAAAATGATCCTCAAGGAATGTCTTTTAATATTAGAAAGTGACATGAAACAATGGAATTGATTATAGGTCATTATCCCCAAAGTTGTGAAAATGGAGCCATGAAAAACCCTAAAAACCACTTTGCCTTCATTTGACCATAACTGGAGCTTCACAAATGATATGGAGACCCACTAGTACTTGTTGGAAAGAGGAGAAAAAGATCTTCAGCTTTCATGTTGGAGAAAAATTCATTTGAATCATTCTTGATGATGAAAAGTCAAGTTGAATGAAGTATAGATACTTGCCAAAAATGGAAACTTTTCAATATAGGTCACCTTCCAAATTTAGAAACTTTGCACCAACTCCTGATTCCTGACAAATACGTATGAAACTTGACCCCTGGAGACCATATGAGGATGTGAGACCTTGAAAACCTTGGAGAGAACCTCAAAATCCCACAGTTGACTTCTCCTCTCACTGTTGACTTTTACCCAATTCAACTGATTTTCAATCTTCTGATAAATTGAACTTCTCCTGAACCAAAATAATGGGCAACCTCCCATCCCTAGATACTTGGGGACCCAAGGAATACCATAGAATCAAGTCTTGCCTAAAAAATCAGAAATAAACTGACTTTATAGCAAACCCTAGTTGTGGTACCCTCAGTCTAGGAGGAAATAACACAGTCTCCAAATCTAAATTCCTCTGAATATGATGTGTATCCTCTCCAACAAAGATAAGATATGTCATGTTGTGATGATAAAAACCCAAGGAACTTGCCCATTGGAGCAATAAACCCAAGAATTTCAAAACCCTAATTTATGCACTGGTTAGGAGAGAGTGATCCACTTGAGCTCTCTTGGACAATACCAAGACTCTTGCTTGACCCTCTGAAGCACTGCCTCAGGCACCTTGACCCCATGCTAAGAACCAATGATGTGCACACATGATAATGCAAAATGCAATGCAACCTAAGCCAGTTAGTAATAAAGTAAAGAGGGCAAATTTTGGGGTGCAACAGCTGCCCCTATTCAATCAACTTGGTCCTGAAGGTATGATAGCGACGACTTTCAGACAATCAGGATGCACGGAGATTGAATACCAAAGAACCCGGAAATTTGCAATCATCTGCTGGAGAAATTAGCCATAAATGTTGTAATGAAACAAACTCCCCCAAGTTACGTCATCTCTGCTGATAAAGAGAACTGACAAAGGAATCTCGAAATATGCCATCCCTGCTGATAAAGGGAACCAACAAAAAGAATCTCCAAAAGATCGCTATCCCTGCTGACAAAGAGAACTAGCAAAATAAACTGCCATCCCTGCTGATAAAGGGAAACTAGCAAAAGAAATATCCGAAAGATTGCTATCTCTGCTGATAAAGAGAAACTAGCAATACCAATGCCATCCCTGCTGATAAAGGGAAACTGACGAAGAACTATCCAAAAGATCGCTATCCCTGCTGATAAAGGGAAACTGACGAAGAACTATCCAAAAGATCGCTATCCCTGCTGATAAAGGGAAACTAGCAAAAGAAATGCCATCCCTATTGATAAAGGGAAACTGACGAAGAACTATCCAAAAGATCGCTATCTCTGCTGATAAAGAGAAACTAGCAAACTGATGCCATCCCTGCTGATAAAGGGAACCGACAAAAAGAATCTCCAAAAGATCGCTATCCCTGCTGACAAAGAGAACTAGCAAAATAAACTGCCATCCCTGCTGATAAAGGGAAACTAGCAAAAGAAATATCCGAAAGATTGCTATCTCTGCTGATAAAGAGAAACTAACAATACCAATGCCATCCCTGCTGATAAAGGGAAACTGACGAAGAACTATCCAAAAGATCGCTATCCCTGCTGATAAAGGGAAACTAGCAAAAGAAATGCCATCCCTGCTGATAAAGGGAAACTGACGAAGAACTATCCAAAAGATCGCTATCTCTGCTGATAAAGAGAAACTAGCAAACTGATGCCATCCCTGCTGATAAAGGGAATCGACAAAAAGAATCTCCAAAAGAGCGTTATCCCTGCTGACAAAGAAAACTAGCAAAATAAATTGCCATCCCTGCTGATAAAGGGAAACTAGCAAAAGAAATATCCGAAATATTGCTATCTCTGCTGATAAAGAGAAACTAGCAATACCAATGCCATTCCTGCTGATAAAGGGAAACTGACGAAGAGAATATCCAAAAGATCGCTATCTCTGCTGATAAAGAGAAACTAGCAAACTGATGCCATCCCTGCTGATAAAGGGAAACTGACGAAGGAAAATCTTCAAAAGATCGCTATCTCTGCTGATAAAGAGAAACTAGCAAAATAAATGCCATCCCTGCTGATAAAGGGAAACTGACGAAAGAGAATCTTCAAAAGATTGCTATCTCTGTTGATAAAGAGATACTAGCAAACTGATGCCATCCCTGCTGACAAAGGGAAACTGACGAAAGAATATCTTCAAAGCTTTCTATCTCTGCTGATAAAGAGAAACTAGCAAACTGATGCCATCCCTGCTGATAAAGGGAAACTAGCAAAATAAATGCCATCCCTGCTGATAAAGGGAAACTGACGAGGAAAATCTTCAAAAGATTGCTATCTCTGCTGATAAAGAGAAACTAGCAATACTGATGCCATCCCTGCTGACAAAGGGAAACTGACGAAAGAATATCTTCAAAGCTTGCTATCTCTGCTGATAAAGAGAAACTAGCAAACTGATGCCATCCCTATTGATAAAGGGAAACTAGCAAAATAAATGCCATCCCTGCTGATAAAGGGAAACTGACGAAGAAAATCTTCAAAAGATTGCTATCTCTGCTGATAAAGAGAAACTAGCAAACTGATGCCATCCCTGCTGATAAAGGGAAACTGACGGACGAAAATCTTCAAAAGATTGCTATCTCTGCTGATAAAGAGAAACTAGCAAAATCAATGCCATCCCTGCTGATAAAGGGAAACTGACGAAAGAAAATCCTCCAAAGATTGCCATCTCTGCTGATAAAGAGAAACTAGCAAAATAAATGCCATCCCTGCTGATAAAGGGAAACTGACGGACGAAAATCTTTAAAAGATTGCTATCTCTGCTGATAAAGAGAAACTAGCAATACCAATGGCGACTTCACTGGGGATAACGTGAAACAAAACTTCTGGTAAGAACGGTATTTCACAAAAGAGATGCCAGACAAACTTCTAACGGGCCCATGATCCGCAGATAAGATGGCTCCGCCGGGGAAAGGAGAAGTCTAAATAAAAGACTCTGCCGGGGAGCACAAGTATGAGGAATACATCCCTCCAAAATCTCCTGAGTCATGCCATCTCTGCTGAGAAAGAGAACTGGCAAGGAAAGTATCAAACCTGGCTTATGCTTCGAATGCAAATGTTTGAATAATGGCGTAATGCTCCATACGACATGGAAATGCTACGCGCTTGAGGATGCAATGCGAATGCTTATGATATGCAAAAGAGGTCCCTCCAGCAAAGTAAATGCTGGAGAGAAAAAACCAATTCATCTGGGGAAGACAAAAATAAATTGTCCTCTGAATCTAGGAACTCTGCTGAGAAGTGTCATACTGATCGACTCTTCGGATCAACAACTTCTGCTGGGGATGAAATCCCGAAAGAACTACCAGGGGCCACACCTGTCTTTCACTGAAGGTAACATAGAACCTGAGATTTTTCCTCTGTTGGAGTTGAGAATGAACGCCAATAACGGAACCGGAAGTTTGTTGCCGAGGATTGCCAACAACAGACTGGCTTAGGACCTGCTGGGGGATACCAACCCATAATACCATCCTGCTTGGGGATACTTCTGAACTGCTGAAGGGGAGAATGCCCTTACACCCCACCTTGCTGGGGATTAGAATATGACATCGTCGGTGAGAGCACGCTTCCTGACTGGATGGAGAATGTGAACACCCTGATTTTGTGGGGAAATAACGTCTTGATCCAGAGAAAATGCTTCCCAAGTCTCCTGCTGGGGAAGGTCTGCTCTGCTGAGGAAAGTTTTGTCCTGCTGGGGAAGGAGCAATCTCAATGCTGGGGAAGCCAACTGCTGGGAGAATACAATCTATTGCCCTGCAACCTGACTTGTCTTTATGGTCATAAGCGGCTCTTTGAACTTTTCACTTGCCCCAGACCACCAGGTCTAAAGGAGGAAATCATCCCAAGAGGATTTTATAGAAGATCGGGCGTTCGCACTGCCCCAGGGTCTTCAAACTCTTGGAGAGATTTAATATATCTCGACATAACTGCCCCAGTCTTCATAATCCATGACGTACATTACCTCGAAGGGGATCGTAATGACTTGACAATACTCTGCTTTAGCATCTTGAACCTTGAGGAGGTGTTTTCAATTAACAATTTCAGGAGTGGACGATCTCCCACGCTCTAGAGATGACCTGCCCCAATATGAGCTTTGAAGTGACTTTGCCCCTCATCTTAGAATGAATGCCCCAGAATAACTGATCTTCAGAGAGTTTCCTCGACGTGACTGCCCCAGATTAGCTACATCTTAACACGACTTACCGGGGAGAGGCCACTCTACACTGAGGCTTTTGACAGCCTGCCCTTTGATATGATTGTCCTTCAGCATTTCCAAGCGTCCCAACTTGGCAGGATCAAGCTTCTTGACTGACGTTCACTGTGTAAGCTGCCATTGATGTTTAGGCACATGTATGCAAACAGAACAAATTATTTATGAGAATGATAATCCTAATGCAACATTCATGTTAACCTTGAAGTTTTTTATGAAAATGTGTCGCAAAGCCTTGTGAACGAATCACTAGCTGGGATGCGACCTTGATTTTTAAAGGGAAAAAACAATGCGCACATGCAATACCAACAAATCTTATTAGCACAACTCATAGGAGTCAGGAACGCCATCCGGTTGGAGTACGCTTTCGGACTGAACCTTGTTTCAATTAGGACTTTTAAGGGTTGTAACGTGGTCTGGTTCACAGTTTCAGAAAAAAGGATTTATGGCTCAAAATTTATCGGTGCCCACCCACTCTTCGTGATGTTCTCCAGTCCTATGTTCAGTTAATCTGACCCAAACGCTCATCTCTCAAAAGGTCTATGATCTTTAAGGAACCTACGCCACTAATGGTTTGGCACCTAAGGGGGTTTTGGAATAACAGTCACCCCTTTTTGTCTTTTGGGTCTGTAATCACACGAACTTGTTCTTATCGAGGATTTTCTCTTGTAACGCTTTTTGCTTTTCCTTTCTTTTGCTTTTTTTTTATCCCTAATTTTTGCTTGGACTGGTTCTTTTGAGTTTTTTCGATTTTGAAGTCCAGCGGGATGCTCTAACTTTTGCCTAAGTCGCTTCGACTTAGCGGGCTTTCCTTTTTTATTCCCCTTTTGAACAAAGCGTGTGACACTGGCTGTCTTACTTACTTGGAAGGGTTGTGACTGCCTTACTCCTTGATTGTTGAAGGATAACCATTATGGTTTCACATCTCTTGCCGGTGGGATAGAAGGTAATGGTTCCTCGGATGCACACTCTCCTTGGATTTTGAACGCTCGGTCAAACTAACTAACGCCTACCCTACCCCTGGGTTAAGTATAAGGGTTTTTCCATATGAAAGAAGCTCCTACTTCAAGGCTCAAAGGGGTTAAGAGGGTATATCTCCCTTATATCTCCAGTGTTTAGGGATTTGAAACAATGCCTGTACATCCTCAACAGGGTTCTATCTTTGGCCATACGACCAGAGATTCTGCGTTTTCGTCTCATCATCCTCCCTCAAGAGTTCTAAACAAGAAAATTGGTATTGCAGTGCATATAAACATTTAAGAGTGAAAACGAATGGATTACTTCAAGAAAAACATACTCATTGCATTAATATTATCATAAAAAAACAAACAGGTCTTGCATACATACGATGCTTTAACAAGAAATGAAAAAAAACTACAAATGAAAATGCAGTAAAGAAGCTGAAGATTGCCATTGCCGAGGAAGCTTAATTCTGCCTGGACGTACTTGTAGACTGGGTGTTCATTTGAGAAAGGAGGCTTCCATTGATGTACATATCATCTTCAGTGAATACAATGATCTCTGAGTCTACCAGGTCTTGTACCTTGTGCTTGAATACATTACACTCATCAATTGTGTGCCCAAATGTTCCCGAGTGGAACTCGCATCTAGCAGTCATGTCATAATCCGGAGGAATAGGGTACGGTACTGGCGCGGTACCCCTCGTTTGAATCAGAGAGTTCTTGAGAAGACGAGCAAACAACTGACTATAAGGGATAGGAACAGGATCAAATATCCTTTTAGGCCTTCTTGGTCTCGGTTGCCCCTGTTGCTGATAATTCTGCTGTCGGTGCTGATTTGGGCGCCCAGTCTGGCCCTGCACTTTCCTTTCTGCACTCGGCTGAGGCACAAACAAGGGTTGTGGAAGAGATCCCTGGCGCGAGGTGGATCCTTTGGTAAAAGAGGGTGTCCTCAGTCCCTTTGCAACACTATGAGTAACATCACTTTGTTTACCAGTGCCAACTGATGTAAACTTGATTGTCCCTGAATCAATGAGCTCTTGGACTTTGTACTTGAGCATCTTACAATCTTCAACATTATGACCAGGTGCCCCTGAATGGAATTCACACCTATGGTGGACATTGGAACCCATACGAAACTTGGTGTGTGGAGGTCCCGCAGTAATCAATTCAATTAGCTGAAACTTGAGCAAGTACTGAAGCAACTGAGCGTATGGCATCAGAATCTGGTCAAACTTCTTTTCAAGCTTTTCTGGATTAAGACCCTCAAGAAACGGTTGTTGATGAAAAATCTATGACGGTGGAGAGGATCCACGAGGCAATCCATGGTCTAGAGGAGACCCCAAAGAGATGGGAAGAGTAAGGACCTCCGTTGTGGAAGCGGGCACAAGACTGTCTTCCTTCTTCAATACTGTTTTCAGAATCTCCATGATTAAACCCATCAGAGTCTTCATCTGATTGATCTCCTCCCTCAGCATCCTCTGCTCCTGAAGCATGTCTTCCCCGAATTGCCTCATCTGGCCTCGCATTTCCCTCAACTCAGCTTGAACTTGCTCCATGATCAACTCCTGAACGGCCTGAGGAGTTAGGTCTGCGATTCTGAGATTGGAACAAGATAAGAATACCGAAGATAAACACCTGTTATGCAAAATGATTATGCAAAATGATTATGAATATGCAAATGCAAATGAACATGTTTGAATATTAGCAGGGCGATCCACCCCTTGATTCCAATTTAATGACAAGATAGAATGGAACTTCTGCTCATATATTAAGAAAACCAGAGGAAAACCAAATGTCGACAATCACGAATCCAAGATAACAGATCTGAACACATAAATCATAGAGGTCCCAACCAACAAGCCTGGTGGTGATCCACATACAATGAAAGAAAACAGAAAACTATGGCATCTCATCAAAGTTTACAAGCGTCAATCCCCCCATCCATTATGCTTTCTGCACCAGTCTTGAATCTCCTTGAATAGCTTTCTGGTATCGGGATGCTTCGGCCTCTGAATTAGCCCTTGAATGAGAAGGTCTCTCCTGTGTATGATCCCATCCAAGTATCGACAATGTAACTCCCAAGCGTCTTCTCCAGAAACACCATCCATGCTAGGACCCTCATGTTTAGGTTTCTTCACTTCAGCTTGGACTTTCAGTTCTTCCATGGAGGCTATGGCTTCATTGAGTCGACCCTCGACTACTTGTCTCTTGAATATCCCTGATAAGATCTCGGCGTCTTTCTTCTTGATCGTCGACTTCAACTGATCAATCTTAGCTATGTAGTCGCCTTCCTTTCTTTTATTCTCAGCCATGGCAGTTTCTTGGTGATCATTGAACCTGTGAATCTTCAACAAAGCCTTGCCTAATTCCTCCTCTTTGGACCTGAGAACGTTACTGATACCATCCAAGGCTTGTTTCATTCTTTCTCTGGATGCGACCATGTCAGCAAGCTCTTTTTCTGCTTTAGCAAGGAGCTCTGTCTTCAACTTGGCGGTATGAACGGCTTCACCCCGCTCATGCTTCCACTGATAAATTTCTCTCTTTAGCTCACTATTTTCTTCCCGCAACCTTTCCTTTTCAGCCCATAATTTTTTATACTTCTCCAACTCAACGGTGGTAGGAGGCTCGATCACCAAAGGATACAAAGGTGGTTCCACCGGGAATGGGAGAAGCTCCTCTTCTGCTCTCTTCTTAATCCACTCTTTATAGGGAGGGAAAGCCCGATTGTTACTTTTTTTTAATGGAATCTTACCCTTCTTGGTCACCTGTTTCCAAGCATTCAAAACTTTCCTTATCAACCCTTGATCCTCAATACCATTGAAGAATAAGGACTCTCGGACATCTCGCTCTTCGGGTGGACCTTTCAAAGGATAGCCAAACTGTCTGATAGCTAGGGAGGGATTATAGTTAATTCCACCTTTCCTCCCTATCAAGGGAACATTAGGGAATTCTCCGCATTTGCAAATAATCTCCATTCCTAGCAAGTCACGATTAATCCAAGTAATGTTGTCAGCAGTCAAGCCCATAACCCTCTTAGACCACTTCAGAGAATCTTTCGTATCAACGAAAGCGCCAGATTCAGGGAGACGACTCAGAAACCAAGTAGCTATGAGCGGCGCACAACAACTCACAGTTTTCCCACGCCTATTCTCATTCTTATAGTGAACTGAATGGTACATATCACCTAGCAAGGTAGTTATAGGATTCTTCGAAATAAAGATTTTGACGGCATGCATATCCACCAGATCAAGAACATTCGGAAACAAAACAATCCCATAGATGCACATAGCTAGGATAGCTTGGTAAGCAGTCCAATTCTTCTCTTTGACATGTATACAGGCTTGATCAAACAGGAACTTCAATAGGAAACCCTTAACTCCTTGTTTTTCTTCAACATTATTGCTCAGAACAAGCTCACTGATATGAAGAGCAACAACCATTTCTCTTACTCCAGGGTGTTCTTCAGAAAAGAAAACTATATCATGACTGATAGGAATTCCCAAAATAAATGAGAACTCCTCCAACGTTGGAGCCAAGATGTAGTCCGGGAAAGTGAAGCAACGCAGAGACGGATCGTAAAACTGAAGAAGTGTGTGAATGGCATCCTTCTCATACTTGGAGATGTTATAGACAAATTTCATAATTCTCCCATACCTTCCACTGAACTCTGTACAAACTCCAGAACCAGCCATATTAATCAGTTTGTGAATTAATGTTAAAGTCGGTTCGGGGAATGAATAGGCAACAATCTTCTTTCTCTGAACATCCATACTGAAGTAACCTCAGAAAACTGGAATCAAGAGTAAGATGCAAGCCCTGAAAAATGTCAAACACGTCAGAATGCAAGAAAAATGATATGCTTATGCAAACATGGGGTCAAGGCACACTGCTGGATGTGCTGTGCTGTTAGCTGAACGAGAAACCAGAAAACCAGAACTCTAAACCACTGAGGAACCCAAATAATCAGACATTGATGAGAAATCTAGAAAACCGGGTAGGTTGAAAGTCTCGGTTACCTGCAAACCTGTAAACGCACATCCCCTCTCACATGTGGGTACTAGGATGTTCAGTATCCCGGGCTCTCAGGTCGAGAAATGATGATACGTTCACCATTTCTGGTTTGGCGTCATCATCAATCGAGGAGGCCTCAACTGATTCTCCAAAGCGGAAGGTCCTCAGCTTTGGCACTGAGGTCGAGAAACAATAGTACATTCATCCCTCGGGGTACAGTACTAAAGTCAATCGAGGAGTGCCTCCACTGATTCTCTTCAAAACGTAGGGGCCATCCTATGCGAGTTCCAAAGCGGGCCCTCGGGTGCGAATGGGTTTGCCACAAGATGTGGTCTGCCACTGTCACCACTAAAGAGGGATGTTTCCACTAAGGTCCTCAATGATCGGTCACCAGAGTCGACAGCTCTCTAGATCAACACCCCAACATGCGCAAGACACACACGTTAGAATGCATCCCAAGATAGCCTCGTCTGGTTGTGAATTTCGTGAACACACAAACGTACCAAGCGGGCACGTAGGTCCCACTACTTTCCACTCTAGTCCTAGGGTATACTCAAGCCTGGGTATTGAGCTTATCTCTCAGAACAACCCAACCTGCAAAACAGAAACAGCCAGCACAACACAGCAGTATCCAGTGTGATAGTAATAAAAATGAAGTGCAATGCAGTAAAAGCCGTAAAAATAAAATACAACAAATAAAGCAAAACAAAAACTCCCAAAGAGAACAAATACAAGCAAGCGCTAGGATTGACTCGCTTAGGGATGGACCAGCATAGGTCAACCAGAGTCGCCAGCAGAGTCGCCAGCTGTCGCTCCCAGGATTTTCATCCAGGTACAAATGCGAGAGTGGCGCGGAAAAACAGAGTCGCCAGCCGTGTAAATTTATCCCAAGAGAGGGAGAGGGAACACCGCATAAACCTTAGGAAGGGGGGAAAGGAATGGTCATCGCAACCATAACCTGGGTTCGGGAGTAGGTTACGCGAAGGGAAGGTGCTAGCACCCCACGCGTCCATCGTACTCGATGGGATCCACGCTTGTTGTCTATTCTAAGGGTGAGTTATACTATCATCTAGGGCTGTACTAAAACGGGAGGGGAAGACAAAGACAGACTCGGTAGGACGTCTACGTCCTAGGCCTACGTACCCCCCTTGTGCAATGGGGAATTCAGAGTCAACGTAGTTCGGACCAAGTTCTTTTTGTGTTTTTTATGAGCGACGTTAAGTTCGCGTCCGGCAGTTAGGGTCGATGCCTGTTTGTGACTCAGACGGAAGGTAACGTTCCCTTTTCGAAAATAGCCTTTAATTTTGAAGATCTCGAAGGACAAAAAGGTTTGAAGTTGGTTTGTGTTTTTTAGGACAGAAGTGGCTTAAGTTAGTTCCTAAGTTGCATTGCACCAAAGTCTAGGGCACAGGGGCGAATACTTAACGCATCGTCCCAAGACAGGACGCTCGTTAAGCACTCTAGAAAGATGAAAAGAAGCCACTCATTTCTCATTCCCCACGCTTAAGGCTCGTGTGCAATACACCTTATTCTTATTAAGTGTTTTAAAGAAATTTGAGATGAGAAAAGAGAAGACACAAGGGAAACTCTAAAGGGAAACTAAGAGTCCTAATGTTATCATGCATGGGTGACCTACGGTTAGTGAGGTTTAACGATAACCTAAGCCTACAGAAAGGAAGGGAGAAGGGAGGAAAGAATAGTAAAGGTGAATATGGATGCTTATCCACACCCTTAAAGAACTTACCTTAGACCCTGCATAAAAGATTAGTGCAGAATGGACATAAGTAAGAGAGATGAGGTGAATGAAAATCAAACAATGGCAAACAACAATGATTATCATCCAAACATGAATCAAAGACACAAAGAAACAGCCCCAAAGCAAATGGCACAAGTGCCTTTTCAAACAGATAATCATACAAGGTCAAAGATGCGCCTGCAAGAAAATCTCAAGTGAAAACAAATCAGATAATTAGAAAAATGACTCCTAAAATTCCCAAATTAAACATTAAGGTTCCTCAACCAGAGGTAAACAACATATCAAAAGTCCCTGCAAAAAATCAAGATATTAGTCATTCAAATAATTAGGCAGAGTTCAGGTGGGAATTAGGGCTCAATGTGCCAAAGGGAAGGACCTAAATGCAATATGAAATAAATTTAAAAATTAAAGAAAAAATATTTTTATGCAATTTGGGATATTAGTGAACAAATGCAAAAAGAACGGATCAAAAATATTTTACGGATGCAGAGAAATAAAATAAATAATTTTAAGTATGCATGATATGAGTAATGCAAAAAGAAAATAGATTAAACAATTAATTTAAATGATAAAAATAAAGAAAAAAGAAAAAATAAAATTTGTAAAATTTTATTAAAATGATGAAAATGATGTATGAATTTTTTTGGTAATTTTTAAATGCAAAAATGTATTTTTTAAAATAAAAAATGAAATGATAAATTAAATAAAAATAAAAAGAAATAAAATGGGCTAGGGGTGCGTTAAGTAAAAAATACGTTGGAAATGGAATTGGGCTGAAGAGTGGGGGGTGCGTATAGCAACCCAGCCCACTAATTGATCAGAAAAAAAACAATAATAGGAAGAGACTACCGTGGGCATGGCATGTGCAAGGCGCGTGATCCTTTTAATGCGTTGGCTGCTTGCTGTTCGCATGATTCATCAAACGGCCCATGTTTGGTCAACGAGAATAAAAAGTAAGCGAAACAAACAAGAATGATTGGGAGTGCATGGTAAGACTCGTGGGTGAATAAACATGAGATTACAAAATAAATAAATAAAATAAAAAAACAAAAAGCACATGGCGCGATCTGAGCCGTTGGATTCATGGATCGGACGGTTGTGGTGTCATCTTCCTCACCCAAGCCCTCGCCGGACTGGTTCGCCGGCCACCACCGCCGGAGCTAGGGCTCCGCCACCTTCTCCGGCCACCTGCGATCAAAACAACACCAAAAAACATAAGGGGGTACACTATCCGACCCAGAAAATCGTCAGGAATTCAAATATTCAATCAAAAAACACAAACGACGCATGGATAAAGAGAATCGAAGGAAATATGCTTAGGGTTCAAAACTTTAAATCAACATTCCAAGCAAACCACACGTCCAAATTCAAAACCAAATACATTAGCATGATCAGCAATCATCACACATCAATATGGACATAAAAAAAAGAGTTTTAGGAGCACGAAAAAATTCATCAACCTGAGATGGCACAACTCCAATCCTTGCTTTTGGCTGCAAATGGTGGTTGAGTTGTGTTCTGGAGATCTCCAAGAGAAGGTTTGTGGAAGTACTTTTGGCAAAGACCTTGTGGATCGTGAGTTTTGATGAAAAAGAGCTTTAGGGTTCAAGCTTGGATTCCTCTCCAAAATCACGTGTGTCTAACCCTAACCAGTGCATGGATGGGTTTATAAAGACTAGGGTTTGTCTCTGAATATGAATTGGGCTTGGGTAATTACTTGTTTAATGATTTTTGAATAATTTTGGAAAAATGCATTATGTGGAATACACCTCTCTCCATGCATGTTCACTTAAAAATACCATGATGGATCACTTGTGTTTGGATTGCTAATCACACCATATTTAAATTGGGCCTTGAAACCATTTGATTCATGACCTTTTTAATAATTTGGGAATTTTGAATAATGGAAAATAAGTGAAGCATACACCATGGAATTTCTTAATTCTTGGGCCCAAAATGATCCTCAAGGAATGTCTTTTAATATTAGAAAGTGACATGAAACAATGGAATTGATTATAGGTCATTATCCCCAAAGTTGTGAAAATGGAGCCATGAAAAACCCTAAAAACCACTTTGCCTTCATTTGACCATAACTGGAGCTTCACAAATGATATGGAGACCCACTAGTACTTGTTGGAAAGAGGAGAAAAAGATATTCAGCTTTCATGTTGGAGAAAAATTCATTTGAAGCTTTCTTGATGATGAAAAGTCAAGTTGAATGAAGTGTAGATACTTGCCAAAAATGGAAACTTTTCAATATAGGTCACCTTCCAAATTTAGAAACTTTGCACCAACTCCTGATTCCTGAAAAATACATATGAAACTTGACCCCTGGAGACCATATGAGGATGTGAGACCTTGAAAACCTTGGAGAGAACCTCAAAATCCCACAGTTGACTTCTCCTCTCACTGTTGACTTTTACCCAATTCAACTGATTTTCAATCTTCTGATAAATTGAACTTCTCCTGAACCAAAATAATGGGCAACCTCCCATCCCTAGATACTTGGGGACCCAAGGAATACCATAGAATCAAGTCTTGCCTAAAAAATCAGAAATAAACTGACTTTATAGCAAACCCTAGTTGTGGTACCCTCAGTCTAGGAGGAAATAACACAGTCTCCAAATCCAAATTCCTCTGAATATGATGTGTATCCTCTCCAACAAAGATAAGATATGTCATTTTGTGATGATAAAAACCCAAGGAACTTGCCCATTGGAACAATAAACCCAAGAATTTCAAAACCCTAATTTATGCACTGGTTAGGAGAGAGTGATCCACTTGAGCTCTCTTGGATAATACCAAGACTCTTACATGACCCTCTGAAGTACTGCCTCAGGCACCTTGACCCCATGCTAAGAACCAATGATGTGCACACATGATAATGCAAAATGCAATGCAACCTAAGCCAATTTGTAATAAAGTAAAGAGGGCAAATTTTGGGGTGCAACACCTACAAGGATTGGCACGAGATGCTACATTTCGCTCTTCACGGCTACCGCACATCAGTCCGCACTTCAACAGGGGCAACCCCTTTCTCTCTAGTGTATGGCATGGAAGCAGTGCTCCCCATAGAAGTAGAGATCCCATCAATTAGAGTCTTGATGGAAGCCAAGCTAACAGAAGCTGAATGGTGCCATAGCAGGCATGATGAGTTGAACCTCATCGAAGAAAAGTGAATGACAGCTTTATGCCATGGTCAGCTATATCAGCAAAGAATGAAAAGGGCGTTTGACAAAAAGGTTCGACCCCACGTCTTCAAAGAAGGAGACCCCGTGCTCAAGAAGCTACCAATATTTCTCACTGATCCCAGGGGCTAGTGGACCTCGAATTACGATGGCCCTTACGTTGTCAAGAAAGCCTTCTCAGGCGGTGCCTTGAGACTCGCGACAATGGATGCAGAAGAATTCACTTATCCTACAAACGTAGATGTAGTCAAGAAATACTTCGCCTAAATGAAACAAAAAAAAACGTCTCGGTGGATTGAAAACCCGAAAGGGCGGTCCAGGCAAAAATTAGAGGCATCAAAAATAAAAATCATCCCGATGGATTGGAATCCAAAAAAACAATCCAGGAAAAAGTTAGGGATTCATGGCAAGTAACTACATTCTCACAAATGCCTCAGCGGTAACATCATCTGTCATAAAGTCTCCAGTCAGAGTCACCTTCGACAGAAGCTCAGAATGTCTAGAATTCAAAGTTGGTGGGAGTTTAACGGTCGTTATGTTTCGTTGTAGCCCTTTTCCCTTTAATTTACCATTTTCAAAACTTTGTACTGCTCCGTGGTATCACGCTCTTGGCTGATTACTATCCTATAAATAAAATTCGAGCCTTTGTGCCTTTTGTTTATAATTCTCATTTATTTTTCTTTGCAAATGACATGTTTATTTGATTAACATTCTTGAAATAGAAAAAATGATTTTAATCTTGTTTTAAATTTATTTCCACTTTAAAGACGGCAATTACTTTTTCATCGAACACAAAACGGTCGAACTTCGAAGTGCAGGATCAAATGTCCTCGGTAGAATTCTCACTCTGAAAGCCATTGATGGGTTTTGTTCCCCCTAGATAATTCCATCTCTCAAAAAAAAGCAAGAGTGCCTTTCGATCACTAACATGTTTACACCTTCCCCAGCAGAGATCTTGGTTCTCCAGCGAAAGTACGACACTTCAGCGATACTCTTAGCCCTAGTGCAGTCGGATATCCCGTTGTACACATCACTTGTCTATATGTCATGTCTGTTTTCTCAGCATACATTCATTCATACATGCATTCTGCATTATTAATTCATATTCATATTCATATTGCATCACTATCACTCTGGTCAGTTTCTCTCCCAAGTGATAAAGTCCTCTCGTCGGTCGAGTCATCAGCATTCCCCTCGTCAGGAAACATTCGTCTGAACAATCTCTTTTCGATCTACTTCTAGATTGAAACCGTTCTCGATCACTTTGATAACTTGAACCTCTAAAGGATAAGAAAACATTCGGCGGACATCCTTTGGAACATCACTCTTCGCCTTTGAAGATGATACACTTTTGCTTTCCCGGGTTAAAGAAAATCCCAGAGAAAGTCTTTCAACAAATGACTCTCGACAATACATCGGTCTTTCTTCAAAGAAAATCGATGTTAATGAAGTCATAGCACCTCAAAATTGGATCAGATCACATGGAATTTCTTCGTCGAAAGAATTCCGAAGAAAAGTGTGATATCCCCAAGCAGAAAGCAGTCTCTCAACTGACTCATTTTCCCCAGTAGAGTTTACAAATGGCGTCTCCAACAGAGAAGTTTGCGTACCTCTACAGCTCAGACCCATGGGTTTCTCCATCATGTCTGACATCAACACTTTTTCCATCAAATGGCATCTCTCCAGTAAACCTCGGCGAGAAGTTTGAGGAAAACCGCTACAAATAGCGTCCCTTGTCTAGAGAAAGACTCGACAAGAAGAAACTGAGACCAGTTCCTTGGTAGGAAACCAGGATCGAGGGGAATTTTATTAACAAAAGAAACTGAGACCAGTTCCTTGGTAGGAAACTAGGATCGAGGGGAAGTTTATTTCAGAAACTGAGACCAGTTCCTTGGTAGGAAACCAGGATTGCAGGGAAGTTTACTTCAGAAACTGAGACCAGTTCCTCGGTTGGAAACCAGGATCGAGGGGAAGTTTTACCTTTTCTAAGTAATAACGCTTAGTAAAAGAAGATGAATGCGTAAACTACCATTCATAGACACCATCAAAATTTCGGGTATTCCGATATTTAATCCTCTTGCACCCCGAATGCCTGAATATCTTCGCCATTCACACCTTTGGGTCCAAGAAGATTAAATAGGGGCATCTGTCATACCCCAAATTTTGACCTCCCCAAGGATTTTCATCATTGGGAAAATCATCATCATGATAAGGATACACCTATCCTACCTCACCTTGTTAGGCATTCACTGCAATCGAGGATTAGGGTTTTAAGCCCTCTCAGAGCACTCAGACAAAAGATCAATAGAGAAAGGACTTGATCTTCAACTTGTGTAGTCTCTCAAACATCCACAAGGGATTAAGAGATATCGCACATCAAGAATTAAGCACAAAAGTGCCACATTTCAGGCTAAGCAAGCCTCAGGATCGCCAGTGTCACCAAATTAGGGTTTTGGTCGACCAGGGCCTCCAGATGAAAATTTTCATCTGGGCATGAGTCCATGCCTCCACATATGGTCCAACAATCTCCAAAGAACCTCAAGAGTCCATCCACAATGGCCAAATCACCTTGAGTGTTCATCTACCAAAAAATCAGGAATAAGGGTTTTGACCTAATTCAACCCTTGAGTTGACTTGTGAAGTAAGACATGATTTGAAGCTCCAAAATGGACTTCAAGACCCCAAATACATCACATTGACATGTCTATGAGATTTGATTGACTCAAATAGCTCAATTCATAAGCCACATAAACTCAAATTCATCTGATCACAAATTAGGCTTTTTTGAGGAAAAAGTCAACCCTACCATTGACTGTTGACCTACACTTGTCCTCAAACCTTGAGGAGGGATCCAAGACATCCCTAAACACCCCTAGAGGCCATCCATGAAGTTTGATTGGGCCTAAGGGTTAATTTCATAGAGGAAGCACAAATTCAAAATTCATCTGCTGAAAAAGTCAACTGTGCAAAAGTCAAAGTTTGACTTTTTGAAATTTTGGTCAACCAAGGTTTCATTAACCCTAAAATCATGTTAATATGAGATTTGAATCATCATTCATCAAGAAAAATCAAGAAAAGTGGGATAACTTGTAAAAGGGGTAACCATAAAAACTTAAAAAATTTTCTAAGTTATGAACAAAAGGGGCAAGGGTACCAACTTCCAAGGATCATAACTTGAGATCCAAGAAACCATTTTGGATGATCCAAATATGGATTTGTAGATCTTGCTGCACTCTACAAAAGCTTCAACTAGACCTCATTCCAATTCCTCATAGATTTTAAATTATGGAGTGATCAATTTGGAAAAAACTTGGATTTCACACTTTTTCCAACACTTAGTGAAAATTTCACTAAGTCCAAAATCTGCCAGAGTTTTTCCCAAATGTAGAGGCAGTTTTCAACCAAATGCAAGATGTTCCAAAACCAAAGTTGAACATCACATTGAAGTAGGATATGTGGGCTTTCCAAAATGTCCCAGAACATCATCAAACTCCATTTGAGTAATGAGTTGTGAATCTCCAAAGTTGCTATGTTGCAAACTGTCTCCATGACAGTTTTGGACAGATTTTGCACAATTCTTGTGCCACACGATTCATTTCTCCAATTATGTCATTTTGCCAAGCCTTTTCATCAAAGAGGATCAGATTGGAGCAAAAATCTCTGATCACCAAGCCTCACAAGTCCATGGAGCTATGTTTAGGCATGACACACCTAAAATTCAAGATGCTTCAAATGGTCAATTTTGTTTCCAAGAATTTGAATTTAACTGATACATAGAGGTGTCATTCATCAGAGCAACAATGGACACTTCAGTCAAGCCTTATCCCTGCATCAAAGGACCACAGGCCTGCTCTCTTGACTCAAGTCAATGTTCAAAGGAGACTTGGATTCTCATTGATCAACACTGGCCAAACTTCTGTAGCAGTTGCCATTCACCATTGTTGCCAAAACAAACTTGCTCTACTATAAATAGAGCTCACTTCTGATCAATTTGAGTACACCAAAGGCCTTAAACACTTGCCTTTCTCAAAATCACTCACTTTCAAAAATGCCTTCATTTGCAAGTCACTATCAAATTTTTCATTAGAGAGTATTTCTATCCAAACCAATCACACACACACCTCACATATATCATATATGAGCTGATCAAACACCTAAACAACATCTAGAACACCAATTTCACAAAATCACATGTCATCTGCTCAAGTTTTCAACCAAGATGCAGCTGAGATGCCATAAACTGATCCAATCCATTTCAAATCACTCCAAGTGTTCAAACACACTCCATATGGTGTAGGGAAGATGTCCAGATCATCAAAACTCATCTGTAACATCTCCAACTCAAAAATAAAATTGCTCTTGCTGCCACGACCTTCAAGTAAGTCTAAACTTGGTTATCTCTTAATTCTTGCATATTTCCTCGCACAATACTTTTGCCTAACATTCATAATCATGCATAGAGTGTTTTCCCTCCATTAATTGCTTTGTTTAAATCGTGTATGGAACTTCTGAGCCTTCTTGCAAATTTTAGGGTTCTTGAGGTTTCTCTTTGATTTCTTATTCTATACTTAAAATAAATGAAATTAAAGACCATAGACATGATCGTGAGTTAAAAACGAGCAGATTGATATGTGGATTGCATGGTTTCATCAAGTATTCAGTGAGATTGGAGTGGAAATGCAAATCAGCCAAACCCAGAACACACGCGTGTTCTTCAGCTGTTCTTGGCGCCTTTTTTTCTTAAATTCAAATATTTGAATTTTGTGATTTTATTTAATTGATTCAAAAATTAATTTCTCTCTGATTTTAATTGATCTTGAGTTGATTCTTTTTTAAGTAATTCACAATAATGTTAAAATATTTTGTTTTACAAAAATTTCCCAAAAATATTATTTATTTTATATATTTAATATTTTTTTCAAAGAATTAATATTTTAATTGTTTTTAACATTTTAAAATATTTTTCTTTCTTGATTTTTTCCATTTAAATGATTTTTAATCATTACATGGATAAAAACATGATTTTTCAAACATTAATCCAAGGTCATAATTCATTTTTGACAAATTTTGATCATTTTATTAATTTTTAATCAAAATTAATGAATATTTTTAATCAAAATTAGGGTTTTGATTATTTTCACCCTAATCAATCTTTTCAAAAACACTTTGGGCCTCTTGATAGAGATTAAGTCCCAACCTCTTTGTAAATAAAACTTTTTGGGACTCAATGCATTGTATAAGTCCCGACACCATTTCAGAAATTTCGGCGCGATCGTCGCCCTTTTTAAATTTCATCTGGGCATACCCTTGTGTTATAAGTCCCATACATCTTTCAAAAATCAATTTTGGGCCTCTCTTGTTATATAAGACCCAATCCTTTTTTGACCAAAATATTTTTGGGCCTCAGTGTATTGTATAAGTCCCGATATGTCAAAAATAAACGGCGCGATCGTCGCCTTTTCAAAACAAATCATCTAGGCATACCCCTTGTATCGTAAGTCCCATTTTCTTTTAAAATAATCTCTTTGGGCCTCTAATAGAGTGTAAGACCCAAACCCCCTTGTACAAAAATAATGTGGGCCTCACTTATTATATAAGTCCCTCTGTACAGTTTTCAAATCCCTAACGCAGTTATCGTCTTTTATCAAATAACATGGGCCACTCCTTGAGCTGTAAGACCCACATCTCTGTACAAAAATAATCTCTTGGGCTCTCTTGCTGTATAAGACCTAATTCCCTCTGTAAATACTCTGTTAACAATACTGTCTGTATTTAAATCATCAGGGCATCTCTTGTTGAATAAGCCCCATTTACTGTTTTGAAATAACTGTTGTCAAAACTTTCTTCAATTTCTTGTACAACTAACATTTACAGCATGGAAGCTCTACAACGGGTAAGTTTTTACCTGCTTTCATTTACTGCTTTATATATATATACTGTATTGTGGGAAGCGACACATGGTTAGTCTTCTTTCATTCTTTTACCAGTCATATATATATATACTGTATTGTGGGAAGCTGCGCACAGTTAGTCTTCTTTCATAAACTTTTTAAATACATGTCATATATCAACTGTATATATACTTGTATAGAAATTTCCCCGACAACTACGTCTAGAACTAGGTAAAGCCAGTTGTTTACTCTCTCATAACAGTCAAACATAGATCCCAAATAGGATTCCAGACACAATCTTCCCTTCTCTCGGGGTTAAACAATATAGAACAAAGAGAAAGGCAGTATTCCTCGTGAACCTTTTCTTAGACTGTCACTTTAGAAATTGTCAAAAGAACTCTATTCCCCAGAGATGATCTCTTCCCGGTGAATTGCATCTCTTGAGTTTCTTCAAACCTCTGACTGTTCATGAAATGATCTGTTCCCAGTGAATTGCATTTCTTGAACTTTCTTTGGTTTGGACCCACGGGCTTCCTAAAAGCATCCCTAGTCTCCTCTTGGGCTTTGTACAAGGACCCTCCGGCTTCTTAGAAGTTCTCAGCCTCCTCTTGGGCTTAGTACAAGGACCCAGAGACCTCTACAGGTATAGGAACAGAACCTAGTCATCATTTGCTAGAGCTGTCTTTCTGAGTCAAGTGTCAGACCAGTTCATGGGTTGACCTTCATCCCTTAACATACCAGCCTTCTCTTGGGCATAGTACAAAGATCACCATCTGAGAATCAAATTTCTCAAAACTAGTAGACTTGGACAGTCTCAATACCCTTTGGATTTCCCATTTCCTTAAAGAACATGAAATAACCCTAATCCTCTGATTATTCCTAAAACAGAATTAAACCAACAGTTTTCACAACTTAAACCTTTAATTCTTTAGCATTCAAGGACAATTACCCTCAACTGTAACAATCCAGTTAAACCCCCAACATGGGTCTTTTACTGTCATAAACCTTATCAGAACTTTAAGGTATCTGACACCTCAACTTTTCTGTAATCCCCAGCAAGAGTTGAATTATCCATCATACTGGACCTATCTCTAGACTGAAACAGTCTTCAGCAGAAGATAACCTCCTCTTAGGCTTTATATAAGGAGTTTTCCCCAACAGAACAAGCCTCATCTTAGGCTTTGTATAAGAATTTCTTTCTCTGTCTACCCACAACAAAGATAGCCTCCTCTTAGGCTTTGTATAAGGATTCTTGGACTGTAACCAGTAAAGTCAGCCTCTTCTTAGGCTTTGTATAATAATCATTCCTCATCAGAGTCAGCCTCCTCTTAGGCTTTGTATAATGATAACCTTCAATAGAGTTAGCCTCCATCTTGGGCTTTGTACAAGATACAAAATAAATATTCCCCAGCTGGTTGGAATTAACCTTTTAGCCTCAATCTTGGGCTTTGTACAAGACAAATAAAACTTTTCCCCACTAAGTCAAAAACTCTCTTGTTGAGTTAGTCAGTTTTTTAGCCTCCATCTTGGGCTTTGTATAAGATACTTCCAAAAAACCTCTCCAGCAGAGTTAGTCTTTTAGCCTCTATCTTGGGCTTTGTACAAGATACCAACACTCTCTTGTTGAGTATAAAAACACTCTCTTGTTGAGTATAAAACTGTCTTTAGCCTCCTCTTAGGCTTTGTATAATGAAACACTCTCTCGTTGAGTATAAACAGTCTTTTCTGCCTCCATCTTGGGCTTTGTATAAGATATCAAAACACTCTCTTGTTGAGTCTAAACTGTCATTTAGCCTCCTCTTAGGCTTTGTATAATGATACTCTCTTGTTGAGTCTAAACTGTCATTTAGCCTCCTCTTAGGCTTTGTATAATGAAACACTCTCTTGTTGAGTATAAACAGTTTTTTCAGCCTCCATCTTGGGCTTTGTATAAGATATCAAAACACTCTCTTGTAGAGTCTAAACTGTCATTTAGCCTCCTCTTAGGCTTTGTATAATGATACTCTCTTGTTGAGTCTAAACTGTCATTTAGCCTCCTCTTAGGCTTTGTATAATGAAACACTCTCTTGTTGAGTATAAAACTATCTTTTAGCCTCCATCTTGGGCTTTGTACAAGATACCAACACTCTCTTGTTGAGTATAAACAGTCTTTCAGCCTCCATCTTGGGCTTTATCCAGATACCCAAATATAAACACTCTCTTGTTGTGTTCATCAGTCAATTTCAGCCTCCTCTTAGGCTTTGTATAATGATCTTTCCCCAGCGGAATCAGTCAAATTTCAGACTCCTCTTAGGATTTGTATAATGATCTTTCCCCAGCGGAATCAGTCAAATTTCAGCCTCCTCTTAGGCTTTGTATAATGATTTCCCTAACAGAAACAGCCTCCTCTTAGGCTTAGTATAATGATTTTCCTTAGCAGAGATTTCTCCCTTTAGAGATGACAAATTCTCTCTCAGTCAAACCTTTATCTTCATATCTTGGGCTTTGAATAAGATACAGATAAACCTTTTAGCTTCACATCTTGGGCTTTGAACAAGATACAACAAACAAAAACACATGTTTCTCCCTTAGATTAGGAGAAACTACGATTGCTCTGATTTCCCTATACCTCATAACAGGGAATACGTAGGCATAAGGTTTGCAATAATCTTAGCGAGCACACTCAACTAGAAACCTTAGGTCCCTGACCTTACCAAAGACATCAGAAAACCAAAAACAACAAAACTCTCTCTCAAATAACAGACATCTTCCCCATTTACAGATAAACATGAATCAATACCGAGTATTTAAGCAATGATCCTAAAACTATAACCTGTGGATAACCACATACAGGATGGGTAATTGACAACTTCCCATTGTGTAATCTGACCCCGGACTCCCCAATCTCTTTACCGCAACTTGTTCAAAGAACAACATTTGCAAAGCAAGGTTAGTTTGAGATAGCTTCCCTTTCCCTTCAAGCTTCATCGGGATAAATAAGAAATCAGAAAGTAGCAACCCAAATATTTCCTACCACTGAGGTGAGGAAATCCCATGGCGATAAGGTGGTCGCGTCACCGACAAAAATCGCACGCTACAAAAATATGGAGCACAAAGTGCCCAAAGATGAAAATACGGAGCATAGAGTGCCCCAGGATGAAAATACAAAGCATAGAGTACCCCAGGATGAACATGTTGAAGTACATTGGTGGCAGAGGGTGCCCCAAGGTAGGCAAAAGGCATTCTAGATTGAAAACCTTGATATGGAGAATGTGCAGCAGGTTGAAAAACTGTAGGGGGATTTAAACGTGAATGGGAGGACTCCTATATTCAGGCACATTATCAGTAGGTGCTCTAATTGTCACAGGTGCAGAATTTTGGCGAGGCTTCTCTATAAAGCATAACAACTTCTGATCAAGGAGCTCTTGAACTTTGTTCTTGAAAATGATACATGCTTCTGTAGAGTGCCCTATGTAACCATCATGGTACGCATAGGTGGCACTGGGATCATGCTTAAGATGGTGGAGAAAGGAATGAAGGAGAACTGCACAAGAGCTGCCACACATAGACCTCTTTCTTCTCTCACTCACATTAATTTAAACACTCCCACAATCAATTTACCAGACACAGACTCAACTCTCACTTAAAATAAATATACTTCCTCTCTCTTTTTCCATTTGGCAGCGAACACTAAAAAAGGAAAGAGCCTTTCATTTTCATCTTGACCTCAACTGAACCCTTTCTTTATTCTAATCCTACTAACTAACCTTCACTCTTGCATCTTCCACAATAGGACACTCACCTTTTCCCCTCTCATTCTTCATTATGAATCATTTTTTCTAAAAATTCTATAGATACAAACCCTCACATTCAGCAAATCCTCCACCATGCGAACACTGTGATTCCCCACCTCTACCTTCAACTAGTTCCAATCCAAATCCACTATTAACCTTCTTCAAAACCGATTCATCACCATACACCTTTAGAAACGATTTAAAACAACCAACATATTTTCCTTCTACAACTTCCGTTCGCACCTCCGCCATCTCCAACTACAAACCGTACGTACCCATACTCTCACTAATCTTTCATTTCAAACTTACACAGTCATTTCAACTTCACCATTATACTCCTTCTATCGTCTCTATACATAAAAACACTATGGTAACCTTACCACCCTTCTAACCACATAATATTCCACAGCTCTTCCATTTTCATTTTTCACCAATTTAACTACACAAAACAACCTGTTGCTCACTTCATCAAATCATGTTCACAACACATTTCCATATTGTTCATAACACCATAACACAACCTTAAATACCATCACCATTGTAACCCTTCATTTATCACCATGAACTAATTTGAGCGCCTCACATTTCACATATTCAAATAACACAACTTCCACAACTGGACCACAACAAAAAACACTTAAAAAAAATCAAAATAAAAAAAAATAGTGAAATAAAAGTAGGAGGAAAAAGAAACAAGGTTTTTCCTCTACCACCACTCCCGTCCAACAACGACAGTGTTTCACCACTCAGAATCAATCGTCATTTTGCTCTCGCATTAGCAACAACTCTTTTGGTTGGGATTCGAAACAACAACGTTCATCAACAACTCGTGAATTGACTTCATTCCGTTTGCACCAACTCAATGATACGAACTCGGTCAGTAACACCGTTTAGCAAGATGTTGAACCAGATGTTCTGCCAAGTCTGTCAGACATCATGTTCTACAAGATGTTGTGACATGTTCCAGAACATATTATACCAGATAGTTAGGGCATGTGTATTTTGGTAATTTTAGTGTGATTTTTGAGGATGTTCTAATGCACACGTGGGTGACCTGTATTGGAGTATATTGTGGGAATTTCTGTTATTGCAGATTCTGTTACTTTTCATAAAAATGATCCTTGAGCATTTTTAGGAAATTTTGTATTTTTCTCCTATTATTATGCAGGTTGATTTGCAGTTAGTTTATTCTGATTGCTGCTATTTGTGCACCTCAAGAAGCCCAAGTCCAGTAGGTCTGGAGTCTATTTAAAGAGAAGAAAAACCTTATTGGAAGAAGAGAGCATATCGTAAAGAATTTAGAGAATTAGGATTAGCCGTTGTTTTGGTTGGTCCCTAGGGTTTTCGCTTGTTAATTGTATGTCACCCATGTATCTTATGATCCATTGAGTTTAACTGATTATTCATTATCCACTCTAAGCTTTTAAGCAAAGAGTGTATTGTTCTTGGTTGAAGCTTTTACGTAAGATCAAGTATTGTTCTGGAAGTGTGATCTTTTGTTTTGTTAGGTTGTTTTGTATACAGTCACTGGGATTATGATTGTGGTTGTTTGATATCACTGAGGTGATTAGGGAGTTAGAGAGGTTCTCATAACTAGAAGTTCCGAGGTAGAAGTTGCATCGGGTAGGGATTAAGTGAGGAGTTGTAAACTGGGATTGTTTATCTTCGAATTAATACTACTGATAATGGATTTCTTTCCTGGCTTGGTAGCATCCAGACGTAGGTGAGTTGCACCGAACTGGGTTAACAACTTTGGTGTTATTTATATTCTTCAATTTACCGTTTTTGGTTGTTGAATGTTCAAACTATGTTTTGATCCAAGTGTTGTGACATTTGTCTCGACATCTGGTATCTGCGTGCCAGAATTTCAAGGCCATTCTCCAATTCACAAATCAGGTTGAATCATGCCCAACTACAATTCCAAGACCATAATTTTCATCCCCAAGACTAATGATGTAGACATTATGGAGAATTTCAGACCTACAACTCTTGCCAATTTCAAGTTTAAGATTTTCTCCAAGATCCTGGCTGACAGACTTACCACAATCATTCTTTCTCTAATCTTTACTGAACAAAGGGGGATTCATCAAGTCAAAAAATTTGAGAGATTGCATATGTCTAGATTTTAAAGCAATCAATCAACTTCACACAAGCTCTTATGGGGGAGGCATAACTATTAAAGTTAACATCTCAAAGGCCTTTGAAACTTTGTGATAGAGCTTCCTTCTCACCATTCTAAGAAGATTTGGTTTTAATGAGACTTTGTGTAACTGTATTCAGGCTATCATATCCCCTTCCTCCCTTTCAGTTTCCATTAATGGCACTTTGAATGGCTACTTCAACTATATTAGAGTAGGGAGACAAGGTTACCCCTTGTCCCCCCTGTTTTGCATTGTAGAAGAAGCCCTTAGCGAGGGTATCTCTAGCCTTCCCTTGAAGGGCAAGCTTAATTTGATAAAAGGTTACAAGCATAACAATATCCCTTCTTATGTCCTCTTTACTAATGATATCTTCATCTTTTGTACAGGAAGAAATGCTAACATAAATGCCCTCACTAATCTCTTCACTGCTTATTCTCTTGCCTCTAGAAAAATATTTAGCATAACTAAATCCAAAATTTACTATGGCTCAATTACCATCTCTAGGATGAACTACTTATCCAGGATAACTATTTTTTCCGTAGAATTTTTTCCCTGTAATTGTCTTGGAGTCCCTCTCTTCAAAGGCAGAGTTAATGCCACTAACCTACAACACATTGTTGATAGAATCATCTCTAAGATAATATCCTAGAAGGGATCTCTTTTGTCCATGGCAGGTAGGGTCATGCTTGTCAATTCAGTCACCCAAAGAATGATTGAGTGGTAATTTTAATAAGAGAAAGATCATTATGGTTGCTTGGAAGAAAACTTGCTCTTCTCTCTCCCTAGGAGGTCTTGGTTTCATATCCTTTAATACCCTTAATGAAGCTAGCCAACTCAAATTGAGTTGGGACATGTTGATAAGTATGGAGCCTTGGGCTAAAATTTTGAAGGCCAAAACCTTAAGATCCAATGGATTCATCAAACACCGCATCTTTTCTTCAATTTGGAAAGGTATCAAATATGAACTGCATCTGATTTCTAAAAACTTTGGTTGGATCATGGGAAAAGGCAAATACATCAATTTCTTCACTACTATGAAAAATACCTCTCATAACGGTTGGAAAAGGGATACAACCACGTCTGACCAACCGTTGTGAGGTAAGGTGTGATTTTATGTATGCTTCTTTCCACGATGGTGGTACTACCGTGATTATAAGTTAAGTAACGCACAACCTATCATAATAGTTACTTTAAACAACCGTTGTTATATGTCTCAACCTATCACAACAGTTACTTTAAAAACCATTAATGTATGTCTTTTAATAAAAAAATGAAGCAATAAAACAACAATAACAACAACAGCATGAACAACAAGAACAAAAACAAGAACTACAACAAAAATAACAACAAAAACAACAACAATAACAACAAAAACAACAAGAAAAACAACAACAACAACAACAACAACAACAATAATAATAATAATAATAATAATAATAATAATAATAATAATAATAATAATAATAATAATAATAATAATAATAATAATAATAATAATAATAATAAGAACACCAAGAACAACAACAAGAACAATAATAAAAACAACTAGAATAACAACAACAACAACAATAACACCACCACCACCACCACCACCACAACCAACAACAACAACAACAACAACAATAAACATTGCTAACATGAATCCATGTTTTCCTTGTCTCATTCAAGTAGGAGAAGAGATGATGGAGTTCTGAAATTAGTTAATGAAAGAAATGATATTTTCGAGTTTTATTTATGGAATAAATGATGTTTTCGAGCTTGGTTTAATGGAGAAATAGAGTGTCGTAAATGAAGATGATGTTTGGAGGTAGAAGATGAAGTTCGTCTAAGTTGGAAGTTCATATAAGTTTTAGGTTTCACGCGAATCACTAATGGTAGTATCTTGAGCATTGATACTCACTAAATAGACGCCAAATATTTGTTTAAGAATGGTGAAGAAACTCAATAAACACACTTATATTGAGTTAATACAAGCAATTCCCTTCTTATCATAATCTCCTTGCCATACGAACCTCAATTGAATCAGAACGATAGACTTCAAATTCGTTTTAGGAGATTTGTAAAAAGACATCATAAAAATTAGAATAATGTTAAGAGTATAGATTAGAAGCGTGATCCTACCGCCAATGGAGAGGAACTTACCTTTCCACGATGAGAGCTTGGAATTCAAATAATCAATCACTCCTGACCACGGTGAAACACTTCTAGGATCCGAACCCACCGAAACTCTGAGGAATTTGAAAGGGATTTTGGCAGCACAACAACTAAGAAAATCTACATCAACTTCAAGGAAAGAATCAGAGATATTAATGCCATAAATCTTTCATTTAAAGAAATTCACCTTTAATTTGGAAACCAATTCAAATCCCTAAAAATTGCCTTGAATGTCCATAAATTTTGCCAACTTCACTCCCCTGTCAGAATCGTATCGTCCACAAATTGGAGAATGTTGTATTCACATTCATTACCGCATTTCATTCCCTTGAACATCCCTGTTTCCAATGCTTTGGATACTAAACTAGCCAAACCTTCACCTACAATCATGAAGAGAAACGGAGATAACATATCACCTTGTCTTAGCCCCTTCGGTCCAACAAAGTCTGAGGTTGGACTACCATTGACCAAAACTGAGAAAGAAGTGTTGAAGATGCAATCCTCCATCCAAAAATTCCATCTGGATCCAAAGCCAAGCCTTCTGAACATATAACAAAGGAAATTCAATGAAACACAATCGAAAGCTTTTTCAAAATCCACTTTCAAAATAAAGCCCTCCTTCTTGAATCTTCTATCATAGTCAATGAGCTCGTTAACCACCACCACCCCGTCGAAGATTTGGCGCCCTAGAATGAAACCTGTTTGAGTATGAGAGATAACCTTTCCAATCACCCTCTTTAATCTACCCACTAAAATCTTGGACAAGATTTTGTAAGAGCTAAAAATAAAGCAGATCAGACAGTATTCTCCCAAGGTTTGGGGGATCTCAACCTTAGGAAAAAGGGCAATAAACGAAGCTGAAAATGCCTTAGGAAGAGTATATGAAATATAAAATTCGTTAATAAAAATCATTAGATCTGACTTAAAATATCCCAACTATGTTTTAAAAATTCTAAAGAAAAGCTTCCAGGAGCCGAAGTTTTTTCCCCATCACACTCCCAAATAGCTTTCTTAAATTCTTCAAGAAAAAAAAGGTTTCTCCAAAATGAGATTATCTTTCTCACTCAATTATTTGAAATCTAAACTAGGGAGTAACGACCTGTTCACTAAGACTTCTTTATAACTCTTTTTGAATTTTTTTATGCAATCTTTAATCTCAAATACTCCTTCAATTCTTCCGTCATCAGTGTCTATGTGAAGAATATTATGTTTATTGCTGCGAGCCCTCATAGCCTTGTGAAAGAATCTCGAGTTCATGTTGCCTTCATTGATTAACTTTACTATAAATTTTAATCTAATCAAGCTTTCTTTTCTAAGTAATAAATCCTAAAATTAATTACTCAATGATTTCTAAACTTTTAGTTCCTCTACATAATTGGTGTAGCAACGGTTTTTGAGACCGACCCGCACCCGCCTGACGGATGGGGATTATATTTTTGGGTGCTACTTTCTGATTTCTTATTTATCCCGATGAAGCTTGAAGGGAAAGTGAAGCTATCTCAAACTAACCTTGCTTTGCAAATGTTGTTCTAAACAAGTTGCGGTAAAGAGATTGGGGAGTCCGGGGTCAGATTACACAATGGATAGTTGTCAATTACCCATCCTGTATGTGGTTATCCATAGGTTATAGTTTTAGGATCATTGCTTAAATACTCGATATTGATTTGTGTTTAACTGTTAAATAAGAGAATGTCTGATGTTTGAGAGAGAGTTGTTGTTTTTGTTGTTTTTGGTAAGGTCAGGGACCTAAGGTTTTTAGTTTAGTGTGCTCGCTAAGATTATTGCAAATCTTATGCCTACGTATTCCCTGTTATGAAATATAGGGAATCAGAGCAATCGTAGTTCCTTCTAGTCTAAGGGAGAAACAGTTGTCTGGGTGTCTTGTTCAAAGCCCAAGATTTAAGATAAAGGTTAGTTGATTTGTATCTTGTTCAAAGCCCAAGATATGAAGCTAAAAGGTTTTCTGTATCGTGTTCAAAGCCCAAGATGTGAAGCTAAAAGGTTTCTGACTGAGAGAGAATTTGTCATCTCTAAAGGGAGAATTCCTTATCTCAACTAAGGTTTTTGTTGATTTTAGTGTGTGCCTTGATTGAAGCTCAAGGTGGAAGCTAAGAGGTTGATTGGATTACACTGGGGAAAATCATTATACAAAGCTTAAGAGGAGGTTATCTCTGTTAGGGGAATCATTATACAAAGCCTAAGAGAAGGCTGAAAAGATTGACTGACTCCACTGGGGGAGAATCATTATACAAAGCCTAAGAGGAGGCTGAAATTGACTCAAGAAGAGAGTGTTATTTTATATCTTGTACAAATCCCAAGATGAAGGCTAAAAGACTGTTTATACTCAACAAGAGAGTGTTTCTGTATCTTGTACAAAGCCCAAGATGAAGGCTAAAAGACTGTTTATACTCAACAAGAGAGTATCATTATATAAAGCCTAATATGAGGCTAAAGACTGTTTTGACTCAACAAGAGAGTGTTGGTATCTTGTACAAAGCCCAAGATGGAGGCTAAAATACTATTTTATACTCAACAAAAGAGTGTTTTATACTCAACAAGAGAGTGTTTTATACTCAACAAAAGAGTGTTTTTATACTCAACAAATGAGTGTTTTATACTCAACAAGAGAGTGTTTTATACTCATCAAGATATTGTTTTGTATCTTGTATAAAGCCCAAGATGGAGGCTAAAAGACTGTTTATACTCAACAAGAGAGTGTTTCTATATCTTGTACAAAGCCCAAGATGAAGGCTGAAAGAGAGTTTGCTCTTTGGGGAAAAAGGGTTTTGTCTGTCTTGTACAAAGCTCAAGATTGAGGCTAAAAGGTTAATTCTACTTAGCTGGGGAATATTTATTTGGTATCTTGTACAAAGCCCAAGATGAAGGCTAACTCTATTGAAGGTTATCATTATAGAAAGCCTAAGAGGAGGCTGACCGCTGAGGGATGATCATTATACAAAGCCTAAGAGGAGGCTGACTTTACTGGGTACAGTAAAAGAATCCTTATAAAAAGCCTAAGAGGAGACTATCTTTGCTGGGGATAGAAAAAGAATCCTTATACAAAGCCTAAGAGGAGGCTATCTTCTGCTGAAGACTGTTTCAGTCTAGAGACAGGTCCAGTATGATGGTAATTCAACTCTTGCTGGGGATTGCAGAAAGGTTGAGGTATCAGAGACCTTGAGGTTCTAATAAGGATACAGTAAAATGATCCTAGCTGGGGGTTTAACTGGATTGTTACAGTTGAAGATAATTGTCCTTGAATGGTGAAGAATTAAAGGTGTAAGTTGTGAAAACTTTTGGTTTAATTCTGTTTTGGGATTAATCGGAGGATTAGGGTTATTTCCTATTCTTTAAGGAAATGGGAAATCCAAAGTGTATTAGACTGTCCAAGTCTACTGGTGTTTGAGAAATTGATTCTCAGATGGTGATCATTATATTATGCCCAAGAGAACACTGGTAAGTCAAGGGATGAAGGTAAACCCAATAATTGGTCTGACACTTGACTCAGAAAGACAGCTCTAGCAAATGATGGATAGGTTATGTTCCTATACCTGTAGAGGTCTCTGGGTCCTTGTACTAAGCCCAAGAGGAGGCTAAGAACTTCTAAGAAGCCGGAGGGTCCTTGTACAAAGCCCAAGAGGAGGCTTGGGATGCTTTTAGGAAGCTCGTGGGTCCAAACCAAAGAAAGTTCAAGAAATGCAATTCACCGAGAAGAGATCATTTCATGAGCAGTCGGAGGTTTGAAGAAACTCAAGAGATGAAATTCATCGAGAAGAGATCATCTCTGGGGAATAGAGTTTCTTTGACAATTTCTAAAGTGACAGTCTGAGAAAAGGTTCACGAGGAGTACTGCCTTTCTCTTTGTTCCATATTGTTTAACCCCAAGAGAAGGTAAGACTATATCTGGAATCCTATGTAGGATCTATGTTTGATTGTTATGGGAGAGTAAACAACTGGCTTTACCTAGTTCTAGACGTAGTTTCCGGGGAAAACTCTATACAAGTATATATACAGTTGATATATGACAAGTATTTAAAAATTTCATGAAAGAAGACTAACCGTGCGCAGCTTCCCACAATACAGTATATATATATATGACTGGTAAAAGAATGAAAGAAGACTAACCATGCGCCACTTCCTACAATACAGTATATATATATATATATATATATATATATATATATATATATATATATATATATATATATATATATATATATATATATATATATATATATATAAAAGCAGTAAATCGAAGCAAGTAAACACTTACCCATTGTAGAGCTTCCATGCTGTAAATGTTAGTTGTACAAGAAATTGAAGAATGTTTTGACAACAATTATTGCAAAACAGTAAATGGGGTTTATTCAACAAGAGATGCCCTGATGATTTAAATACGGACTGTATTATTAACAGAGTATTTACAGAGGGAGTTGGGTCTTATACAACAAGAGAGCCCAAGGATTGATTTTGTTCATAGTTATGGGTCTTACAGCTCAATGAGTGGCCCAAGTTATTTGATAAAAGACGATAGCCGCGTTAGGGTTTTGAAAACTGTACAGAGGGACTTATACAATAAGTGAGGCCCACATTATTTTTGTAGAAGGGTTTGGGTCTTACACAACAAGAGAGGCCCAAAAATTATTATTTTTAAAGAAAAATGGGACTTACAGCTCAAGGAGAGTCCCAGATGATTCTGTTGAAAAGGCGATGATCGCGCCGTTTATTTTTGACGTATCGGGACTTATACAATACAATGAGGCCCAAAAGATGTTTTGGTCAAAAAGGGATTGGGTCTTATACAACAAGAGAGGCCTAAAGTTGATTTTGAAAGATGTGTGGGGCTTATAACACAAGGGTATGCCCAGATGATTTTTCGAAAAGGCGACGATAGCGCCGTTGTTTTGAAAATGTACAGAGGGACTTATACAATAAGTGAAGCCCACAAATGGTTTATGTACAAAAAGGGTTGGGACTTACACTCTATTAGAGGCCCAAAGAGATTTGAAAAGATTGATTAGGGTGAAAATAATCAAAACCCTAATTTTGATTAAAAAATGTTAATTAATTTTGATTAAAAATTAATAAAATGATCGAAATTTGTCAAAAATGAATTATGATCTTGGATTAATGTTTGAAAAATCATGTTTTTATTCATGGAACGATTAAAAATCATTAAAATGGGAAAAATCAAGAAAGAAAAATATTTCAAAATGTTAAAAACAATTAAAATATTAATTCTTTGGAAAAAATATTAAGTATATGAAATAAATAATATTTTTGGGAAATTTTTGTAAAACAAAATATTTTAACATTTTTGTGAATTATTAAAAAAAAGAATCAACTCAAAATCATTTAAAATCAGAGAGAAATTATTTTTTGAATCAATTAAATAAAATCACAAAATTCAAATATTTGAATTTTCAAAAAATGGCGCCAAGAACAGGGCAAGAACACACGCGTGTTCTGACCTTGCCCAGATTTGCGTTTTCCATCCAATCTCACTGAATACTTGATGAAACCATGCAATCCACATATCAATCTACTCGTTTTCAACTCACGATCATGTCTATGGTCTTTAATTTCATTTATTTTAAGTATAGAACAAGAAATCAAAGCAAAACCTCAAGAACCCTAAATTTGGTATGAAGGCTCAGAAATTCCACACACGTTTCAAACAAAGCAATTAATGGAGGGGAAACAGTCTATGCATGATTATGAATGTTTGGCAAAAGTATTGTGCTAGGAAATATGCATAAATAAAGAGATGACCAAGTTTAGGCTTACTTGAAGGTCTTGGCAGTAAGAGCAAAGTGATTTTTGAGTTGGAGGTGTTACAAATGAGTTGTGATGATCTGGAAAGCTTCCCTACACCATATGGAGTGTGTTTGAACACTTGGAGTGATTTGAAATGGGCTGGATCAGTTTATGGCATCTCAGCTGCAACTTGATTGAAAACTTGAGCAGATGGCATGTGATTTTGTGAAATTGGTGTTCCAGATGTTGTTTAAGTGTTTGATCAGCTTACATATGATATATATGAGGTGTGTGTGTGATTGGTTTGGTCGGAATTGCTCCCAAACTCAAAACCCGATAGTGACTTGCTTTGGAAGGAAAATTTGAAAGTGAGAGAGTGATTTTGAGAAAGGCAAGTGTTTAGGGCCTTTGGTGTACTCAAACTGATTAGAAGTGAACTCTATTTATAGTAGAGCAGGTTTGTTTTGGCACTAATAGTGAATGACAACTGCTGCAGAAGTTTGGTAAATGTTGATCAATGAGAATCTAAGTCTCCTTTGAACATTGACTTGAGTCAATAGAGCAGGTCTGTGGTCCTTTGCTATAGGGGTAAGGCTTGACTGAAGTGTCCATTGTTGCTCTGATGAATGCCACCTCTATGTATCCATTGAATGCTCCAAAACAAAATTGGAGTCTTGAAGCATCTTAAGCCTTTTAGGTTTAGCATGCTACTTGTGGAATCTTTGACTTGGGAGGCTGATGAATTAGTGTTTGTCCCTTGGTTGTTCCCCCTTGAGGTGTGCAGATGGATAAGCATGCTTGGAATCACACAATTTAAGCAATTCAAGCTCTAATGCACTAATCTGCCTTGCCAAGACAGTTTGAAACATGGCATGTTGCAGCTGTCATAACTCATAGCTCAGATGGAATTTGAGGAAGTTCTTGGATATTTTAGAAAGCCCAAATATCCTACTTCAATGTGATATTCAACTTTGGTTTTGAAACATCTTGCATTTGGTTGAAAACTGCCTCTACATTTAGGAAAAACTCTGGCAGATTTTGGACTTAGTGAAATTTTCACTAAGTGTTGGAAAAAATGTGAAATCCAAGTTTTTGCCAAATTGATCACTCCATAACTTAAAATCCATGAGGAATTGGAATTAGGTCTAGTTAAAACTTTTGTAGAGTGTAGCAAGACCTACAAATCCATATTTGGATCATCCAAAATGGTTGCTTGGATCTCAAGTTGTGGTCCTTGGAAGTTGGTATCCTTGCCACTTTTTTTCATAACTTATAAAATTTCTAAGTTTTTCATGGTTACCCCTTTTACAAGTTATCCCATTTTCTTTGATTTTTCTTGATGAATGATGATTCAAATCACATATTAACAAGATTTTAGGGTTAATGGAACCTTGGTTGACCAAACTTTTAAATAGTCAAACTTTGACTTATTGCACAGTTGACTTTTCAGCAGATGAATTTTGAATTTATGCTTCCTCTGTGAAATCAATCCTTAGGCCCAATCAAACTTCATGGATGGCCTTTAGGGGTGTTTAGGGATGTCTTGGGTCCTTCCCCAAGGTTTGAGGACAAGTGTAGGTCAACAGTCAATGGTAGGGGTGACTTTTTCCTCAAAAAACCCTAATTTGTGATCAAATGAATTTGAGTTTATATGGCTTATGAATTGAGCTATTTGAGTCAATCAAATCTCATAGACATGTCAATGTGATGTATTTGAGGTCTTGAAGTCCATCTTGGAGCTTCAAATTGTGTCTTGCTTCACAAGTCAACTCAAGGGTTGAATTAGGTCAAAACCCTAATTCCTGATTTTTTGGTAGATGAACACTCAAGGTAATTTGGCCATTGTGGATGAACTCTTGAGGTTACTTTGAGCTTAATGGAACATATATGGAGGCATGGGCTCATGCCTAGAAGAAAATTTTCATCTGGAGGCCCTGGTCGACCAAAACCCAAATTTGGTGACACTGGCGATCCTGAGGCTTGCTTAGCCTGAAATGTGGCACTTTTGTGCTTAATTCTTGATGTGGGATATCTCTTGATCCCTTGTGGATGTTTAAGAGACTAGAAAAGTTGAAGATCATGTCCTTTCTTGATTGATCTTTTGTCTGAGTGCTCTGAGAGGGCTCAAAACCCTAGTCCTCGATTGCAGTGAATGCCTAACAAGGTGAGGTAGGATAGGTGTATCCGTATTATAATGATGATTGGCCCAATGATGAAAGTCCTTGGGGGGGGTCAAAATTTGGGGTATGACAATTGGAAACTTACCCCTTCAACCACTTATCTTCTAACTTATTGATCTCCGATACAACCTTCTCTAGATGCAAATCCACCCAACCATAGACTTCTAAGTTCCACCATCTAATCCTTGCCTTTAACAACTTCAGTTTCTCTTTGAAAATGAACGCCTTTTTTCCTTTGAATTGAAAAAACCCCATTCTTTCTCAATAAACGACTTGAATTATTTATGCTCAAACCAACCACGAATGAACCTGAATGGTTTAGGACCCCAATTTATGATATCACATTTCAACCATATTGGACATTGATCAGAAATATCACGAAGACTTGTTTCCACACCAATGATGTTCCACGAATTCACCAACACTAAAGAAACAAGAATACGGTCCAATCTGCTACAGATATTTCCATCTGATTTTCTCCAGGTAAACTTACTCCCTATAACAGATAGTTCCTCAAGATCCAACTTTTCAATAAAATATGAGAATTGATCCAATTCTTTCTTGCCTCTCCTATCAGACACACTACTTCTCTAGTCTCCATTTTTGACAGAATTAAAATCTCCTCCAATACACCATTCGCCAGGACCCAAACTGATTTTCTTTTCAATTATCTTAGACCACATCTTTCTCTTTTTAGACAGAATGCAGGAAGAATAAATGTTGATGAAAAACCAAACCTCTTCTACCTTTTGTGCACAGAGACCCACATAGCCATCTCCTTCAAAACTAAAAATAGGAGAAATAGTCACATGCTTCCATAGAGTATTCAATTTCCTTGTTTTAAATCAGAATCTGACATTTCTTCACAGCATAAAATTGATCATCTGAATAAGCTTGAGAGTAATCAGAAGAGGAACAAGAGCGTGATCTATTCGAAATTGAATGAGGGATGGAGATATGGACTTTAATTTATGAGGGAATATAAGCAGAGCAAAAGAGTGCAACAACTTGGGGATTTCCGGTTTCTTGGTTTTGAACAAACACAGTTGATTGGGCTCACTATTGGGATTTACTTGTTTTGAAGAGGATTCACCCAAGAGAGCCAACTTATTCTTGAACTTCTTCTTTTTATGGGCCTTAGGAAAAAAAAATACTTTTTTCCCCTCCGAATCACTTTAGAAATAGTCTTGACCAAAAATTTTCTACCCGATCCGTCTGGAGGGAGAGTGGGCTTAGTACCCAAAACAGACTCATCTAAAGATGAACACCTGTTAGCATCTCCAAAAGCAGAGTGAAAAGTCCCTACACTGTTCTCATTTTCTAAAACCAAGGTAGGATCATTAGAGCCAGAAGAGGAAATCCAAAATCCCCCTTTTCAATGCTAACTTTTGGAAAGTCAACCCTAGACTTGCTATCACTCCTAAGCCACCCTACACTTGAACCATTGATATTATCCTCTTCCTCATATTCTAAGATATCGACCGGGATAGAGTCATCATCGGTGCTCCATTCAGAATCCGATAAAACAACTCCACCTCCACTAAAGTTATTCTTGTTATTTGGAATTGCTAGTCACAAAGGACCGAGGCCATCCTCCATTATTATAATTCTAAACTCCACGTTGTTCACTTTAATCGTGAAAAATTCATTGATCACCATGGCGCGACTACTGGAGTAACATTAAGAGAAAAATAACCTTCCATATTAAAGAATTGTTATATATTGTAGGACATTCTAGGATTCGCCACCCCTCCAATAAAAGCCTTGTTGAAACGCAATTAATATGACTCTTCCACGATGAAAGATATGACAGAGGGCTTGTCCACTAAGGGATGAGAAGGAGAGCTACTCACCCTTGTCTTGATAGCTTTAGAAAAAAAGAGTTTCTCCCCCAAGTGATCTCTTCGAGGACTTGGATCCACTCGAATGCTATGATCAATAAACACCTTCTTCTTTATATCGATGGATTCTTCTCAACTCTAGATCAAGACCTATGGAATCTAGGAACGTTGGCAAAAAGCTTGGTCTTTCCGAAAAAGATATTATCAAGTTTTGAAGCCAGGATTCTAACATCATTCACATTACTGAATCTCGCAAAATCATATATTTTGCGTCTCTTATCTCTCTTGGAGGAAATGTAAACCTCCTTTACTTTCCCATAATCCTTAACGAAATCAAACAAATCTTTTGCTCTGAGGTTCTCAAGAAACTCAGTTAAAAAGAAAGAATGCACTGCTTTAGAATGAGAATCTTCTAACTCCTTGCCGCCTGCTTCCCGACTATTGGACCGGTTGAAACCACGTCTGCTGAAGCCACCGTCCATTTTCACTTTCTTCGCACGACATTGCACTCTTGTCCACTCCTCCTTGTTTTCGTTGTTGTTTGATATATCCATTTCCACTTCCCCTTCCTAATTGTTGTTGATGTGAACCTCACCATCTCTTGTGCCTCTTAACACTTCTCCAACTACTCTCAGTGTCTCTTCGCTTCTGTCTCTCTCATTCTTTCTCACTTCTTTTTATTAACTTCTCTCTTCTTAACTTCACTAGTTGTTACACATGTGTTTGGTTAGAACATATCATGGTTGTTGCACATTAAGTATGGTTCCACTCTTCCGCAATTCCATCCAAATTGTCAATCTTTCTTGAAACAATATATTTAAGCACCGAACTTAAAATCTATTTATTATTACAATATCACAACATTTTATTCTCCAATTAAATTATACATTAAATAATTTTCCATTAGCTAATTAACAATTCCGTAAATTTTAAACATAATACCTTTCACCACCTAACTTCTCTTTGAAGCTGACGTGGCTTATTGCTTACATTCATACACGCGCGTGCGCATGCGCACTCGCATAATCATATATATATATATATATATATATATATATATATATATATATATATATATATATATATATATATATATATATATATATATATATTTGTTTGTTTGTTGAATGGATCTAAATTAATTCAATTTAATAAAAAATAGAGAATCTTGACAAAATAAAATTAGACAAAAAGAGAGAATATGAAATAGAATAATTTCATTATATGTTTGTTTTAATAAACGCATAACTATAGTTGTTGAGTTCATTTATTAGAATACAACATTCATTTCTTCTTTTGGTTTTGAAGACAAAAGGAATATGTAATAACATTTACTCTTTTACCTTACCCTTTTACATTCAATTGCTAGTAAGATACCCGTGGTCCCGCACGGGTAAATTTTTATTAATATTATATATAATATATTTAGATATATCTGTAAATATGAAATGATAAATTTAAATTTGTAATGATTAATAATCATGTATGCTAAATTGAAGAAATTGTTATATATTGCATTATTATCTTTAAAAAATGCTTATAATTAAATTGTCTTAAAGGCGCGTTTGCATAACTCTATATTAAATCATTGATAACTTAGTCAAACATAAATATTTTTTAGAAAAATACAAAATTTCTAAAAGGAAGTAAAAATAATTTTAATTAAATTGTATTTTTTATCATAATTAATTCACTTATTAAATTAAATAATCTCTTTATCATAGTGCTTTTTGATACAATTTATCAGTTATTGACGGATGTCTCGTTACATTTCACATTTCTTCTTGGTTTGTGTTAGAGATTTATTATACAAAAACTAGACATATATCTTAATTCAGTAGCTTAACATTCATATACAAAAATGTTCATACAATTTTTGGTACAAAAATCTGCTTTTCATTGTCATTAGAGCCCAATCAAAATTGTAAGCATTTAAATCAATGAAGCATCAATGTGATGAAAATAAATTAGGCATTATGGTACTTTACACATGAGAATACATGAACATAGGGAAGACCTTACTACTACTTCTGGAATGCCAAAAAAATTACTACAATCTCTAAGAGTGTGTTTGGATGAAGGATTTTAATGAGGGAAAATGATTTTTTGAGGAAATTTGAAATGACTTGATTAAAACCCATTATTTGGATAAAAAATATGGAGAATTGTTAAAATGATGTAAATTTATGAAGTATTTTATTCATGTTAAATTTAAGAAATTTAAAATAACACCAAAAAGTAAAGAATTTCAAATTGCTTCTTAACTCTATATAATATGAATTTTAAATTATTTATTATTAATTTTCCAAATTTTGCAAGATGGTCCTCATATTTTATGAAAATTTCAATTTCACCCCCAAAATTTTAAAAAAATTGCGAATTAGTCCCTAATACTTTTTAAATTTTACAAATTGAAGATCATGTCCCTTCTTGATTGATCTTTTGTCTGAGTGCTCTGAGAGGGCTCAAAACCCTAGTCCTCGATTGCAGTGAATGCCTAACAAGGTGAGGTAGGATAGGTGTATCCGTATTATAATGATGATTTGCCCAATGATGAAAGTCCTTTGGGGGGGGGGGGGGGGGGGGGGGGGGCGGGGGGGTCAAAATTTGGGGTATGACAATTGAAAACTTTCCCCTTCAACCACTTATCTTCTAACTTATTGATCTCCGATACAACCTTCTCTAGATGCAAATCCACCCAACCATAGACTTCTAAGTTCCACCATTTAAGCCTTGCCTTTAACAACTTCAGTTTCTCTTTGAAAATGAACGCCTTTTTTCCTTTGAATTGAAAAAACCCCATTCTTTCTCAATAAATGACTTTAATTATTTATGCTCAAACCAACCACGAATGAACCTGAATGGTTTAGGACCCCAATTTATGATATCACATTTCAACTATATTGGACATTGATCAGAAATATCACGAAGACTTGTTTCCACACCAATGATGTTCCACGAATTCACCAACACTAAAGAAACAAGAATACGGTCCAATCTGCTACAGACATTTCCATCTGATTTTCTCCAGGTAAACTTACTCCCTATAACAGACAGTTCCTCAAGATCCAACTTTTCAATAAAATATGAGAATTGTTCCATTTCTTTCTTGCCTCTCCTATCAGACACACTACTTCTCTAGTCTCCATTTTTGACAGAATTAAAATCTCCTCCAATACACCATTCTCCAGGACCCAAACTGATTTTCTTTTCAATTATCTTAGACCACATCTTTCTCTTTTTAGACAGAATGCAGGAAGAATAAATGTTGATGAAAAAACAAACCTCATCTACCTTTTGCGCACAGAGACCCACATAGCCATCTCCTTCAAAACTAAAAATATGAGAAATAGTCACATGCTTCCATAGAATATTCGATTTCCTTGTTTTAAATCAGAATCTGACATTTCTTCACAGCATAAAATTGACCATCTGAATAAGCTTGAGAGAAATCAGAAGAGGAACAAGAGCGTGATCTATTCGAAATTGAATGAGGGATGGAGATATGGACTTTAATTTGTGAGGGAATATAAGCAGAGCAAAAGAGTGCGACAACTTGGGGATTTTCGGTTTCTTGGTTTTGAACAAACACAGTTGATTAGGCTCACTATTGGGATTTACTTGTTTTGAAGAGGATTCGCCCAGGAGAGCCAACTTATTCTTGAACTTCTTCTTTTTATGGGCCTTAGGAAAAAAAGACTTTTTTCCCCTCCGAATCACTTTAGAAATAGTCTTGACCAAAACTTTTCTACCCGACCCGTCTGGAGGGAGAGTGGGCTTAGTACCCAAAACAGACTCATCTAGAGATGAACACCTGTTAGCCGAGGGACGAGCCACTTTAACCTCAGAACTAGGCACCTCAGATCCCTTGAAAGCATCTCCAAAAGTAGAGTGAAAAGTCCCTACACTGTTCTCATTTTCTAAAACCAAGGTAGGATCATTAGAGCCAGAAGAGGAAATCCAAAATCCCCTTTTTCAATGCTAACTTTTGGAAAGTCAACCCTAGACTTGCTATTACTCCCAAGCCACCCTACACCTGAACCATTGATATTATCCTCTTCCTCAGATTCCAAGATATCGACCAGGATAGAGTCATCATCGGTGCTCCATTCGGAATCCGATAAAACAACTCCACCTCCACTAAACTTATTCTTGTTATTTGGAATTGCTAGTCACAAAGGACCAAGGCCATCCTCCATTATTTTAATTCTAAACTCCACGTCGTTCACTTTAATCGTAAAAAATTCGTTGATCACCATGGCGCGACTACTGGAGTAACTTTAAGAGAAAAATAACCTTCCATATTAAAGAATTGTTATATATTGTAGGACATTCTAGGATTCGCTACCCCTCCAATAAAAGCCTTGTTGAAACGCAATTAATATGACTCTTCCATGATGAAAGATATGACGGAGGGCTTGTCCACTAAGGGATAAGAAGGAGAGCTACTCACCCTTGTCTTGATAGCTTGAGAAAAAGAGAGTTTCTCCCCCAAGTGATCTCTTCGAGGACTTGGATCCACTTGAATGCTATGATCAATAAACACCTTCTTCTTTATATCGATGGATTCTTCTCAACTCTAGATCAAGACCTTTGGAATCTGGGAACGTTGGCAAAAATCTTGGTCTTTCCGAAAAAGATATTATCAAGTTTTGAAGCCAAGATTCTAACATCATTCACATTACTGAATCTTGCAAAATCATATATTTTGCCTCTCTTATCTCTCTTGGAAGGAATGTAAAACTCCTTTACTTTCCCATAATCCTTAACGAAATCAAACAAATCTTTTGCTCTGAGGTTCTCAAGAAACTCAGTTAAAAAGAAAGAATGCACTGCTTTAGAATAAGAATCTTCTAACTCCTTGCCGCCTGCTTCCCGACTATTGGACCGGTTGAAACCACGTCTGCTGAAGCCACCGTCCATTTTCACTTTCTTCGCAAGACATTGCACTCTTGTCCACTCCTCCTTGTTTTCGTTGTTGTTTGATATATCCATTTCCACTTCCCCTTCCTAATTGTTGTTGATGTGAACCTCACCATCTCTTGTGCCTCCTAACACTTCTCCAACTACTCTCAGTGTCTCTTCGCTTCTTTCTCTCTCATTCTTTCTTACTTCTTTTTATTAACTTCTCTCTTCTTAACTTCACTAGTTGTTACACATGTGTTTGGTTAGAATATATTATGGTTGTTGCACATTAAGTATGGCTCCACTCTTTCGCAACTCCATCCAAATTGTCAATCTTTCTTGAAACAATATATTTAAGCACCGAACCTAAAATCTATTTATTATTACAATATCACAACATTTTATTCTCCAATTAAATTATACATTAAATAATTTTCCATTAGCTAATTAACATAATTCTGTAAATTTTAAACATAATACCTTTCACCACCTAACTTCTCATAATACCTTTCACCACCTAGCTTCTCTTTGCAGATGACGTGGCTTATTGCTTACATTCATACACACGCGTGCGCATGCGCACTCTCACAATCATACACAAAAAAAAAAAAAAAAAAAAAAAAATATATATATATATATATATATATATATATATATATATATATATATATATATATATATATATATATATATATATATATATATATATATATATATATATATATATATATATATATATATATATATATATATTTGTTTGTTTGTTTGTTTGATATCATTTGAATGGATCTAAATTAATTCAATTTAATAAAAAATAGAGAATCTTGACAAAAAAAAAAATTAGACAAAAAGAGAGAATATGAAATAAAATAATTTCATTATATATTTGTTTTAATAAACGCATAACTATAGTTATTGAGTTCATTTATTAGAATACAACATTCATTTCTTCTTTTGGTTTTGAAGACAAAAGAAATATGTAATAACATTTACTCTTTTACCTTACCCTTTTACATTCAATTATTAGTAAGATACCCGTGCTCCAGTAAGGGTAAATTTTTATTAATATTATATATATATATATATATATATATATATATATATATATATATATATATATATATATATATATATATATATATATGTGTGTGTGTGTAAATATGAAATAATAAACTTAAATTTGTAATGATTAATAATCATGTATGCTAAATTGAAGAAATTGTTATATAGTGCATTATTATCTTTAAAAAATGCTTATAATTTAATTGTCTCAAAGGCATGTTTGCATAACTCTATATTAAATCATTGATAACTTAGTCAAACATAAATATTTTTTAGAAAAATACAAAATTTCTAAAATGAAGTAAAAATAATTTTAATTAAATTGTATTTTTTATCATAATTAATTCACTTATTAAATTAAAAAATCTCTTTATCATAGTGGTTTTTGATACAATTTATCAGTTATTGACGGATGTCTCGTTACATTTCACATTTCTTCTTGGTTTGTGTTAGAGATTTATTATACAAAATCTATACATATATCTTAATTCAGTAGCTTAACATTCATATACAAAAACTTTCATACAATTTTTGGTACAAAAATCTGCTTTTCATTGTCACGGGAGCCCAATCAAAATTGTAAGCATTTAAATCAATGAAGCATCAATGTGATGAAAATAAATTAGGCATCATGGTACTTTACACTTGAGAATACATGAACATAGGGAAGACCTTACTACTACTTCTGGAATGCCAAAGAAATTACTACAATCTCTAACAGTGTGTTTGGATGAAGGATTTTAATGAGGAAAAATGATTTTTTGAGGAAATTTAAAAAGACTTGAATAAAATCCAATGTTTGGATAAAAAATATGGAGAATTGTTAAAATGATGTAAATTTATGGAGTATTTTATTCATGTTAAATTTAAGAAATTTAAAATAACACCAAAAAGTAAAGAATTTCAAATTGCTTCTTAACTCTATATAATATGAATGTTAAATTATTTATTATTAATTTTTCAAATTTTGCAAGATGGTCCTCATATTTTATGAAAATTTCAACTTCACCCCCAAAATTTTCAAAAAATTGCGAATTAGTCCCTAATACTTTTTAAATTTTACAAATTGGTCCCTTCAATTTTTAAAAAATTACAAATTGGTCACTATTTTTCATATTTTAAATTTGTCCTAAAAGTTTTAAAAATTATGAAAATGGCCCCAAATTTTTTACATTGAATCATTTTAATACTCCATCCAAACAAAAGAATTTCAAAATGAATGAATTTCAATTGAATCATTTGAATTACTTAGAATTTTAAATTCCCTAAAAATTCTCAAATTCCTCATCCAAACACACTCTAAGGCTTTCACTACCAGCAAATTTTGATTCATTTTGCTTGTGATGAGTATTTGTAATATCTATGTGTTGCACCCTAATTTTTGACCCTAAGATCCCTGCTTTGCTTTTGCATAGCATCTTCTGTCAATCATCGTGCATAACTAACGCTTTCATTAGTCTTTGTTATTTGTTTCACTTTATAAGTGCAGGTGCTGCTGCCGGAGGTTCGAGGTCTTGAAGGCTGTGTTGTGTGTGTGATTGTGGAGATTTCTCTGTCCGTTGCAAAGTGTGTATGTGCTCCTGTGAGCTACGCCTCCACCATTCTTGATCCCTAAGTCACTACAAAACCTTCATTCCCACAGTTGGCATCTTCCCTCCCTGTCTGCTCCTAAAGTTTCTAGATTTGAGGGTGCCCAGTCATGCTGGTCTTAAGTAATGAAAGTTCAATTTGGGAAGGAATTAGAAGTTGAAATCCGAAGTAGGAATTTAAGTCCAATATGTGATCATTCATTTCATGATTTCAAAGTTCCAATCCCAAACCTCAAGTTCAAGCTACAATTAAATTCTTAGAGTTTGAGTTGCAATAATTCTTACAAGTTGAGAAAATCACTTTAGGTGATTCAATGTTCAACCGTTCCTTGAGGGTTTGAGAGGAGACCAGGCTGGTACCATAAAAATCTCTACCATACACATTAAAAGATACGTCACCTATACTATTTGGATATAGCGCCAAAGATTCTTGCGCATTGGGTTGCTTATTACAGCAATTATTCCGGCTAGGGACCTAAGCCTAGGAGAATTAACATTTCTTATCAGCATGTGCCCTTGATGGTGTTGAAAAGGGTGTTCAACAACTTGAAGAGTTTCTCAATCTAATTTGCATAAGAAAACATGGGCACTCCAAAGCAATACAGCCAAACTACTATCCATATAATACACCAACAGTAAACAATTTTCACAAAGAAACCATCAAATTCACAAGCCCATACACACGGCCAAGTTGCATCAACACAAAAAATACAAGAATGTAAGTTGATTCAATGATTCAACAAAAATTCGAAAATTGGAAGAGGAATCAAGCAACTCGATAGAACCCTCCTACTTCAATAGAATGAACGAATAGATGAAGGACTTCGAGGATCAGCAGCCACTTCCTGAGGATGGTTCCGCTGTCAACAATTTTGGAACCATCTTTCTACCACCTTCTCCAGATGAGTATAGATTGATGGCAGGAAGCGCGACTCAAATGCCGGTTTTTCAAAAGATTTTTGCACACCAGTAGCGCGATCCGACCTATGAATTCAGCTTCATCTACGGTTCTTGGATCTCGACTTTAAAGTGGAACAATTCCAAGGAGCTATGCTTACAGGATCACCACGAATTATATTTTAACTGGAAACCTTCTCATTGGACAAGTGCCTGCATTCCAAGAGAAAACAAACAGACGTAGACTTTTCATACAAAAATTTCAACAGACCGGTTCATAGCTGGTATGTGAGTTTTCCCTGCATGTTCAAGAAAATTACTACAACCATCCTACTCCCTATCTCTACCAGCACAATCATGAATAACATAGTATGGACAGAGCTAAGTGCAAAAAAAAGGACAACTGCAATACATACCAAGACAGTCTTGTCAGCTACAGTGTGCTAGAAGAGCACACTATGCTTCGTCCCGCAATGTAAATCTTCCTGGACTACAAACCGTTGCCAACCGTAATACTGCTCGCATTCGGCCCCGTTTCCTTCTTCATTAATGCGGAAATGTATGTTGACTGCAAAGAATTCAACCACACCAAAGCGTACTTCAATGCCCTGCCTTGCCTTTCATTTAAAAAGTACTGCATGAGAAAAAGCAAAAAGCATCATGAACACAAATACTATAACGTTCGGGAAGCATCATGTATTTCTATTGAAAAAACTGTTGAATATATTGAATATGTTTCTGGCGATAGATACAAATCAATATCAAATGAGGAAGATAGTAGAGAAATTCGAAAGCGGCATAGAATTGTGGACAAACCCTTGCAATACTCGTTGGCGATCCGGATCTTGCACCACAATTTATCCAAAAAAGAAACCTTTGCACCACAGTATGAGATGTTTGTTAGTAACCTTTTTTCCATCAAACGTTAGGCATTAATCGTTCATGCTCATAACATGTGAAACAAGGATAATAGCCCAACAGGTTTTACTAAACCAATCTATCCATGTCAATAGCTAGCGTCAGCACAAGTATAACATTTCGAAACTTACCGAAGATGCCAAGGATGCCGACATTGTGAGAGAAGTATGATCAACGTCTACAGGTTTGATGAGGTTCAAAGCTACGAAACTCCTCTAGGCTGCAGCAACTCGAATCAGTTCTCTTGGATCCTCAAACCCTTGCGGTGTTGCCTCAAGTCCAAAAAGCGAGTTCCTGCACTCAACATAAAACTTCATCAAGAAATACATATGTAGCATCAACCAAGACTTAAGTCTAAGAAAGACTTTCGGTTACCAGTACTCGAAAATGACGAGCAGCAAGGTGATTGCTTGGCATTTTCCCCGTCATTGATTCCACTCGGAATCATTTTGATGCAAGTCCCGTTGGAAGACGTCTTATGGCTCCATGGGAGCAGCTATTGGAAGAGATTCCTCTCTTACCTTGCCTCCAAGGGGACATGTTTGTTTGGGAATAAAATAGAAACGATGAATGAGTTGGATGCTGAAGATGAACTAATCAATATCAGTAATCATGAATTGCATCCAAAGAATACACGACAGATTTTGAATCAAACATGTTGAATTGAAAACGGAAATAAAATAGAGCATGTCCAAGCATATCAATTTGAAAATAAAAGTGTTCTTCAAGTTGTCCACAACATGTCAGATCAAAATGGAAACAATATTATTATCAAAATCATATTCAAGTCAGCCACTTTTTCTTTCCAAATACAATCAACAGGTTTTTTTTAAATGGCAAGAAACTCAAACCAGTCCAGACAGGAGGCAAACACACTCAGACATAATTCAAATTACTTCCAATTTTATCCTGACACAATCCAAATTGTTGCCAAAACAAGTTCAAAAGGTTCCAGCACATCAAAATAGAATTCGACATCAATTAATTGGTATTTAAGTTCGTTTTTCACTGAGCCTATATAAGAAGAGGAGGTCATGCACAAAAAGGACACACAAGAGTTACACGAGAATATCATCAGAAATCACAGAAACCCCATGCTATCATAAGATGACCTAAACATTGCCATAAGGATCAGCACGCACAGAAATTCACAACAAGAAAAGCATCAACAATTCGCAACAACAACACACTTTGAAAACGGATTGGAAAAGAGCACATACACAACACGCAAGGCAGAGGAGTCGACATCTAAATCACAACATCACATACGAAGAACAATAGATCCACAACAACAATATTGCAGATCGAAATCAGAAACGCAACATACACAAAGCAAAGAGAGGAGACTTATCTTGGAGCAAGGATTCTTGAGGTTCCGTTCGCATCTTCTCGTCGCCAACCTATGACGATCATTTTTTCTTATTCTCTAAATCCGATGTACTTGTAATCATAAACAATAATGAAAATGGGGTATCGGGTATGATTGGGGTTGGGGTAGACTTAGGAATAAAAATAATAAATTACCTACCCTTAACCCTTAGCAAACAGATAATAAATAACATAAAATTAATCAAGAGGTTCCTGTAGAGTACTACAGATATCTAGGATGCTAACACCTTCCCTAGGTATAACCAACCCCCGAACTTAGAATCTTAAGTGCATTTGCATTGCATTGTGGGAATTCGGTTTTTCTCCCTTCCCTTGGATAAAATCAAAGACCGGTGGTGACATTAAAAATGTGATCCTAGTTAACCAATAACTATGGTATCCAATTTTCACCGCGACAGAAATGGCGACTTCACTGGGGATATCTCATAAGAGGGTTCCCCCTAACTTGTTTCTTTTATGTTATTTGTTTATGCTTGTATATATATGTATACTTGTCTATCTGTTTGCTTGGTTTTTCTGTATGCAGGGTTGTTACACTTGAGTGGTGAGATAAGTCCTAACCCGGACTTGAGAGCACATATAAGATAGGATCGTGGATATAATCGAGGAGATTTCGAGGGAGTAATTCCAAAGAAATCAATTTGATTCCACACTCAGTTGAGGCCCTCTCGAAGGTGGTATTTGTTGAACGAGCTATCGTGAATACATTACTACTTTCGACCTAGGAGCCCGGGATATTGAGAACCGTAGTTACCTTTAACCCAACTTGGCCTTTTAGGATGTAGTGCGATGATTATGAGGGAGTAATTCCAAAATGGTTGATACGCGATACTACACTCAGACGAGATTCTCTTGAGAATATTGTTGACTACCAAGTAATTGGGAAATCGATAATATCCAAAAGATGGATTGTAGACTCTGGGAACTTTGTAGAACCCGTTCGGCAGGTACAAATGAACCATAGTACATACCTTCTTGGGATGGTTAGACCTTGACTCCATGCTGTAACCTTTCAAGCCTAGGACTTTTTGTCTGTTTGTGTGCTTTGTGCTTTGTGTGTTTGCATCCTTGCATTGCATAAGCATCATATCATAAATATTCACGGAACGTAGTCTTGTTTATAAACATCATAAGGATATCATGAACTCTAAAAAAAAAACGTTGAAGTACCTTTACAAGAGTCATAACCTGGACGATCTAAGGGGACTGGAGATCTTGCTGACAGATAAAGAAAGGATCGAGACTAGATATGGGAATTTATCATCTCCATTCTACTACTGTTTCCTTGATTATCAACTGGCACCTTACGAAGAATTTCCTCAGCTGATGGAGTTACTAATTTAAGACAAAGACTCATTTCCTATCTCTGGTTAAGATTCAAGCTAAGATGACTACAAAAGAAGGTATTAGAAATGAGCTGTTTTTTTGCAATAAACGGAAAAGCTCAAGATGTCTTATCCCATCAGTCAACACTTCGTCGACAAGCTCATCTTGGAAAAGCTCAGGTGGAAGAAAAGTCAAGGACTCAAAGAGGACCATTGGAAGAGTCTCCTTAGATCCATCATTATTAGCTTTTATTTAGATTTACGTTATGACTGTTGTAAGGCATACAGACGCGTTTTAATTTTCGTATTAAATCAATCATTTAGTGTTCTGTTACTAATGACTGTAACTGTCTTTTTTATGATTATTAAAAATGTGACTTATGATATCCCAAAATGATTATAAATAGTTAAGTTTCCATGAATCTTTTGTATATCATCTGCATTTGCATTCTCATTTTCATTCTACTTCAAAGAACTCAAAGTTTGTTTCTTTAAATATCGTGAAATGGATTTTGGAAGGAAAGGAACTTTGCCATACACCTTCAGGGTCCTTAATATGGAACAATTAAGGGAACTAGGAGGTCAGATAAAGGATCCAGAGGCCTTAGCTACGAAGCATGGACAGATCCTCTCTTTGTTGCAGGTACAAGTAGCTGCTGGTTTACAAGAGACGCTGGTTCAACTCTACCATGTAATCTACCACTGCTTCATCTTTCAAGATTTCCAGTTGATGCCCACATTGGAGGAGTATTCCGCTTTATTGGGAATCTCTGTCAAAGACTCACCCCCGCTCTACGGTGGAGAAGGAAGACCCAGTCAGGAAGACATTGCAAGAGTGACTCGCATCAAGCTGTTAGAGATCCAGACTCACATGACGTTCAGAGGGGGAATCGATGGTTTGCATGCTCAGTTCTTATTCGAGGAGGCTAGACAGTTTGCCGACAAAGGAAGTACCAGAGCTTTCGAGAATCTTTTCGCATTGCTGGTTTATGGTTTATTCTTGTTTCCAAATGTCGAAGATTTCATTGATGTGCATGCGATCAGGATCTTCATGCTCAAGAATCCTGTTCCAACACTGTTGGCCAATGCATACCATTCGATTCATTCAAAGATTCTGAAGGGAGAAGGTCAGATAGTTTGCTGCACTGCTATCCTCTATAGGTGGTTTATTTCGCACCTACCGAGGTCCGCAGCCTTCTGGGATGTGAAAGATGCTTCTGAATGGCCCGTTAAACTCATGGCTCTCACTCACTCGGACATTGTTTGGTATGATCCAATGTACGGAGGAATTCCCATGATTCAAAGCTGCAGAGATTTCCCCAATGTGCCTCTCCTTGGCACAAAAGGATGCATCAGTTACAATCCTATTCTCGCCCGTCGCCAGCTTGGACATCCGATGAATGAAATACCTGATCAAGAGAACCTGAAAAGAATTTTCCTCTATGAGGGAGAGGACCTTCAGCTGAAGATTCAGATTTTATTTGCTTGGCGTCGAATCAACAGACAAGGGATGACCACAACAACGAACCCTAACTGCACGGTTGCAGAATTTTGCCTGGAGTGGTCACGCAAACGAGCTCTCGTTCTGACAATGCCGTATCCTCGGCCCAAGCCTCTTGTATTGGAATCAGATGAAGTTTCAAGGCTGAAAGCAGAAGTAGAGAAGTTGACCCTGGACAAGTTTATATTGTAGGAAAGGATTGACAAGTTGATGGAAGAACTCAGTGAAAGAAAAGGAGCATCATCAAGTGGATCAAAGCCCTAGTTCCCTTTATATTCTGTTTGTTTATTATAATAAAGCCCTGAAGGTGTATCGATGTTATGAAAGTTTAAAATTTTAAATAAAACCAATTTCCGATTATGATGTTTAGAATACATCTTTAAGTTCCTTGAAGTGCATGTTGCATCATACGCATCATTTGCATTCGCATTGGCATTTCTTTTGCATTCCAGATTCTCATTCGTGTCTCTCTTCTCAGACTCTGCATCATCGATACAATACTCGAGTCGGGCGCAAGAGAAGGATGGATCATTTAGAACAGGAAAACCGGGCACTCCAGGCAGAGATTGCCACTCTAAAAGTCAACATGGAAACTCTTTCTGCTACTATGAAGAATATGATAGACGTTCAAGAACATGAAAAGCAAGAACTTCGCGATGAGATTGCAGACTTAAGGATGACCAAGAGGAGCCTAATGGATTTGGTCAAAGAGTTGGCCACATCCCAACGCCAGGATGGATTTTCTGCCTCCTCCACCGACCAACCAGCTGAACGAAGGGGCAAAATTTTGGATATCCCTGTGCTCTACGCTGATTTGTTCCCAACACTCTTACAACATGGTTTAATCAAGAAGGAAACTCCACTATCCGTCCCGGTGACCCATGGGAGTTATTTCAAAGCCGATGCCTTCTGTGCCTTCCATCAAGGGGCACCCGGCCATGATATCGAGGAATGTTATGTCTTAAAGGAGAAAGTGAAAGAGATGGTTCAGAAGGGGGTCTTGTCTTTCGAAGTGTGCGAACCCCAAGTTGAGATCCATCTCTCACTCGAACAAGAAGCAATCCCCTCCTTGCACATGGTGGATTGATACACATGACAGCCCAGGCTATGTCTGGCCATATTTTAAGCTTATTTACTATTTTCATATGTTAAATTTCTACGTTCGTTAATGCATTTGTTTTGACGTGTAAGAACTTGTTTGTTTTTAATAATTAATGCAATAATAATGTTTGTCTTGAAGAAATCCATTTGTTTCACTCATTTTAAAATTCTATTTTATAATGTCAATGCTGCCCAATCTCTTGCCTCGGCAGAGAACTGAATGGAGGATGATGAAACCAAACGCTAGATCTGGTGTTGTATGCTTTTGAATAAAACTTTGATAGTGATATAAGGCATTATTTCAAAAATCCTAAACACCGGAGATATAAGGAGATAAACCCTCGTTAACCCTTTTGAGACTTCGAAGTAGTAGCTTTCTTCTACAAATCAAAAAACCTCATTCTTAACCTGGGGCAGGGCAATTCGCAAAATAAAAAATGGAGTAAAATATCACGAAGATCGGGTGGGTACAAATAACTTTGAGCCTTATACCATTTGTTTCTTAAACCGTGAACCAATCCACTGTACAACCCCTAAAAGTCCTAATTGAAGCAAGGTTTATTCCAAAGCATACTCATTGAGATATCGTTTCCTGACTCCTATGAGCTACGCTCAAATTTGTCTTGGCATTATAAAATTTGTAATTCAGTCACAAAAATATTTTAAATAAAACTTCAAGACAAACATACGTTGCATTATCTATTTCAGAATTAACATCTTCTACTTGCTAACATTGCTTGACATAGTAGAAATTAGCATACGTGTGACATTGATGAGCTAAAATTTAGTATTGTTTCAAGGAGATGATAGTATCCAGGGGCACGTTACCTGAAGACCTTGTGGAGCAGGGGCAAGTTGTTTCCCAGCTGTTTCTTTCGTCGTCTGACCTCAAGGAACAAAGTTTGAAGACTCAAGACACCTTCAATCTGGGGCAGTTACGTCGAGATTTGATAAATCTCTCCATGTTCGAAGACTCAGTGTATAGAGTACCGTCAATCCGAGCCGGTTATGTCGAGATTCGACGAATCCCTCCAAGTTTGAAGACTCAGAACACCGTCAATCTGGGACAGTTGCGTCGAGATTTGGTAAATCTCTCAAAGAATTTGAAGATTCGGTTACAGAACATAGTCAATCCGGGCCAGTTACGTCGAGATTCGACAATCTCTCCAAGAGTTTGAAAACATTGGGACAGTTGGACGCCAAGTTTTCTATAAAATCCTCTCGGGATGACTTCTTCTTATAAACCAAGTGATCTGGGGCATTTGAGAAGTGAAGATTGCTTCTCATCCACAACATTTGTTGTTCAAAATGGCGACTACCACGCAGGTCATCAATGCAGAGGTAATCACAACCATCCCTGGTGAATTTCTTTGGTTTCAATCTTCTCCAGCGAAGGAGGATGTTTATTTCATCCTCTCGAAGTTTTATCTCCTACATTTCAACTATTTTCGATTCCAAGTTTCCCCGATGAAGTGGATATTTATTTTATCCATCTACAACTTTCATTCAGACTACTTCAGCTCGCAGTGGATATTTATTTTATCCCTTATGAAGTCCTTTCAATCAGTGAGTTTGATTCGTTCCCAGTGAATCTTTCTCATTCCCAACAGAATCACAAGGTTCATCTTGACAATCCTAAGTGAGGTCACGATGTTCATCCCCAAGTGGAGTGCTCTATTTTCCCCCAGAGTCTGAAACTTGGAAGCAGGACATGTTTCCATATATGGCTTTCCGTTCATCCCCAGTGATGCTCCTACCTTGCGAAGATTGGCCGAGTATTCGTATCGATATGCTTGTTTTCATCTCCAACTTTGGTTGCTTCTCTTCGTCTGTTTTGTCAGCATAAGCATAGCATGGCATTCTTTCATATAGACTCATGGCATTTGCGCACTTTGCATCTTGCTTCTTTGTGTTGTTTGTTTGGTTCTTTCACTTTGGTTGTGTTTATCTCCAAGTGACTGGGTTTCGTCTATTCCCTCCAAGTAGAGTCGCCAGCCCTAAGCAGAAAAAGTGCGTCCTTTATAATTCCCCACTGAGTTCGATCCTCGTGGAAGATGGTTGCTTTAGTTTTCTTTTCCATTTTTGGATAAAAGATAAACCCCAGTTGAGTTCATTCCTCACTGGATAGGTTCTTGTTTGACCGTTTCTTTCCAGTTATTTCCTGGATTGAACTTTGGTCCCTGACAATCACAATTTTGGATATCTCTAGGCTGTTGAACCTAGATCAAGCGTGCATTTATTTTGCACTTTGTCTCCCCAAGAAGAGTTTACTTGAAGATCTCTATGGAAGACAGAAGTTATTTCTCCAGCAATATTATGAGATTTAAACCCAGACAACAAGTGGTAGCTCTTTATTTGAGCTCAGTTTTCTATCTGGATGACAAATGGCAGTCTCCTCAAGAAATTTTGTCTATCCCCGATGAAGTTATCAAGTTTATCAACGATAGAAGACTTTAAAATTATTCTCTTTATTTGAGAATCTCTATTACAAGAACTTTACTAGCTTCAACACAAACTTCAACTACAACAGTAATTACTTCTCAGTGGTATTCTCCCCAGTGAGCCCACAATTCAATGTGCTTCTATCAAATGGCATCTCTTCGAGAAGTTTGGTGAAGATTCAAATGATCTTACTCTTTATTTGAGAAGACATATTTTACATGACAACCGGCCCGCATCTCTTTTGAAGATCCCCGGTGAAGCTTCCAAGATCTCGGCAGTAGATTCCTTGGTTTATTTCAAATTTTTACAAACAGTCATTTCTTTCCAGGATCTCGGCAGTAGATTCCCTGGTTTATTTTAAAACTTTGACTAACAGTCGTTTATTTTCCTGGTTATTCTCGGCAGTAGATTTCCAGAAGACCTCGGCAGTAGGTATCTCATTTTATTTTCCTGGTTATTCTCGGCAGAAGATTTCCAAAAGACCTCGGTAGTAGGTATTTCATATTAAATTCTCTGGTTGTTCTCAGCAGTAGATTTCCAGCAGACTTCGACAAATAGTCGTTGTTTTTGTGTTTTGGACAGATGCCTCGCTTAGGCTACCGTGGTGGTAGTAGGTCATCTTTCCTTTGGTGTTTGCCTCGCCTAGGCTATCATATGCTTGATAGTAGGTAACCCACCTTTCTTTTGGGTCTGACACCTTTGCTCAGGCTGCCACAAGTTGGCAGTAGGTGATCCTTCTTTTCCAGTCTATTACCTCTGCTTAGGCTATCGTGGGATAGTAGGTGATACGTCTGTATTTTGGTCAGATGCCTCGCTTAGGCTACCGTGGTGGTAGTAGGTCATCTTTCCTTCAGTGTTTACCTTGCTCAGACTACCACTTGTTTGGTAGTAGGTAATACACGCCCTTTTATTTCAAATGGACATATTTGCTTAGGCTACCAGTTATTGTTTGAACCATCATCATTGCCTAAGATATCCCTGTGTTTGTCAGTTGGTGGTCTCTTTCCCCTAGTGGAGTTAGATCTTTCCCCGTGGAGTCTTGCTTTGTTAAGCTATTCCTCGTCGGGTCTTTCTTTTTCAGCGTTATCCATCGGATCCTTGTCTTGCATTTCATATCTCTTCGTGGCATAGCATGTGCATTTGGTGGCATATTAGGGCCAAAAATTTGTGCATGTTTGTATTTAAGTCCCTCCTATCTCGTCGAGACGAAGATTTCAATCTCCATATCTCCGGATAGAAGAAACTTAAATAGGGGCATCTGTTGCACCCTAATTTTTGACCCTAAGATCCCCGCTTTGCTTTTGCATAGCATCTTCGGTCAATCATCGTGCATAACTAACCGCTTTCATTAGTCTTTGTTATTTGTTTCACTTTATAAGTGCAGGTGCTGCTGCCGGAGGTTCGAGGTCTTGAAGGCTGTGTTGTGTGTGTGATTGTGGAGATTTCTCTGTCCGTTGCAAAGTGTGTATGTGCTCCTGTGAGCTACGCCTCCACCATTCTTGATCCCTAAGTCACTACAAAACCTTCATTCCCACAGTTGGCATCTTCCCTCCCTGTCTGCTCCTAAAGATTCTAGATTTGAGGGTGCCTAGTCATGCTGGTCTTAAGTAATGAAAGTTCAATTTGGGAAGGAATTAGAAGTTGAAATCCGAAGTAGGAATTTAAGTCCAATATGTGATCATTAATTTCATGATTTCAAAGTTCCAATCCCAAACCTCAAGTTCAAGCTACAATTAAATTCTTAGAGTTTGAGTTGCAATAATTCTTACAAGTTGAGAAAATCACTTTAGGTGATTCAATGTTCAACCGTTCCTTGAGGGTTTGAGAGGAGACCAGGCTGGTACCATAAAAATCTCTACCATACACATTAAAAGATACGTCACCTATACTATTTGGATATAGCGCCTAAGATTCTTGCGCATTGGGTTGCTTATTACAGCAATTATTCCGGCTAGGGACCTAAGCCTAGGAGAATTAACATTTCTTATCAGCATGTGCCCTTGATGGTGTTGAAAAGGGTGTTCAACAACTTGAAGAGTTTCTCAATCTAATTTACATAAGAAAACATGGGCACTCCAAAGCAATACAGCCAAACTACTATCCATATAATACACCAACAGTAAACAATTTTCACAAAGAAACCATCAAATTCACAAGCCCATACACACGGCCAAGTTGCATCAACACAAAAAATACAAGAATGTAAGTTGATTCAATGATTCAACAAAAATTAGAAAATTGGAAGAGGAATCAAGCAACTCGATAGAACCCTCCTACTTCAATAGAATGAACGAATAGACGAAGGACTTCGAGGATCAGCAGCCACTTCCTGAGGATGGTTCCGCTGTCAACAATTTTGGAACCATCTTTCTACCACCTTCTCCAGATGAGTATAGATTGATGGCAGGAAGCGCGACTCAAATGCCGGTTTTTCAAAAGATCTTTGCACACCACTAGCGCGATCCGACCTATGAATTCAGCTTCATCTACGGTTCTTGGATCTCGACTTTAAAGTGGAACAATTCCAAGGAGCTATGCTTACAGGATCGCCACGAATTATATTTTAACTGGAAACCTTCTCATTGGACAAGTGCCTGCATTCCAAGAGAAAACAAACAGACGTAGACTTTTCATACAAAAATTTCAACAGACCGGTTCATAGCTGGTATGCGAGTTTTCCCTGCATGTTCAAGAAAATTACTACAACCATCTTACTCCCTATCTCTACCAGCACAATCATGAATAACATAGTATGGACAGAGCTAAGTGCAAAAAAAAGGACAACTGCAATACATACCAAGACAGTCTTGTCAGCTACAGTGTGCTAGAAGAGCACTCTATGCTTCGTCCCGCAATGTAAATCTTCCTGGACTACAAACCGTTGCCAACCGTAATACTGCTCGCATTCGGCCCCGTTTCCTTCTTCATTAATGCGGAAATGTATGTTGACTGCAAAGAATTCAACCACACCAAAGCGTACTTCAATGCCCTGCCTTGCCTTTCATTTAAAAAGTACTGCATGAGAAAAAGCAAAAAGCATCATGAACACAAATACTATAACGTTCGGGCAGCATCATGTATTTCTATTGAAAAAACTGTTGAATATATTGAATATGTTTCTGGCGATAGATACAAATCAATATCAAATGAGGAAGATAGTAGAGAAATTCGAAAGCGGCATAGAATTGTGGACAAACCCTTGCCATACTCGTTGCCGATCCGGATCTTACACCACAATTTATCCAAAAAAGAAACCTTTGCACCACAGTATGAGATGTTTGTTAGTAACCTTTTTTCCATCAAACGTTAGGCATTAATCGTTCATGCTCATAACATGTGAAACAAGGATAATAGCCCAGCAAGTTTTACTAAACCAATCTATCCATGCCAATAGCTAGCGTCAGCACAAGTATAACATTTCGAAACTTACCGAAGATGCCAAGGATGCCGACATTGTGAGAGAAGTATGATCAATGTCTACAGGTTTGATGAGGTTCAAAGCTACGAAACTCCTCTAGGCTGCAGCAACTCGAATCAGTTCTCTTGGATCCTCAAACCCTTGCGGTGTTGCCTCAAGTCCAAAAAGCGAGTTCCTGCACTCAACATAAAACTTCATCAAGAAATACATATGTAGCATCAACCAAGACTTAAGTCTAAGAAAGACTTTCGGTTACCAGTACTCGAAAATGACGAGCAGCAAGGTGATTGCTTGGAATTTTCCCCGTCATTGATTCCACTCGGAATCATTTTGATGCAAGTCCCGTTGGAAGACGTCTTATGGCTCCATGGGAGCAGCTATTGGAAGAGATTCCTCTCTTACCTTGCCTCCAAGGGGACATGTCTGTTTGGGAATAAAATAGAAACGATGAATGAGTTGGATGCTGAAGATGAACTAATCAATATCAGTAATCATGAATTGCATCCAAAGAATACACGGCAGATTTTGAATCAAACATGTTGAATTGAAAAGGGAAATAAAATAGAGCATGTCCAAGCATATCAATTTGAAAATAAAAGTGTTCTTCAAGTTGTCCACAACATGTCAGATCAAAATGGAAACAATATTATCATCAAAATCATATTCAAGTCAGCCACTTTTTCTTTCCAAATACAATCAACAGGTTTTTTTTTAAATGGCAAGAAACTTAAACCGGTCCAGACAGGAGGCAAACACACTCAGACATAATTCAAATTACTTCCAATTTTATCCTGACACAATCCAAATTGTTGCCAAAACAAGTTCAAAAGGTTCCAGCACATCAAAATAGAATTCGACATCAATTAATTGGTATTTAAGTTCGTTTTTCACTGAGCCTATATAAGAAGAGGAGGTCATGCACAAAAAGGACACACAAGAGTTACACGAGAATATCATCAGAAATCACAGAAACCCCATGCTATCATAAGATGACCTAAACATTTCCATAAGGATCAGCACGCACAGAAATTCACAACAAGAAAAGCATCAACAATTCGCAACAACAACACACTTTGAAAATGGATTGGAAAAGAGCACATACACAACACGCAAGGCAGAGGAGAAGATTACCATTCACCAAAATCAGTCGACATCTAAATCACAACATCACATACGAAGAACAACAGATCCACAACAACAATATTGCAGATTGAAATCAGAAACGCAACATACACAAAGCAAAGAGAGGAGACTTATCTTGGAGCAAGGATTCTTGAGGTCCCGTTCGTATCTTCTCGTCGCAAACCTATGACGATCTTTTTTTCTTATTCTCTAAATCCGATGTACTTGTAATCATATACAATAATGAAAATGGGGTATCGGGTATGATTGGGGTTGGGGTAGACTTAGGATTTGTGTTTGTTGATGTTTAATCGAGAGAAATTGAGAGCGACGATTGCGAGAGAGAAGAAAATTTTGAGAGAGGTTGAGAAGAACGAGAGAGGGACTGTGAGATCGAGAGAGATTTTGAGACGAGAGAGTGAGGATGATGGAGGGTGGCGGCGAATTTCGTTTAGGGTTTCATTTTCCCCTTCGAGAGAGACGACTGAGAGGGAGAGAAGACTCTCATTTCCTTTTTTGCATTTCTTTTTTAGTTAATTAAGTAAAAAAATTTCTTTTATAACTCAACTAAGCTTAACCAAAACGTTTTATAATTAAAACCAAACTTTAATAATTAAACTTTTTTTTTATATAATAATCAATTTCAACTTTTTCTTTCATGATAATTAAAAATCTTTTTCATAAAATTAAGACCTTTTTTTTATATGATAATAATTAATCTAAATCTCTTTTTATAATAATCATATTTAAAACTTTTAATAGTAATTCAAAATCCTTTTTATCACAATAATTAAATTTTGAGTCTCTTAATTTAAAAAAAAAACCCTTTTTATGATAATAATCAAAAAGCAAGTTTTATAATGATATTTAGATTTTTAATAATAATTAATTTAAAAAATCCTTTTTATAATCAACCTAGATCTTTTCTTATAATAATTAACACTAAAATTTTAATAATTAATTTAACCTTTTTTAATTAATCTAATCCCTTTTTGTAATGAAATTAAAACTTTTCTTTAATAACAATTAAAAATTTATAATTAGTTAAATTTATAGTTTTTTTGTAATAACTAATCTAAAAAACCTTTTTCATAATAACCGCTAAAACTAAGAATCCCTTTATAATTAAAAACTTCCTTAGCCCCCTCAAGTGAATAAATAATAATAATCTCAAATAAATAAAATAATTAAGTTTGAAACTCAACCTTTAAATCGCCTCCGTTTAGAAACCTCTTTCCGCGCTTAGTCATACGTGTGAGGACGTTTCGTTGTTATGTCTTGCCTATTATTTGATTTATTGTCTTTGTTTCAAAACCTTTTCAAAAGTATTAAAAATCCTCGATCCAACGTCGAGCCAATTTTCTACCCATGTAAGTCGATTGCCTTTAGGCATCGCATTCGACCTACCGATCACAAGACACAAGTCTAGCATCACTTTGCTAGCACACTCGCCTAAATAATATAACAATTAATCGCATTAATATCCAAGGGAAAATCCCATGCATGATAACCTTGTTATTGTGCATGGTGCATAATCATTTGCATCATAATCGATACCTTAAGATAAGTCAATTAGATAACTTAAGATAGATTTCCTAGGTTAGTCCCCCACAATTTTGATTTTCCAAATCAAACTTTAGCCCACCTAATTCTCCACACAAGAGAATTAGATGTTAATCATCTCAAAGAAAGGGACATACAATCCCGTACCCCACAAAATTCAAACATTTTCAAAAGTGTGGAGGTCTTTCTTAAGATGATGACTCATCTTCCTCTCCTAAACCTTTAAAACATTTAGTATCCTTAATAAGGAACTACAAGTGCTCTGATTCCTTCATGACAGGATATGTAGGCCCAAGATGCGATATCTTGTCGAGCACACTTAGGAATAAAAATAATAAATTACCTACCCTTAACCCTTAGCAAACAGATAATAAATAACATAAAATTAATCAAGAGGTTCCTGTAGAGTACTACAGATATCTAGGATGCTAACACCTTCCCTAGGTATAACCAACCCCCGAACTTAGAATCTTAAGTGCATTTGCATTGCATTGTGGGAATTCGGTTTTTCTCCCTTCCCTTGGATAAAATCAAAGACCGGTGGTGACATTAAAAATGTGATCCTAGTTAACCAATAACTATGGTATCCAATTTTCACCGCGACAGAAATGGCGACTTCACTGGGGATATCTCATAAGAGGGTTCCCCCTAACTTGTTTCTTTTATGTTATTTGTTTATGCTTGTATATATATGTATACTTGTCTATCTGTTTGCTTGGTTTTTCTGTATGCAGGGTTGTTACACTTGAGTGGTGAGATAAGTCCTAACCCGGACTTGAGAGCACATATAAGATAGGATCGTGGATATAATCGAGGAGATTTCGAGGGAGTAATTCCAAAGAAGTCAATTTGATTCCACACTCAGTTGAGGCCCTCTCGAAGGTGGTATTTGTTGAACGAGCTATCGTGAATACATTACTACTTTCGACCTAGGAGCCCGGGATATTGAGAACCGTAGTTACCTTTAACCCAACTTGGCCTTTTAGGATGTAGTGCGATGATTATGAGGGAGTAATTCCAAAATGGTTGATACGCGATACTACACTCAGACGAGATTCTCTTGAGAATATTGTTGACTACCAAGTAATTGGGAAATCGATAATATCCGAAAGATGGATTGTAGACTCTGGGAACTTTGTAGAACCCGTTCGGCAGGTACAAATGAACCATAGTACATACCTTCTTAGGATGGTTAGACCTTTACTCCATGCTGTGACCTTTCAAGCCTAGGACTTTTTGTCTGTTTGTGTGCTTTGTGCTTTGTGTGTTTGCATCCTTGCATTGCATAAGCATCATATCATAAAGATTCATGGAACGTAGTCTTGTTTATAAACATCATAAGGATATCATGAACTCTAAAAAAAAACGTTGAAGTACCTTTACAAGAGTCATAACCTGGACGATCTAAGGGGACTGGAGATCTTGCTGACAGATAAAGAAAGGATCGAGACTAGATATGGGAATTTATCATCTCCATTCTACTACTGTTTCCTTGATTATCAACTGGCACCTTACGAAGAATTTCCTCAGCTGATGGAGTTACTAATTTAAGACAAAGACTCATTTCCTATCTCCGGTTAAGATTCAAGCTAAGATGACTACAAAAGAAGGTATTAGAAATGAGCTGTTTTTTTGCAATAAACGGAAAAGCTCAAGATGTCTTATCCCATCAGTCAACACTTCGTCGACAAGCTCATCTTGGAAAAGCTCAGGTGGAAGAAAAGTCAAGGACTCAAAGAGGACCATTGGAAGAGTCTCCTTAGATCCATCATTATTAGCTTTTATTTAGATTTACGTTATGACTGTTGTAAGGCGTACAGACGCGTTTTAATTTTCGTATTAAATCAATCATTTAGTATTCTGTTACTAATGACTGTAACTGTCTTTTTTATGATTATTAAAAATGAGACTTCTGATATCCCAAAATGATTATAAATAGCTAAGTTTCCATGAATCTTTTGCATATCATCTGCATTTGCATTCTCATTTTCATTCTACTTCAAAGAACTCAAAGTTTGTTTCTTTAAATATCGTGAAATGGATTTTGGAAGGAAAGGAACTTTGCCATACACCTTCAGGGTCCTTAATATGGAACAATTAAGGGAATTAGGAGGTCAGATAAAGGATCCAGAGGCCTTAGCTGCGAAGCATGGACAGATCCTCTCTTTGTTGCAGGTACAAGTAGCTGCTGGTTTACTAGAGACGCTGGTTCAACTCTACCATGTAATCTACTACTGCTTCATCTTTCAAGATTTCCAGTTGATGCCCACATTGGAGGAGTATTCCGATTTATTGGGAATCTCTGTCAAAGACTCACCCCCGTTCTACGGTGGAGAAGGAAGACCCAGTCAGGAAGACATTGCAAGAGTGACTCGCATCAAGCTGTTAGAGATCCAGACTCACATGACGTTCAGAGGGGGAATCGATGGTTTGCATGCTCAGTTCTTATTCGAGGAGGCTAGACAGTTTGCCGACAAAGGAAGTACCAGAGCTTTCGAGAATCTTTTCGCATTGCTGGTTTATGGTTTATTCTTGTTTCCAAATGTCGAAGATTTCATCGATGTCCACGCGATCAGGATCTTCATGCTCAAGAATCCTATTCCAACACTGTTGGCCAACGCATACCATTCGATTCATTTAAAGATTCTGAAGGGAGAAGGTCAGATAGTTTGCTGCACTGCTATCCTCTATAGGTGGTTTATTTCGCACCTACCGAGGTCCGCAGCCTTCTGGGATGTGAAAGATGCTTCTGAATGGCCCGTTAAACTCATGGCTCTCACTCACTTGGACATTGTTTGGTATGATCCAATGTACGGAGGAATTCCCATGATTCACAGCTGCGGAGATTTCCCCAATGTGCCTCTCCTTGGCACAAAAGGATGCATCAGTTACAATCCTATTCTCGCCCGTCGCCAGCTTGGACATCCGATGAATGAAATACCTGATCAAGAGAACCTGAAAAGAATTTTCCTCTATGAGGGAGAGGACCTTCAGCTGAAGATTCAGATTTTATTTGGTTGGCGTCGAATCAACAGACAAGGGATGACCGCAACAACGAACCCTAACTGCACGGTTGCAGAATTTTGCCTGGAGTGGTCACGCAAACGAGCTCTCGTTCTGACAATGCCGTATCCTCGGCCCAAGCCTCTTGTATTGGAATCAGATGAAGTTTCAAGGCTGAAAGCAGAAGTATAGAAGCTGACCCTGGACAAGTTTATATTGCAGGAAAGGATTGACAAGTTGATGGAAGAACTCAGTGAAAGAAAAGGAGCATCATCCAGTGGATCAAAGCCCTAGTTCCCTTTATATTCTGTTTGTTTATTATAATAAAGCCCTGAAGGTGTATCAATGTTATGAAAGTTTAAAATTTTAAATAAAACCAATTTCCGATTATGATGTTTAGAATACATCTTTGAGTTCCTTGAAGTGCATGTTGCATCATACGCATCATTTGCATTCGCATTGGCATTTCTTTTGTATTCCAGATTCTCATTCGTGTCTCTCTTCTCAGACTCTGCATCATCGATACAATACTCGAGTCGGGCGCAAGAGAAGGATGGATCATTTAGAACAGGAAAACCAGGCACTCCGGGCAGAGATTGCCACTCTAAAAGTCAACATGGAAACTCTTTCTGCTACTATGAAGAATATGATAGACGTTCAAGAACATGAAAAGTAAGAACTTCGCGATGAGATTGCGGACTTAAGGATGACCAAGAGGAGCCTAATGGATTTGGTCAAAGAGTTGGCCACATCCCAATGCCAGGATGGATTTTCTGCCTCCTCCACCGACCAACCAGCTGAACGAAGGGGCAAAATTTTGGATATCCCTGTGCTCTACGCTGATTTGTTCCCAACACTCTTACAACATGGTTTAATCAAGAAGGAAACTCCACTATCCGTCCCGGTGACCCATGGGAGTTATTTCAAAGCCGATGCCTTCTGTGCCTTCCATCAAGGGGCACCCGGCCATGATATCGAGGAATGTTATGTCTTGAAGGAGAAAGTGAAAGAGATGGTTCAGAAGGGGGTCTTGTCTTTCGAAGTGTGCGAACCCCAAGTTGAGATCCATCTCTCACTCGAACAAGAAGCAATCCCCTCCTTGCACATGGTGGATTGATACACATGACAACCCAGGCTATGTCTGGCCATATTTTAAGCTTATTTACTATTTTCATATGTTAAATTTCTACGTTCGTTAATGCATTTATTTTGACGTGTAAGAACTTGTTTGTTTTGAATAATTAATGCAATAATAATGTTTGTCTTGAAGAAATCCATTTGTTTCACTCATTTTAAAATTCTATTTTATAATGTCAATGCTGCCCAATCTCTTGCCTCGGCAGAGAACTGAATGGAGGATGATGAAACCAAACGCTAGATCTGGTGTTGTATGCTTTTGAATAAAACTTTGATAGTGATATAAGGCATTATTTCAAAAATCCTAAACACCGGAGATATAAGGAGATAAACCCTCGTTAACCCTTTTGAGACTTCGAAGTAGTAGCTTTCTTCTACAAATCAAAAAACCTCATTCTTAACCTGGGGCAGGGCAATTCGCAAAATAAAAAATGGAGTAAAATATCACGAAGATCGGGTGGGTACAAATAACTTTGAGCCTTATACCCTTTGTTTCTTAAACCGTGAACCAATCCACTGTACAACCCCTAAAAGTCCTAATTGAAGCAAGGTTTATTCCAAAGCATACTCATTGAGATATCGTTTCCTGACTCCTATGAGCTACGCTCAAATTTGTCTTGGCATTATAAAATTTGTAATTCAGTCACAAAAATATTTTAAATAAAACTTCAAGACAAACATACATTGCATTATCTATTTCAGAATTAACATTTTCTACTTGCTAACATTGCTTGACATAGTAGAAATTAGCATACGTGTGACATTGATGAGCTAAAATTTAGTATTGTTTCAAGGAGATGATAGTATCCAGGGGCACGTCACCTGAAGACCTTGTGGAGCAGGGGCAAGTTGTTTCCCAGCTGTTTCTTTCGTCGTCTGACCTCAAGGAACAAAGTTTGAAGACTCAAGACACCTTCAATCTGGGGCAGTTACGTCGAGATTTGATAAATCTCTCCATGTTCGAAGACTCAGTGTATAGAGTACCGTCAATCCGAGCCGGTTATGTCGAGATTCGACGAATCCCTCCAAGTTTGAAGACTCAAAACACCGTCAATCTGGGACAGTTGCGTCGAGATTTGGTAAATCTCTCAAAGAATTTGAAGATTCGGTTACAGAACATAGTCAATCCGGGCCAGTGACGTCGAGATTCGACAATCTCTCCAAGAGTTTGAAAACATTGGGACAGTTGGACGCCAAGTTTTCTATAAAATCCTCTTGGGATGACTTCTTCTTATAAACCAAGTGACCTGGGGCATTTGAGAAGTGAAGATTGCTTCTCATCCACAACATTTGTTGTTCAAAATGGCGACTACCACGCAGGTCATCAATGCAGAGGTAATCACAACCATCCCCGGTGAATTTCTTTGGTTTCAATCTTCTCCAGCGAAGGAGGATGTTTATTTCATCCTCTCGAAGTTTTATCTCCTACATTTCAACTATTTTCGATTCCAAGTTTCCCCGATGAAGTGGATATTTATTTTATCCATCTACAACTTTCATTCAGACTACTTCAGCTCGCAGTGGATATTTATTTTATCCCTTATGAAGTCCTTTCGATCAGTGAGTTTGATTCGTTCCCAGTGAATCTTTCTCATTCCCAACAGAATCACCAGGTTCATCTTGACAATCCTAAGTGAGGTCACGATGTTCATCCCCAAGTGGAGTGCTCTATTTTCCCCCAGAGTCTGAAACTTTGAAGCAGGACATGTTTCCATATATGGCTTTCCATTCATCCCCAGTGATGCTCCTACCTTACGAAGATTGGCCGAGTATTCGTATCGAGACGCTTGTTTTTGTGACGCCCCCAATCTACACCCCCAAATAAACATGCATTTAAAGCAATAAAAGAAAATTCAGAATTTGGTTAGAGTATATTTAAATTATCCTGGCATAGACGGGGAAATCACATCAATTGAAACCAAACATTTCATACAACACTTGCCCATAAAGATGTGCAACTGTGGGGTAGCAAATAACAGAGGAAACTTTGTTCCTTACACCCACATATTCAAGTACAGAATAAAAGCGGAAAATATGTATTGAACCTCATATAAATATATACATATATATATATATCAACTAAAGAGTTTGTCATACATCAAGTTATACATGAACAAACCAAAATCTACATATACATAGTACACGATAAACACAAACGGCCACCCTAGCTACCCGGTGTCACATATCAGAGCCGACCGACAAAAAGGGTGAAGACACAAAGCTTCACAAAAGACCTCCAGCAACTCTAATCTGCAATGCCTCATAGAGCATTATAAAACGAGCAGAAGGGTGAGAAAAACAACCATAATATAAATGCATATAATTATGTACTACAACATAAACATATGACACATATTCTCACCACAACTCATCATATATCACAATATAAATATATCATCAAGCATTTCATTATGCATACATTCACCATTATCATCATTCAACATAAACATACATGTTATGTCTACTATGTCACAATCATCACATCTCACTCAATATATATCGCAAGGCATATATATATAAAACCAAGCATATTCCTCATAATGCTTATCATTCAACATAAACACACATATTCATGTTTATCCATCCATGCACACCTGCACAATTCTACTCATTCCACATCAACATATACATCATGTATAATTCACCAATCCAATCAAGACCCGACAATACCACGCATCACATAACTGGGAATGACAGCATAGTCATTCTACCCCAATACATACCTCACTAGGAACGACAACATAGTCATTCTACCCTAGTGCACCTCTCATTAGGAATGACAACATCGTCATTCTACCCCAATGAGTATCCCACTAGGAACGACAACATAGTCATTCTACCCCAGTGGACACGACAACTCAATTGTACATCACTAGGAACGACAACATAGTCATTCTACCCTAGTGAGTACCACACCAATACATAACATATTCCTAACAATCCAACCACATAGCACATAACGGTTATACCAATATAATCACATTTCACACATAATGCTCACCACAATTATGACCTATGAAAACAAACCACCACATCACATATCATATGTTTATACACAAAACAGATTACTCACAACCAATGCATTTATCACCTATGCATAATAATACACCAAAGCTATCACAAGCTCACACATAATCAATCCATTCATGATTTATGCAAATGCACAGAGACCGACACAACGACTCTATGCAATGCATATGCGGTACCGACTCATCACCCGAGCTCAATTGAAGAACTCAATGGAAATATCCTCCCTGCCGGGCCTACGATATTTCCCCATCGCTCATACCATCATGGCATCCGATGTTTCTGGATTGTTCACGCAGACACAATCCGATTGCTCTAACCCCACAAGGGCACACAATCATTCTGAAGATTCCCACGGAATCAAGTGTAACTCATCGCAACGATTACACCCATTGACTACGCAATGTTCAGAGGATCCTCAATGATCATTTGTGTAATCAATCACTCACACCCAACAGGGACGTGATATTACACCCGATTCTCCACGGAATCGCGACACATGAATGCATATCATGATGTTTCTCATACAAAATGACCACATACACTCATGCAATGCACACATATTTTACAATATAGTCATGCATATACCATTAAATACACACATTGCATTTTCTTGCCTTTCGGCCATAATTCATCACCACAACATGTCATCACATGCATTCACATCATATAACGTCATACAAGTCATACGATATCCATATCAAAAGCACATTGCATGAACACCTCAATTACGCACGCTTACAACGAAAAAAGTCGACAAAACAACACATTTTCCAATTTCTGACATAATTTAATCGGCCAACAATCTCAAAAACCATTTTTACAAGAAAGAACATTTCATAAGCTTTCCAACGATATAAAGAACGTCCCGATCCGAGTTACGGATCAAGAGTTATGAATTTTCAAAAGTTAAGAATTTATTGAGAAACAGCCAAATTCGCCTGGCCACTTCAGAATTCGCCTGGCCAAACCTCTTTCGCCAGCACTTCGCCTGGCCAATCACCATTCGCCAGCACTTCGCCAGCACTTCTCCTGGCGAATCTCCATTCGCCAGCACTTCGCCTGGCGAGCTAGTGGCGAGTCACCAAATTAGAAAAAACTCCAAGAGTTACAGAAGCTACCCCCTTTCTGTAATTCCAAATTCGCCTGGCGACTTACTAATTCGCCTGGCGAATCTGCCTTCGCCAGCACTTCGCCTGGCGAATCTGCCTTCGCCAGCACTTCGCCTGGCGAATCCGCCTTCGCCAGCACTTCGCCTGGCGAGCTAGTGGCAAAACCCAATGCGCCTGGCGAATCTCAAATTCGCCTGGCGAATCACACCAGAACCAGAAAAATGCTGTTACGGGTTACACGATCCAAAACCCCCAAAAACCTCATTTTCCACTCCAAATCAATTCCAACATCAAAACAATTACCAGCAATGATTCATAAACACATGGTAATCATACAACGCAAATTATATCGATTTCCGACCGTAAAAACATCGATTCCTCACATATCTCTCATTTCCAACCTAGAATTCAAAAGTTATGGAAAGACAAGAAACATCCAAGCAAACACATACATAATTATACATAATCATACTATAATCGAGTTTCGCACCCTTACCCGATTAAATCGATTCCTAGAAGTTGTTTTCTTTGATTCCTAGCTTTTCCTCTTTTTCTCTCTTTTCTCTTCTTTCCCTTCTCTTTTCTTCTTCTCCTTTTCTTTCTCTTACTATTTTTCTTTCTTTTCTAATTCTCTCTATTTCTATTTCTTTCTCTTTTTCTTTCTTTTACTAACTTAGTAAATAATTAAGGAAAAGACTAAAATACCCTTACTCTCAATTATTTCTCAAATGATCCCAAAATGCGATAAAATATAATAACAGTACAAAACAACATATTATCACACCAAAGTCATAAATAAAAATAATATAATACTCAAAATAATTTAATCGACTCGATTAAATCAAATGGTCGAAAATGGGGCGTTACAACTCTCCCCCACTTGGAAATTTTCGTCCTCGAAAATATTACCGAGACGAACAACTCCGGACACGACTCTCGTATCCGACCAACCAACATCAGGCCTACCACAAGGCACACCACAAACAACACGACAACGACGACCACAACAACGACAAGATGCAAAGCCCATACAATGCACTTGACGACTAACACACAACTTAAAGAATACACAAAACACAACTCCCAGGTTCACTCTTGAACCGAAACACAACAGGATCATTACCCTCTCCTTAGGTAATACTCCCCTAATTCCCCACACAGGAATTAGCTACTCGCACTCAAACCAACACAATGGAAACGATGCAACAACACAAACAAGAACACAAAGTTCCACGACACGACAAGGTCTCAACAACATCAACATAACAAGAATACCAACCTCCTTGTCACACAACCTTATCACATCAATGCTACGATTCGCCAATCGAACTTATAACCAAAACATCCATCTACTTAGTAACCCATGAACATTATTTAGGCCTCTCACCTAACACTTCCATTCTGAAACATCCAATGGTCTCAACATTCCTACAGATCTCCAATGTCCCACCTAAGAACTCTTACAAGTCGCACACACATATACGAAATGTGCTACATCACGCTTCTGCTGCGCACTCTGATGACTCGTAACCATCAAAACTACCCATCTCACGTCCAAAGTCTAACTTTTCACATACTTCCCAACAACTACTGTTCACATTCTTTCGTGTTATCTTACACACCAGACACAAGCCTCTGAATTGCTCAAACAATCCTAATCCACAGACCACCAAAACTGACATACATAGAAACTTCCGACTTAATTCCTCTGATACAACAATAACTCTTCACAAATGATAATCCAAGTCAAATTCATAACTCATCACAAATTCTAACCATTCTCGTTGTCTCTATTCCTTCAGACCAAACCAGTACTCAATATTCTTGTATTTACCAACCACTTCGAATCTAGAATCATAAAGATAATACTTCCAATATTCCAACATAATTCCACTGCAAACAATTTCCACAATAGTACTGATCCTTTCACGAATCTTCAATTGTCGAAAACCACAAGCCACGACTTTACTCTCTTACGTTAACACACCAACTATACTCATCAAGATACATCCCAAACAATCGACCTCACCTTTGCAAGTCAACCGAAGTAACGAAAACACTAATCTTGGAAAAGCCTTCCATACCCTTCGATAATAACCAACAAAATCCAACAAGTTTCTAATCACCTTTAACTAACTTCGAAGCCTCTACTCAAACCATCACCACGCTTGTCAAACATTCCAACAATTGTAATTCTAATCAAACTCAACCAATACCATACCCTTTACTTAATCCTGAAAGTAAACACTTATTCTCAATCATCACCATATACCACGGTCCGTACTCCACACACAATTCCTGCTCTTGACAATCCAAATTCCATCCTATTGCAACATCCAACCAAAAAAAAAGGAACTCTCAAATATTACATCCACCCCTAAGGGTTTCCTCAAGGTTTCTGTAATCTCTATACCATCACAGAATTTCAAATCGTTTGCAATTCGTCACAATTCAAAACTTAAGCTATGCAAAACACAACCGCAAACTCCCATACTACTCACTTAGCAGATATAGCCTCGACTATTCACTGTTGTCCAACTAGGTTCACACTTGACTCTCTGAGAACAACCCTTAGTAATACTCAATCATTATCCCTCAGAGACATTCCAACTTAATCCACATACACCAACCTCTAATCCGCCTCATCTTCTGATATAAGAATTCTCATCGATTCAACAATGCAATCTGTAACCATCAAACAAAATCTTGATTCCGCATCACCGTCAGATATAAAGCCTTCCTCAACTTGACAAAATAATCCGCAATCATTTCCTTAAATTTCAAGTCATCCATTCCGCACCACTATCAAAGCCGAAAAGACACGTCCATTCCATCCAACATAATTCCCGTCTGCTATCAACAAGAGATTAAGGGTGATCAGTTCCTCAATTTGTCAATAAACAGCCGACAACCATGATGAGGCATAAACCGTCTCCACCAAACTATAATAGCATCCACTACATCCTATGCACAAAATTACCTAAGGCACAACTCCTTAGTTGACGTAACCTTACTTCTGCATCTCTTCTTGAACCAGAAACCACACTTATAACCTTGCAATACATAACACACTGAGCCAGCGCTCTACACCTGAAGCAACATGGAGAAGTACCAGCTTCTCCCCCACTTATCTCATTCTAATTCCTCCAACTGTAAACACACTAAATCCATCCCAAGTTTTTGCCACAAATGGTCAAAGAACAATTTAAACAAACCAAAGAAGAAATTACCGACCCCTAAGTAGAAGTATCGATAACCATCTTACTACTCCAAGAAGACCGCAACAAATTCAAACACTTTGCGCACTCACACGAAATAAACGAATGAGTCGTCCCAATATCAATAATAGCAATTAAAGGCATACTATTAATAAACAAGTACCTTGAGTCAAACGATCCGCACTAATAGTCTCATCTCCTGCCAATACAACAACCTTCCTACCAGTCTGAGCTCCCTTCGGTTTCGTACACCCCGGGCTAATATGACCTGTTTCACCACAGTTGAAACACCGCACATTAATTTTCCTACAATCCGCTGCGACATGTCCCGAACCTCCACACTTGGAACATTTCAGTTTATTCCTCCAACAATCCATCTGACGATGTCCTACTTTCCCACACTTGTAACACTTAATGTAACACCTCGGAGGACCAGACATTCCTCCCCCACTACGAGACTGTTGTTTCCCTTTCCTGTCATTCACATTCTCATAGGGAGTAGCACGCACCTTACGATTCTCTTCGTAACTCCTACAACTATTCACCAAATCAGAAAACCTTCTAATCCTCTGATAAGCGATTGCCCGTTTAATCTCCGGACGCAATCCGTTCTCATACTTCACACACTTAGAAAATTCAGCAATCACTTTCAGATAATGAGGATAAAACTGCACCAGTTCCACAAACTTAGCAGTGTAGTCAACAATAGACATGTTGCCTTGTTTTAGTTCCAAAAACTCAATCTCTTTCTTTTCCTTCACTCCCTCAGGATAATACTTCCTCCGAAACTCTCGGCTAAATAAATCCCAAGTAACCTCTTCATCATCCACTTCCAACACTTGGCGCAAACTAACCCACCAATCAGCTGCTTCTTCCTCCAGCATGTGAGTACCCAGTCTCACCTTATCCTCTTCAGCACAATCCATCACATGAAAGATTCTTTCAACCTCTTCAAACCAAAATTGTGCACCATCAGGATCATATCTTCCCTTGAAGATAGGCAGCTTATTCTTTCCGAACTCATCATTACCCAAAACATTCGGTACACCCTGCACAATCCGAGCCATATTCTGTTCATTCAAATACAGAAACTATGGTTACCCAACAACTCACCAGAACACAACTGCCGCACAACAGCAACTCACCCAAGGCGACAGACACAACTGACACAGACTGACACGGACTGGCTCTGATACCACTTAATGTGACGCCCCCAATCTACACCCCCAAATAAACATGCATTTAAAGCAATAAAAGAAAATTCAGAATTTGGTCAGAGTATATTTAAATTATCCTGGCATAGACGGGGAAATCACATCAATTGAAACCAAACATTTCATACAACACTTGCCCATAAAGATATGCAACAGTGGGGTAGCAAATAACAGAGGAAACTTTGTTCCTTACACCCACATATTCAAGTACAGAATAAAAGCGGAAAATCTGTATTGAACCTCATATAAATATATACATACATATATGTATATATATATATATATATATATATATATATATATATATATATATATATATATATATATATATATATATCAACTAAAGAGTTTGTCATACATCAAGTTATACATGAACAAACCAAAATCTACATATACATAGTACACGATAAACACAAACGGCCACCCTAGCTACCCGGTGTCACATATCAGAGCCGACCGACAAAAAGGGTGAAGACACAAAGCTTCACAAAATACCTCCAGCAACTCTAATCTGCAATGCCTCATAGAGCATTATAAAACGAGCAGAAGGGTGAGAAAAACAACCATAATATAAATGCATATAATTATGTACTACAACATAAACATATGACACATATTCTCATCACAACTCATCATATATCACAATATAAATATATCATCAAGCATTTCATTATGCATACATTCACCATTATCATCATTCCACATAAACATACATGTTATGTCTACTATATCACAATCATCACATCTCACTCAATATATATCGCAAGGCATATATATATAAAACCAAGCATATTCCTCATAATGCTTATCATTCAACATAAACACACATATTCATGTTTATCCATCCATGCACACCTGCACAATTCTACTCATTCCACATCAACATATACATCATGTATAATTCACCAATCCAATCAAGACCCGACAATACCACGCATCACATAACTGGGAATGACAGCATAGTCATTCTACCCCAATACATACCTCACTAGGAACGACAACATAGTCATTCTACCCTAGTGCACCTCTCATTAGGAATGAAAACATCGTCATTCTACCCCAATGAGTATCCCACTAGGAACGACAACATAGTCATTCTACCCCAGTGGACACAACAACTCAATTGTACATCACTAGGAACGACAACATAGTCATTCTACCCTAGTGAGTACCACACCAATACATAACATATTCCTAACAATCCAACCACATAGCACATAACGGTTATACCAATATAATCACATTTCACACATAATGCTCACCACAATTATGACCTATGAAAACAAACCACCACATCACATATCATATGTTTATACACAAAACAGATTACTCACAACCAATGCATTTATCACCTATGCATAATAATACACCAAAGCTATCACAAGCTCACACATAATCAATCCATTCATGATTTATGCAAATGCACAGAGACCGACACAACGACTCTATGCAATGCATATGCGGTACCGACTCATCACCCGAGCTCAATTGAAGAACTCAATGGAAATATCCTCCCTGCCGGGCCTACGATATTTCCCCATCGCTCATACCATCATGGCATCCGATGTTTCTGGATTGTTCACGCAGACACAATCCGATTGCTCTAACCCCACAAGGGCACACAATCATTCTGAAGATTCCCACGGAATCAAGTGTAACTCATCGCAACGATTACACCCATTGACTACGCAATGTTCAGAGGATCCTCAATGATCATTTGTGTAATCAATCACTCACACCCAACAGGGACGTGATATTACACCCGATTCTCCACGGAATCGCGACACATGAATGCATATCATGATGTTTCTCATACAAAATGACCACATACACTCATGCAATGCACACATATTTTACAATATAGTCATGCATATACCATTAAATACACACATTGCAATTTCTTGCCTTTCGGCCATAATTCATCACCACAACATGTCATCACATGCATTCACATCATATAACGTCATACAAGTCATACGATATCCATATCAAAAGCACATTGCATGAACACCTCAATTACGCACGCTTACAACGACAAAAGTCGACAAAACAACACATTTTCCAATTTCTGACATAATTTAATCAGCCAACAATCTCAAAAACCATTTTTACAAGAAAGAACATTTCATAAGCTTTCCAACGATATAAAGAACTTCCCGATCCGAGTTACGGATCAAGAGTTATGAATTTTCAAAAGTTAAGAATTTATTGAGAAACAGCCAAATTCGCCTGGCCACTTCAGAATTCGCCTGGCCAAACCTCTTTCGCCAGCACTTCGCCTGGCCAATCACCATTCGCCAGCACTTCGCCAGCACTTCGCCTGGCGCGCTAGTGGCGAGTCACCAAATTAGAAAAAACTCCAAGAGTTACAGAAGCTACCCACTTTCTGTAATTCCAAATTCGCCTGGCGACTTACTAATTTGCCTGGCGAATCTGCCTTCGCCAGCACTTCGCCTGGCGAATCTGCCTTCGCCAGCACTTCGCCTGGCGAATCCTCCTTCGCCAGCACTTCGCCTGGCGAGCTAGTGGCAAAACCCAATCCGTCTGGCGAATCTCAAATTCGCCTGGCGAATCACACCAGAACCAGAAAAATGCTGTTACGGGTTACACGATCCAAAACCCCCAAAAACCTCATTTTCCACTCCAAATCAATTCCAACATCAAAACAATTACCAGCAATGATTCATAAACACATGGTAATCATACAACGCAAATTATATCGATTTCCGACCGTAAAAACATCGATTCCTCACATATCTCTCATTTCCAACCTAGAATTCAAAAGTTATGGAAAGACAAGAAACATCCAAGCAAACACATACATAATCATACATAATCATACTATAATCGAGTTTCGCACCCTTACCCGATTAAATCGATTCCTAGAAGTTGTTTTCTTTGATTCCTAGCTTTTCCTCTTTTTCTCTCTTTTCTCTTCTTTCCCTTCTCTTTTCTTCTTCTCCTTTTCTTTCTCTTACTATTTTTCTTTCTTTTCTAATTCTCTCTATTTCTATTTCTTTCTCTTTTTCTTTCTTTTACTAACTTAGTAAATAATTAGGGAAAAGACTAAAATACCCTTACTCTCAATTATTTCTCAAATGATCCCAAAATGTGATAAAATATAATAACAATACAAAACAACATATTATCACACCAAAGTCATAAATAAAAATAATATAATACTCAAAATAATTTAATCGACTCGATTAAATCAAATGGTCGAAAATGGGGCGTTACAGTTTTCATCTCCAACTTTGGTTGCTTCTCTTCGTCTGTTTTGTCAGCATAAGTGTTGCACCCCAAATTTTACCCTCATCTTTTTTGCTTGATGTTTTGTGCTTTTATTTTTCTCTGTTTATCTTAAATCTCTATTTATCTATTTTTGCCTTGATTTATTTAGCGTTTTTACTTCATTTATCCTATCTTGATCTAACTTTAGCATATTCTTGTTTTTTTTATTATTTGGCTTAATTAATTAATTTAGTTGTTGATTTAATTTTAGCCTAACTTGTTTGATTTTTGGATTAATTACCTTAATTTCTATTTCAAGATAATTTATCAATTAAATTGGGCTAGATTTTATTAACAATTAATTTAATTGTCAATTAGTCCTTTTAATATAGCATTAAGTTTAAATTTATGTGATGGGTTAATTGTCACATAAAATGCTTAAGAGAACCATGCGCTTGTTTTTTTCTACTTGGCTTTTGAATTGGAGAATGAATAGTACCACTGGCCAATCAGAATGCACTTTGTTCCTTTGACTTTTCAACCCACCTTCATGACCAATTGGAAACCGGCATGTGGCGCGTAAGAGACCAAGAGCAACTGTTTGATCTCCTTCCTCATTTTGGTTTACGGAAGCTCAGAATGGAGCAAGAATTTCAAACACAATTGAACCAATTTCAAACCATTTTCACTCCAACTCTTGGCGCGATAACGTTTTTTTATTTCTCTCAAAACTTTCCCGTTCAAGCTTCCAAGGTTTAGCTTCGTCTAAAGTAATTATGAGCATTCCATTCTCAGCTCTCCTCTGCACACCCTGCGAACCGGCCAGAGTGATGTCGTTGTCCACTTTCCTTCCTCATGCCTACCTTATTCGCCACAGAAGGGAGCCAAAGAAGCAATGCTGTTTCAAGCTATTTCAACTCTGTAGCCATCTGTCAAGACTCAGAGGAGAGGAGCGTATGTTTGAAGCAAATTTCAAAACCCTAGCATTCTGAAGGGTGGAATTTTATTGACCCGGCCCATGTCTCATCCTATATAAAGGAGTTCAGCTTCAATGCAAAGGACCAACAATCCTCTTTACAAATACTTAATATTCTTGAGCTTTGGGTGAACGGGGGCAAGGGAGTTCTGTGTAGAATTCAGAGTACTCAAAGTGTTAGCAAGCTTCTGTGTGGTACCCTTCCTACTCCTCTCTCATTTTTATCATGCTCATTCAATATTTTCTTTTCTTGCTCATGATCTTTTTAATCGTATGAATGCTTGCTTTGAGTAACTTGATGATTTTGTTATTTTATATGTTGTTGCCAATGTTGTCATACTACTTGTGTTATTGTTGATTTGTTACATGTTCATTCCTATTGAAATATTGAGGGTGATTACAGTCACAGAACTTGATCTTTTGGATTGATTTTGCTGCCGAGTTATCGTATTTTATAACCTGCTTGACAAAATGTAAGCTTTTGATTAACTAATCTTAAACTGACTTGTGGTTCTTGGCTCTTGTCTTATGCTTGCTAAGTTCTATCATATTAAGTTTTGCACTGAAATCAGTAGAATAGATAATCTTGTGTGCACTGTTATGCTTTTTGAATTTGGTTTTAATATATGACCATAATCAGTCCATGATAAACTTGTGTTTGTTGCCAAACTGATATGCTGGTATGAATTCTTGACTAGTACATGTATGTGTTAAGCCATGCTGTTTTCCATTCAGTATATGTTGTTTTCACTTGCCCTGTTGAATTTGCCTCCATACAAGTTTTGTTTGTTTGAACTAAACCTAAAAACCTCACCCTGATTTTAGATTGATGACTAACTTATACTCTGCCTCACTTTTGGTGTTGTGTTTTTGATCATTGATATGCATGGACCTTTTGATGTTTGTTTAATGTCTATCATGCTGTTTTATAATTTAGGTTTTGCTACGTTGATATACGACTGTTTCTAAGTATTTGTGACACTAGTACCAACTGTTTAGTTGAGCTTTGCATCTTGGTTAAAATTGTTATCCATCTCTGCATTATATATGTTTTTCCTAACCATGTCTGCTGCATTTTGATATCACTTGTGTCATGCTTCTGTCCTAAAATGTGAGTCTCAATAAGTTGTTCACATGTCTGGTTTTGTCATTGTTGATGATTGGATCATGTATTTGAGTTTGGTTTGTTTAGATTGTTAGCTCTGCAAACTACTGACTAGGGTTGCATCTTTTTGGAATGACTCTGTTTAAGGACTATGTTTATGAATAATTGAACTTGAATGTGTTGCTTTGAGTTGTTCTTCTCATATGCCTTCAATGTTCTATGACTCATGCTTCTCCATATTGTATGTGTAAAACCATTATGCTGAACTGTTAGCTCCAGAAAGTTAGGTCTGTGTGATATCATGATGTTGTCCTCTATATTAACACTGTATTCTTGATGTGTATACTAGCCTTATTTGTGATTCTAACATGTCTCCTAAATTATGCCTTTATGAAATCATGATTTAGTCCATATGTGTGGGATAAATGTGTTGCTTGATTGTTACCTAATTTGGTTTTCATTAAGTTCTATGCTATTGTCTATTTTTTAAATGGTACCACTTGAATGAGTTGGTTTGTTATATTGTCTTGTAGCATGTCCTATACTTGCATACTCTTGACCATCATGATGTTGGTGTACTTGTCATTATGTTTGTACCACTTGGGTGTATGTATGACTTTCTGCTTGTAATTCAGTTTGTTAGCTATTCTTGACTTGGAATGTCACTGTCATGATATGTGCCTCATAATGTATTAAATGCTATGAACCCAAATAATTTTCCTTGACCTTATATGTGTTTGGTCTGCCCTAACTTACCTCATGCGTGTTTACATGTTGAATTCTTAACTTTGTCAATCACTTGATTTTCCTTCCAATACTTTCTCTGCTGCCCTCCATTAAGTGTATTAAATCTTAAAACTGTTTTGATACATAAAATAGCTTAATTGCCCTTTGGAACTGTGAGCTACATGTCTGTTTGTTAGTTGCATTTCAGGATGTTTTGAGTAAACTTCCTTTAACATGCTGCTGCTATGGCTATGTTAGTTTTTATGGCTTTATGCATTCAGGTGTTTGTTGTTTTTGATGTCTAATATGTATGATAAAACACTTATTTGGTTTTTACATGAGTAGCCATTCTTGGTTTTGAAATGTTAACTGTTGCTACAGTGCTCGTTGGCCTTTGAATTTTGTTATCTTGTAGGACATCTTATCTCATGAGCTAATCATTTTGTGAAACGTAGTTGCCATGCTGACATGTTGTTTTCTGTCACTAACTGCTTGTGTTGCAATTATTGTTTGCCTTTATTTCCTTAACACCTTTTGATACATCTCTGACCTATCTTTGTTTTAACCACTCTTTGTGATTTTGGGACTTTGAACAATGTCTTTTGAAATGGTTGCATCATGCCTTAACATGTCCTTTGTTTTCTTGCATTTTAAATCATGTGATTTGAACCCTATACAACTCTGCTGCCCTACTTTGAATATGATTAGGTCTTGAAGTTGTTTTGACATATATGAGGCTAAGCCCTGCTATGCTAATCTGCATCTATATGTTAGTTATTAATTGTATTACAAGCTGTTTTCATTACACTAAATTTCCTTTAAACCTGATGCATGATTACTGCTATGGTGGTGTATGAATTTGTTAACTCACTGCTTTGTAATGACCTGATGATTATCCACTGTTGCTTGTTTTATTGTTAGTTTTCTTAACCATCGGATACATGAATGCCTATTTTACAACAGCCCTGCTGTCTTGCATTTAGCATGTTAACTTTGAAAATGTTTGATATATGAAAACCAGCCTGCTAACTTCTGTTTCTCCTGAAATTCAACCCTGCCTTGCTGTTGTGGTTTCCATGATTTATATGTTGGTTTATCGGTTGTGTCCAAATTGAATGTGCTTCATGTGTTTGCTGCTGCCATGATATTCTGAATCCTTATCTGTATGCTGCCATGTGAATTTGTTGCCTTACATGTTCTTGTTCTTATTTTGTGTAATATAATTGCTTTAATGATTTGTTGCTACTAATTGCATCAGACTTTGATTTAACCTCTTGCCCTCTTGCATTTTGGAAACAATCAATCTTGTCACTCATATTGTTTTTTAGAACAGTTATGCTATACTCCTTTTAACCATGCCCAAATCTTAGGAATGCTTTCATACCTGAAATTAACTTAATTGCCATGATGTGTTGCTTAATCTACATGTTGCTTATTCTGTCTACATACTTTCCAAAATGAATGTGTGTTATATACTGTTTGCTGTACCATATTGCTGTCAGATTCCTTAAGCTTCCATGTATGTTTATTGCATTCAAGTCGCACCCTTACAGGGTTTCTATCTGAACATTGCATGCTTGTTGTAGATTTCCTGCCATGAATATGTATGAATCGATTGCTCTATATATTCAATTCTTCCATCATTTTATGGACTATTCAAAATTGGCATGATGAACTTTGTTGTTTTTAGCTTAGCAATTCATAATATTGAGATGATAATCATGTGTTTCTGTCCTGTCTGGTTTGGCAATGTTTGATTTATGTTGTGGCATCTTCATCTATCACGAGCAGTTTGTGTTGGTTTGGTTTGTGTTATTTTGAAAATACGCGCAAGAATGGTTTATATATTTATTAAGTTGTATTATTAACGGATGAAACACGCCGTCCCAACGGTCACACACATGCACATAACTACCTTGCCTACCCTTAGGACTGGGGTTCGAATCCCCCTCGCCCCAGTCCTTTTTATTTATTTTCCTGATTTTCGCCTATTTTCAAATATATATTCATGTTACCTTTTGTTTATCAGCGTGCGCATATAGCTCAGTTGGTTATGATATGATTGTTTGGTTCAAATGGGCGTGGGTTCAAATCCCCACGGCTGCATTTCTTTTATTTAACATTTAGCTTCACTTTTTTACTATTTTCTTCTAGAATGTTTTTATTTTTCTTTTCTTTTTGCTTCATGTTTATTTGTTAAGACTTTTTTTATATAAAAAGAAATTAGTAAAATAATTAACTTTTTAAGACTTTATTTTTATTTGAGTTTAATTACTCATTTTTGTTTCATTACTTTTTTAAGCCATCTAATGTGTTTGATCATTATGTGTTCAATTTTCACTTTGCTTTGACCCCCTTTTTTATTTATTTATCTCATATTTGTGTTCATGTCTCTTATGAACGTTCTTGGTCTTGAAATGTTATTAAATTGACTTGCTTAATTGTTAAGATAATATATCCATGATTGATTGGCCATATGTTTGATTCTATATGAATATTATCATTGTCCTAAGTATCATCATTTATATCACTTCTCTATGTTTGTCTTCATAAAGATTGAAACATTTTGAGTTGTTCTTGTATGTCATTTCTATATATTTGTCTTCCTAAAGATTGAAGCATATTTGACGTACTCTCTTAATCACGTTCATCCTATTCATATCTTTGTCATAAACATATTGCCATCCTCATGCTTATGTTGTTTTATCTTTTATCATGTCTTATTTTTATCAATTGTTTCTCCCCCCATTCCAAAGGAAGGTTAATAGTATTGACTCTTAAAGTCATTGCCCCTCATCTTAACCTAAGTAACCTCTTAGGAAGAAACTTTGTTTCTTGGCCTCATCAAGGGCCATAGAACTCCCAACTAGCTTTAGGAAAGAGTTCTTCAACTCTTAGTGGTATTCATCATAATGAATTTATCACTTTCCCCTCCTAGCTAAACTTCAACATAGGTCCATTTCAACTAGACTTAGAGAGTTCCTAAACTCTATAATGAGCTTGTACTCATTTCCCCTCTGAATATTGACCATAGTCAATATTTCAGTAGAAGTAGAACTACGCGTACTCTGATTCTATTCCCGAGGATACGTAGGCGTAAAGTGCGATGCTTTATCGAGTATACTTAGATACTAACCCCTAGGGTTTCAAACCTTTAGCATAGAACCTTTAGCAAACGTAAAATAACATTTAACAAGAGGTTCCTGTAGAGTACTACAGACGTTTAGGGTGCTAATACCTTCCCTAGGCGTAACCAACCCCCGAACCTTAGATCTTTTCCCTTTAGGTTTTTCTAACGATCTTGAACCTTTCCTTTGGATAAATCAAAGTCGGTTGTAAAAGAAAATGATGCAAGTTAATTAATAATTTGTTATCCGATTTTCACCGCAACAATAAGCATAGCATGGCATTCTTTCATATAGACTCATGGCATTTGCGCACTTTGCATCTTGCGTCTTTGTGTTGTTTGTTTGGTTCTTTCACTTTGGTTGTGTTTATCTCCAAGTGACTGGGTTTCGTCTATTCCCTCCAAGTAGAGTCGTCAGCCCTAAGCAGAAAAAGAGCGTCCTTTATAATTCCCCACTGAGTTCGATCCTCGTGGAAGATGGTTGCTTTAGTTTTCTTTTCCATTTTTGGATAAAAGATAAACCCCAGTTGAGTTCATTCCTCACTGGATAGGTTCTTGTTTGACCGTTTCTTTCCAGTTATTTCCTGGATTGAACTTTGGTCCCTGACAATCACAATTTTGGATATCTCTAGGCTGTTGAACCTAGATCAAGCGTGCATTTATTTTGCACTTTGTCTCCCCAAGAAGAGTTTACTTGAAGATCTCTATGGAAGACAGAAGTTATTTCTCCAGCAATATTATGAGATTTAAACCCAGACAAAAAGTGGTAGCTCTTTATTTGAGCTCAGTTTTCTATCTGGATGACAAATGGCAGCCTCCTCAAGAAATTTTGTCTATCCCCGATGAAGTTATCAAGTTTATCAACGATAGAAGACTTTAAAATTATTCTCTTTATTTGAGAATCTCTATTACAAGAACTTTACTAGCTTCAACACAAACTTCAACTACAACAGTAATTACTTCTCAGTGGTATTCTCCCCAGTGAGCCCACAATTCAATGTGCTTCTATCAAATGGCATCTCTTCGAGAAGTTTGGTGAAGATTCAAATGATCTTACTGTTTATTTGAGAAGACATATTTTACATGACAACCGGCCCGCATCTCTTTTGAAGATCCCCGGTGAAGCTTCCAAGATCTCGGCAGTAGATTCCTTGGTTTATTTCAAATTTTGACAAACAGTCATTTCTTTCCAGGATCTCGGCCGTAGATTCCCTGGTTTATTTTAAAACTTCGACTAACAGTCGTTTATTTTCCTGGTTATTCTCGACAGTAGATTTCCAGAAGACCTCGGCAATAGGTATCTCATTTTATTTTCCTGGTTATTCTCGGTAGTAGGTATTTCATATTAAATTTTCTGGTTGTTCTCAGCAGTAGATTTCCAGCAGACTTCGACAAACAGTCGTTGTTTTTGTGTTTTGGTCAGATGCCTCGCTTAGGCTACCGTGGTGGTAGTAGGTCATCTTTCCTTTGGTGTTTGCCTCGCCTAGGCTATCATATGCTTGATAGTAGGTAACACACCTTTCTTTTGGGTCTGACACCTTTGCTCAGGCTGCCACAAGTTGGCAGTAGGTGATCCTTCTTTTCCAGTCTATTACCTCTGCTTAGGCTATCGTGGGATAGTAGGTGATACATCTGTATTTTGGTCAGATGCCTCGCTTAGGCTACCGTGGTGGTAGTAGGTCATCTTTCCTTCAGTGTTTACCTTGCTCAGACTACCATTTGTTTGGTAGTAGGTAATACACGCCCTTTTATTTCAAATGGACATATTTGCTTAGGCTACCAGTTATTGTTTGAACCATCATCATTGCCTAAGATATCCCTGTGTTTGTCAGTTGGTGGTCTCTTTCCCCCAGTGGAGTTAGATCTTTCCCCGTGGAGTCTTGCTTTGTTAAGCTATTCCTCGTCGGGTCTTTCTTTTTCAGCGTTTTCCATCGGATCCTTGTCTTGCATTTCATATCTCTTTGTGGCATAGCATGTGCATTTGGTGGCATCTTAGGGCCAAAAATGTGTGCATGTTTGTATTTAAGTCCCTCCTATCTCGTCGAGACGAAGATTTCAATCTCCATATCTCCGGATAGAAGAAACTTAAATAGGGGCATCTATTGCACCCTAATTTTTGACCCTAAGATCCCCGCTTTGCTTTTGCATAGCATCTTCGGTCAATCATCGTGCATAACTAACCGCTTTCATTAGTCTTTGTTATTTGTTTCACTTTATAAGTGCAGGTGCTGCTGCCGGAGGTTCGAGGTCTTGAAGGCTGTGTTGTGTGTGTGATTGTGGAGATTTCTCTGTCCGTTGCAAAGTGTGTATGTGCTCCTGTGAGCTACGCCTCCACCATTCTTGATCCCTAAGTCACTACAAAACCTTCATTCCCACAGTTGGCATCTTCCCTCCCTGTCTGCTCCTAAAGATTCTAGATTTGAGGTTGCCCAGTCATGCTGGTCTTAAGTAATGAAAGTTCAATTTGGGAAGGAATTAGAAGTTGAAATCCGAAGTTGGAATTTAAGTCCAATATGTGATCATTCATTTCATGATTTCAAAGTTCCAATCCCAAACCTCAAGTTCAAGCTACAATTAAATTCTTAGAGTTTGAGTTGCAATAATTCTTACAAGTTGAGAAAATCACTTTAGGTGATTCAATGTTCAACCGTTCCTTGAGGGTTTGAGAGGAGACCAGGCTGGTACCATAAAAATCTCTACCATACACATTAAAAGATACGTCACCTATACTATTTGGATATAGCGCCTAAGATTCTTGCGCATTGGGTTGCTTATTACAACAATTATTCCGGCTAGGGACCTAAGCCTAGGAGAATTAACATTTCTTATCAGCATGTGCCCTTGATGGTGTTGAAAAGGGTGTTCAACAACTTGAAGAGTTTCTCAATCTAATTTGCATAAGAAAACATGGGCACTCCAAAGCAATACAGCCAAACTACTATCCATATAATACACCAACAGTAAACAATTTTCACAAAGAAACCATCAAATTCACAAGCCCATACACACGGCCAAGTTGCATCAACACAAAAAATACAAGAATGTAAGTTGATTCAATGATTCAACAAAAATTAGAAAATTGGAAGAGGAATCAAGCAACTCGATAGAACCCTCCTACTTCAATAGAATGAACGAATAGACGAAGGACTTTGAGGATCAGCAGCCACTTCCTGAGGATGGTTCCGCTGTCAACAATTTTGGAACCATCTTTCTACCACCTTCTCCAGATGAGTATAGATTGATGGCAGGAAGCGCGACTCAAATGCCGGTTTTTCAAAAGATCTTTGCACACCAGTAGCGCGATCCGACCTATGAATTCAGCTTCATCTACGGTTCTTGGATCTCGACTTTAAAGTGGAACAATTCCAAGGAGCTATGCTTACAGGATCGCCACAAATTATATTTTAACTGGAAACCTTCTCATTGGACAAGTGCCTTCATTCCAAGAGAAAACAAACAGACGTAGACTTTTCATACAAAAATTTCAACAGACCGGTTCATAGCTGGTATGTGAGTTTTCCCTGCATGTTCAAGAAAATTACTACAACCATCTTACTCCCTATCTCTACCAGCACAATCATGAATAACATAGTATGGACTGAGCTAAGTGCAAAAAAAAGGACAACTGCAATACATACCAAGACAGTCTTGTCAGCTACAGTGTGCTAGAAGAGCACACTATGCTTCGTCCCACAATGTAAATCTTCCTGGACTACAAACCGTTGCCAACCGTAATACTGCTCGCATTCGGCCCCGTTTCCTTCTTCATTAATGCGGAAATGTATGTTGACTGCAAAGAATTCAACAACACCAAAGCGTACTTCAATGCCCTGCCTTGCCTTTCATTTAAAAAGTACTGCATGAGAAAAAGAAAAAAGCATCATGAACACAAATACTATAACGTTCGGGCAGCATCATGCATTTCTATTGAAAAAACTGTTGAATATATTGAATATGTTTCTGGCGATAGATACAAATCAATATCAAATGAGGAAGATAGTAGAGAAATTCGAAAGCGGCATAGAATTGTGGACAAACCCTTGCAATACTCGTTGGCGATCCGGATCTTGCACCACAATTTATCCAAAAAAGAAACCTTTGCACCACAATATGAGATGTTTGTTAGTAACCTTTTTTCCATCAAACGTTAGGCATTAATCGTTCATGCTCATAACATGTGAAACAAGGATAATAGCCCAACAGGTTTTACTAAACCAATCTATCCATGTCAATAGCTAGTGTCAGCACAAGTATAACATTTTGAAACTTACCGAAGATGCCAAGGATGCCGACATTGTGAGAGAAGTATGATCAACGTCTACAGGTTTGATGAGGTTCAAAGCTACGAAACTCCTCTAGGCTGCAGCAACTCGAATCAGTTCTCTTGGATCCTTAAACCCTTGCGGTGTTGCCTCAAGTCCAAAAAGCGAGTTCCTGCACTCAACATAAAACTTCATCAAGAAATACATATGTAGCATCAACCAAGACTTAAGTCTAAGAAAAACTTTCGGTTACCAGTACTCGAAAATGACGAGCAGCAAGGTGATTGCTTGGAATTTTCCCCGTCATTGATTCCACTCGGAATCATTTTGATGCAAGTCCCGTTGGAAGACGTCTTATGGCTCCATGGGAGCAGCTATTGGAAGAGATTCCTCCCTTACCTTGCCTCCAAGCGGACATGTCTGTTTGGGAATAAAATAGAAACGATGAATGAGTTGGATGCTGAAGATGAACTAATCAATATCAGTAATCATGAATTGTATCCAAAGAATACACGGCAGATTTTGAATCAAACATGTTGAATTGAAAAGGGAAATAAAATAGAGCATGTCCAAGCATATCAATTTGAAAATAAAAGTGTTCTTCAAGTTGTCCACAACATGTCAGATCAAAATGGAAACAATATTATCATCAAAATCATATTCAAGTCAGCCACTTTTTCTTTCCAAATACAATCAACAGGTTTTTTTTAAATGGCAAGAAACTTAAACCAGTCCAGACTGGAGGCAAACACACTCAGACATAATTCAAATTACTTCCAATTTTATCCTGACACAATCCAAATTGTTGCCAAAACAAGTTCAAAAGGTTCCAGCACATCAAAATAGAATTCGAAATCAATTAATTGGTATTTAAGTTCGTTTTTCACTGAGCCTATATAAGAAGAGGAGGTCATGCACAAAAAGGACACACAAGAGTTACACGAGAATATCATCAGAAATCACAGAAACCCCATGCTATCATAAGATGACCTAAACATTGCCATAAGGATCAGCACACACAGAAATTCACAACAAGAAAAGCATCAACAATTCGCAACAACAACACATTTTGAAAACGGATTGGAAAAGAGCACATACATAACACGCAAGGCAGAGGAGAAGATTACCATTCACCAAAATCAGTCGACATCTAAATCACAACATCACATACGAAGAACAACAGATCCACAACAACAATATTGCAGATCGAAATCAGAAACGCAACATACACAAAGCAAAGAGAGGAGACTTATCTTGGAGCAAGGATTCTTGAGGTCCCGTTCGCATCTTCTCGTCGCCAACCTATGACGATCCTTTTTTCTTATTCTCTAAATCCGATGTACTTGTAATCATAAACAATAATGAAAATGGGGTATCGGGTATGATTGGGGTTGGGGTAGACTTAGGATTTGTGTTTGTTGATGTTTAATCGAGAGAAATCGAGAGCGACGATTGCGAGAGAGAAGAAAATTTTGAGAGAGGTTGAGAAGAACGAAAGAGGGACTGTGAGATCGAGAGAGATTTTGAGACGAGAGAGTGAGGATGATGGAGGGTGGCGGCGAATTTCGTTTAGGGTTTCGTTTTTCCCCTTCGAGAGAGACGACTGAGAGGGAGAGAAGACTCTCATTTCCTTTTTTGCATTTCTGTTTTAGTTAATTAAGTAAAAAAATTTCTTTTATAACTCAACTAAGCTTAACCAAAACCTTTTATAATTAAAACCAAACTTTAATAATTAAACTTTTTTTTTATATAATAATCAATTTCAAATTTTTCTTTCATGATAATTAAAAATCTTTTTCATAAAATTAAGACCTTTTTTTTTTATATGATAATAATTAATCTAAATCTCTTTTTATAATAATCATATTTAAAACTTTTAATAGTAATTCAAAATCCTTTTTATCACAATAATTAAATTTTGAGTCTCTTAATTTAAAAAAAAACCCTTTTTATGATAATAATCAAAAAGCAAGTTTTATAATGATATTTAGATTTTTAATAATAATTAATTTAAAAAATCCTTTTTATAATCAACCTAGATCTTTTCTTATAATAATTAACACTAAAATTTTAATAATTAATTTAACCTTTTTTAATTAATCTAATTCCTTTTTGTAATGAAATTAAAACTTTTCTTTAATAACAATTAAAAATTTATAATTAGTTAAATTTATAGTTTTTTTGTAATAACTAATCTAAAAAACCTTTTTCATAATAACCGCTAAAACTAAGAATCCCTTTATAATTAAAAACTTCCTTAGCCCCCTCAAGTGAATAAATAATAATAATCTCAAATAAATAAAATAATTAAGTTTGAAACTCAACCTTTAAACCGCCTCCGTTTAGAAACCTCTTTCCGCGCTTAGTCATACGTGTGAGTACGTTTCGTTGTTATGTCTTGCCTATTATTTGATTTATTGTCTTTGTTTCAAAACCTTTTCAAAAGTATTAAAAATCCTCGATCCAACGTCGAGCCAATTTTCTACCCATGTAAGTCGATTGCCTTTAGGCATCGCATTCGACCTACCGATCACAAGACACAAGTCTAGCATCACTTTGCTAGCACACTCGCCTAAATAATATAACAATTAATCGCATTAATATCCAAGGGAAAATCCCATGCATGATAACCTTGTTATTGTGCATGGTGCATAATCATTTGCATCATAATCGATACCTTAAGATAAGTCAATTAGATAACTTAAGATAGATTTCCTAGGTTAGTCCCCCACAATTTTGATTTTCCAAATCAAACTTTAGCCCACCTAATTCTCCACACAAGAGAATTAGATGTTAATCATCTCAAAGAAAGGGACATACAATCCCGTACCCCACAAAATTCAAACATTTTCAAAAGTGTGGAGGTCTTTCTTAAGATGATGACTCGTCTTCCTCTCCTAAACCTTTAAAACATTTAGTATCCTTAATAAGGAACTACAAGTGCTCTGATTCCTTCATGACAGGATATGTAGGCACAAGATGCGATATCTTGTCGAGCACACTTAGGAATAAAAATAATAAATTACCTACCCTTAACCCTTAGCAAACAGATAATAAATAACATAAAATTAATCAAGAGGTTTCTGTAGAGTACTACAGATGTCTAGGATGCTAACACCTTCCCTAGGTATAACCAACCCCCGAACTTAGAATCTTAAGTGCATTTGCATTGCATTGTGGGAATTCGGTTTTTCTCCCTTCCCTTGGATAAAATCAAAGACCGGTGGTGACATTAAAAATGTGATCCTAGTTAACCAATAACTATGGTATCCAATTTTCACCGCGACACTATGTCAGATGTGGCCCCATATCATCAAGCATCATACACTTTGTAGAGATGACAAAACCTGCCTCCATCATCCTTCACATCCCATCTTGTCTCATCCCTGCCCTATAAAAGGGACAGTGGAAATGCTAAATCTAACAAAGTGATATGAAATCGCTTGCTTTATAAACCAAAACTCAACGAAGAAAACAAACATTGATGGTATACATAAAAAAACTTATTTGCCTGTTAACAGTATTACAGAACTACCTACAACTTACAAGTGAAATGTAAGTGCGTAGCATAGATAAATATAAATTATTATAAAAGATTGATGCAGACAAACAGTGGGATAAAGAACACACGTCAATTTCAAAATCGCCAGATCCAGCATCACCAGCTCCTTCTTGCAGAGGTATATACCTTCCAAAATCATATGGTGGAGGCATATCATTGCGTTTTCGCTTTCCACTGGGCACTGGAGAAATCCTGGAATTTTTTTTCATACATCTATTAGTATCTAAATGTCATGACTTCAAGTTCGGACTCAAAAGCAATAAGCATTCCTCCTTCAGAATGTGAAGTTGTTTATGTAGCCCAGATCTTGAAATACTGTTTTACTAAAAATCATGAATAACAAAAGCATTCAAATCTAAATCCTTCTTAATGGTTTAGTCTACTGTTTTTGTCTCCTAAATATATTCATCCAGACTTGACTTTCTAGACAAAAATACCCACTAAATGTGTTGGTACAAGAAAGGAGCAAAACTTGCTAGCTTCATAAAATAACTTAACCATTAGATCTCATCACATCTTAAAAGAAGTGAACAATAAGCCTTCTGTAAATCCACCGTTACTACAAATCTGATTTATTAAATGTTAACCTGAACTTGAATGAGACTTACCAACATTGACATCAAGTGAAGGCCTTTGATTCATCCAAGAATAAGGAGGTTGATGTGAAGAATCATAAGTACAATATCAATGTCCACTTTAAAAAGAAGAACATGATCTAAACAAAAGATTTTAGTAAATGTACAATAGACAGAGTATACTCTTTATGTGTTTTCTACTATTAATTTCTGTTATATCTCTGTGTTAAGCATTACTTACATTCAATAGTTTATCTTATCTTTAGTTATCAATTATTGTGCCTCGTGAATATATTTGTAAGGCTCCGCAGTGAAACAAAACCAATCTAATTTGTCTGTTTTGGACAAATTTAGATGCATGCAGAGAAGATTGTGATACGATATTAAAATGCTACAGAGTTTAGCCGAACTGTTCAATTGTTAAAAGCACATGATATAAAAATATATAAAGCTAAATAATTGATAGATATAAATCAATATAATGCAACAAAGTAAACAAAAATGAAAACAAAACAACTTTTACATTGAGAGAAACATGAGCATATCAACAATTTCTTTCCCAACTGAAACTATCACAGACAACAGACATAACAGTATGTTGTATTCAAACACATAACACAAGATCCGTACATGAAATTGAAAAGAGCCTCAAGGTTAAGACATACTGGTATAATGACCATGAGAAAAGTTGTTGGTGATATCTTCTTTGCCGTTAATGAGCTGCTCTGGGTGGAAAAGTTGACGATATGTTCCCGTCCTCACCTCATTAATAATAGTGGCCTCCAGATCTACAAAATCCATCAAAACATTATCAGACAAAAGACCAAATGAATAAAATCGATCTTTGTATCAAAAAAGGAAAAAATAAAAACAGAACATACTTTGAGGATGAATCTGAGTCAAAAACTAAGTGATGTTAATTGAAAATAAACATCCAAAATCAGAAGAAAAAAAATAGTAAGTGATTGTGGTCAATAAATAGAAAAGATATTTTAAATTCGAAATAGATAGAAAGATATTTCAAGAGCCTCATTGTTTAGGTGAAACTGCACACCACAATCTTTTTCTCTGCAAACATCTGTGATACTGAAACACAAATAAATACAAAAGATAGAGATACTTGAGGATTCTTTAAATTATTTAGGATAATCATAACATAGTGAGAATTGAGAAGCATTGGTTTGTTCAAAATAATATTGCAAAAAAATCATGTTTTATATAAAACTTTAGTTTTTAGAAGTATAGGAAGACATATGCAACTGTTTAGTGTGGCACAAAAGACAGAGCTCCTTCTAGACCACTCTTCCTTAGAGTTTACACATGATAAAAAATATGTGATCCATCATACTCACTGCAGAGCATACAACTTCCCGGCCGAGATATGACACCATATTAAAAAGCCAAAAAGCAAACCCAGATTAGTATTCAAATATACGTTGAATCTGCAAAACAGAAAAAAAATCAACTGAGCCTATATCATCTCCACAATATGTTAAAGCATTCAAACAATGAACATACAAAATAAGATTTGTGTATTCATTTAGCATGTAAACAGATGAAAAATAAAGAGAATACTTACACTGAATCCAGATGAGGATCAAACAACTGCTGGAGGAAGATGGAAGAAAAATTATAGAAAATGAAAAGAGGGGTCGGGAGAAGAGAATGGAGAAGACAAAAGAGAAGGTGCTAGGGTTTGATGGAGAGTTGAGATTGAAGGGAAATACCTACACAATGTTACCGCGGCGACACGAATTTTGAAATTTCATTGTCTTCATCTCCGAGCTTCGCAGAAGAGAAACAATGAGATGATGAGAGAGAGACAAGGAACTCAAGTTATCTGAGCAGGGAAAGGAGAAACAGAGATGAGGGAGAAAGGGGGCGGCGCGATTTAGGGTTTGAGCGGAAAGAGAGATGACATAAAATGAGAGAGAGAGAGAGAATGGAAAAAACATGTGAGAGAGAATGGAAATGTTATCTACACAAGAGAGATAAAGATATGAAAAATAGGGAAAGTGTGATTTGAATTTCAAATGAGGCGTGTGATGTTGGTTTGGGTGGTAAGAAGGGAAAAGTAATATTTTAATTGGGACCAATGTATACGCAACAGTTGGCATGAAATTGTGAAAAACAACTATAGATTTTGGTTGAATTACTTAATTACTTAAAAACCTTGTGTTAGTGTAAATGTTTTTTGGAGAAAGGGCAATTTGGAAAGTTTGTGCTAACTTTTTTGTAATAGGTAGATAGTAGATTCACAACTAATTTCTTTCATTCTAAGTTTCATTTTTTCATCTACACCACTATTTAAATTTTTGACCATCCATTTAAATCGTATACTTTATACTAAAAAAATAATTATTTTGATAAGTGGTTTATTTATTTTTTTTGAAATCACATATGAAGAAAATGATGAATATGTGATTTTTTTTTTTTTTTAATAAGCAACTTCATTAATGGGAGATTAAGAAAATCTCGAAACAAAAGAACTACAAACACCAATGGACGAAAAGACAATCACAAAAAGTCGAATGGAAATTTATACCATTCATATAACCTACATTTTTTACTATCAACTTGACCTAAAATCAACCAATTCCACGGCATTACTTTAATTTCACTAACAATGTGGTTTATTGTTCTATGTTTGGTGACCACCACTATTGGTCATAGCTTGCTGAAGGAAGATTTGAAGTTGGAGACAAAGTTAAACCTTGTGAATCAATCTTCCATCAAGAGTAGTATTCAGGTATTTTTACATTTGATTATCTATAGTTTAATTTGATTTCTACATTTAGTTATTTTGTTTTATTTTGTAGACAAAATCTGGAAATGTTGTTGATTGTATTGACATTTACAAACAACCATCTTTTGACCATCTTTCACTGAAAAATCACAAACTGCAGGTACAAAATTTAAGATATTATGGTTAATTTCTTTTTTGTCTTCTTGTTTGATGTATTTATTTTTCTTGATTTTGTGATAGGAAAAACCAAGTTTTGGAGGAAAATTCAGTGAAACAATGGCAGATCTTTTTCCAACCAAACCTATTCATGCACTTGAAAAAGTTGAATGTCCATATGGAAGTGTTCCTATTCTGAGGACAACCGAAAATAATTTAGTTCAAAATAAATTTGTACTCTGATCATACCCTAACTCAAAATAACATTCAGAGTTATGTAAGCTTTTTTAATTTACAACTATATTTCTTGATTCTCAGATAATTTGTATGATTCCAAATTAAAATAATATATTAATTTATTGAATTTATAGTCAGCTTTGGCATTTTTCGCTTTCCGAAATGATTCTTACTATGGAGTTAGTGGAACTACTAGCGTTTACAACCCAAAAGTTTTGATCAACCAAACAAGTGGAAGTGTTGTGTATCTTAAAAATGGGGAAGGATATGCTACTAATAAAATTCTCATAGGATGACATGTAAGATTTATTAATCTGGTATTTTGCTTGAAAATACAAAAATATTCCTTGAAAATATAAAAATATTATCAAACCTATTTCATACATATTATCAGGTTTATCCGAGATTATATAATGATGATAAGACACACTTCTTTTCATTATGGACTGTAAGTAAAGATTAAATGTTCTTACCAAAACAACTAATTTTAGCAATGTTTAGAATTTTTCCTTAAATTTTAATATACATTTGAGATAAGTTGAAGTTGAAAAAAATAGTTTGGGGTTTCTTTAAATTTTAAAGTTTTTTTAAAAATAAAAGTTCTTCATTTATTTAAAATATGGACATGTTGTTAAAATATTACAGTCAGATAACTTCATATCGGGATGCTATAGTATGATGTGTCCGGATTTTGTTCAGACAGACCATTTGTACTTTCTCGGCGCACGCCTAGCCAAAACAACAATTTATGGAAGTGAATCTACGATTGAATTGCCAATTTCTCTTTTTTCAGGTAATCTCTTTATCATAACAACAATATATTTATCTCTAAATATAAACATTTATTGCATAATACATAGTTAATATTAATTTTTCTCAAAGAAACTAATTAAGACTTTATTTGATAAAGAAGCAACAAATGTCAAATAGTTTGAAAATATATATGTTTATGTTCAAAGATATGTCATAAAGATTAACATTCTTTCAACTTTTTAACCCTAAACTTTTAATCAGATATAATAATAAGCTGTTTTTCATGATATGGATGTGTGTTCCAGGATGCAAAAACTCAAAGTTGGTGGTTGAAGGTTGAAGGTTGAAGATAAGACAATTGGATATTTTCCAGCATCTTTGGTTTTCTAACTTGGCGAAAGCTAATCAAGTGGGATGGGGTGGCATAGCAATGACTCCGGCTGGTGTTCCTAAGCCTCCAATGGGAACAAGAAATTTTCCAGATGAGAGTCTAATACATGCTTGTTATTTTAGGGATGTTGCATTTCAGAATGCATATAGACAAGAAGACTGTTAAATATCACAGAGAACAACAAAGTAATATGAAGGGGAAAGTTCACTTCACTTTTTGAATGAAACTAAATGGCCCTTTTAAATAGCCTTACATCACAACTACAACAAGTAAACGTGGTATGAAACACTAACTCCACTTGCCTACAAAGAAGGAGTATTTTAATGAACTAAATCAACCTAACAGCAGCAGCCACTAATTAATAGGATAAAACAACCACACTTCCTATTTAATAGGATTTATTAACAGAAAAGGAAAACAAATAAAATAAATAGACACTAACTTCAACACTCTCCCTTAAACTGAATGCTCATAAGCAATCAATTTATTTCTTCAACTGAACACATGCCAAGTAATGTCCGTAATTTCAAGAAAGAGTCAACTTTCAGAGGTTTTGTAAAAATGTCAGCAATTTGCTGACCACTTTTACAATAGCATAGTTCCACTACTCCCTCTTTAGCGAGATCACGGAGAAAATGAAACCTCACATCAATGTGTTTGCTTCTTCCATGTAGAACTGGATTTTTTGACAATTTAATAGCTGAGCTGTTATCGCAAAAAACATAAGTGGACCTTGCTGTGTACATCTTACCTCTCCCAAAATTCTTCTAAGCCATATACCTTGACAAGCACATGCTGCAGTAGCTATAAATTCTGCTTCAGTTGTAGATAAAGTCATAACAGGCTGTTTCTTTGAAGACCATGAGACTGCAACTCCACTTAAGAGAAAGACATACCCTGATGTACTTTTGCGATCATTCAAATCACTAGCATAATCGCTGTCGCTGAAACCAACTAGTACATTTCTTTCACTCTTCTTATAGAACAGGCCATAGTTAACAATACCCTTCAAGTAGCGAAGTATTTTCTTTATTGCTTGATGATGGAGTTCAGTTGGTGACTCCATAAATCTACTAATCAGGCTGACGGGATACATTAGATCCGGTCGAGTGGCCGTCGTGTACATTAGACTTCCAACCATCTACTTATAGTAGGTGCTGTCAATCTTCATTCTTTCATCATCCCGAGTCAGTTTAGTTCCAGGAACTATTGAGATTTGAACTGGATTACAATCGTCCATTTTAAATCTTTCCAACACCTCTTGAGCATATTTCCTTTGACAAATAAAAATGCCATATGCAGATTGAATCACTTCTATGCCAAGAAAGTATTTCATCACTCCCAAATCAGTCATCTCAAATCTTTTCATCATCGATTGTTTAAACTCTCAATAAGAATTCATCATTTCCAGTAAATATCAAATCATCCACATATAAACACACGATCAAAACATTATCTTTTTCTCCAATTTTGATGTAAAGTGTGTGCTCATAAGGACACTTGTGAAAACCTGCTTTGCTGAAATAGGTGTCAATCCGACTGTACCAAGCTCGTGGAGCTTGTTTCAATCCATAAAGAGCTCTTTTCAACTTGTAAACCATATGTTTGTTGTCCTTCTTTACATACCCTGGGGATTGTTCCACAAAAACTTGTTCAACAAGCTCTCCATGTATAAAAGCATACTTGACATCAAGTTGAAAGATAGTCCAATTATTTAGAGCAGCCAATGAGATGACCATTCTAATTGTGTCATGCCTTGTAACTGGAGCAAATACTTCAGAATAATCCATTCCATACTCTTGGGTGTACCCTTTAGCTACTAAACGAGCCTTAAATTTGTCAATTTCTCCTTTTTCATTCACTTTTGTTTTGTAAATCCATTTTACTCTCACTGGTTTTTCTCCTTCTGGCAGCTCCACTAACTCCCATGTATTATTTCTTTCAATTGCTTCAATTTCTAAATCCATAACATTTCTCCATCTTGCAATTTTAATTGCCTCATCAAATGAAATGTGATCACTACCAGTAACAAAGTGAGCCAATGTCTCTTCATCTGAGAGCGCTTCACCACTTGTGTAATCATTCATCCAAACTGGTCTTCTCCTTTGACGTTGCGTATTTTTTAGTGATGTTTCAGCATCTTCACTTCCATGATCAGATCCGAGTTCATTTGATTCTTCCAAATTACCATGGGCATCCTCTTCTATTTCTGCACTTTCATTGTCCTCTAGTTCAACAACCACTGGGTTTCCTTTAATAGGGCTTTCCCAATTCCAACTACTGTTTTCAACGAAGACAACATCTTTAGAAATACAAATCTTCTTTGTTAAAGGATTGTAAAGACGATAAGCCTTAGATTCTTCACTTATGCCAAGTAGTACACATATCTCTCCCTTATTATCAAGTTTCTTTCTCTTTGGATCAGGAACATGCACATAAGCTATGCAGCCGAATACTCTGAAGTGATCAACATCGGGTTTGCGACCATACCAAGCTTCTTTCGGTGTCATATCCTTCACAGAAAATGTTGGACATCGATTGAGAATACGAACACTCCAATTAACTGCCTCTGGCCAAAAGTTCTTCGGCACATTTTTATTTGATAGCAAACTTCTCACCATATTCATGATAGTTCTATTTCTCCTCTCCGACACACCATTTTGATGTGGTGTGTATGCTGCAGTCAATTGTCTCTTTATTCCATTACTTTCACACAAATCCACAAACTTCGTCGATGTGTATTCTCCCCCACGATCTGTTCGAAGGCATTGAATATGTTGTTTTGTCTCCTTCTCAACTCTTGCTTTTAATCTCCTTTTATTGATGTTTGAAGATGGATTTAGCAGATCACATATGTCCGAGTGCACTAGTTGAAGGACTTGATTATCTCTCCAAGTACACTCTTGAGGAAAGGATTTCCTATGTTGCTTTGCAATCACACATTCTTCACACACATGAGATGGAGTTTCAATTTGAGGCAACCCTTTTACCATTTCTTTCTGCTCTAAGGTTCTGAGTCCATTAAAGTTTAAATGTCCAAACTGGTAATGCCATTACCATGAAGGATCTGAAATAGATACTTTGAAGCAAGTTTGATCTTCAAAAGTCTCACTTTTTAGTTGAAACATTCGATTTCCAGACATCTTAACAACATCAACTATGCCCTCTTTTGGATCATGAATTTAGCAGCTACCCTTCTGAATTACAATTGCACAACCTGTTTCTTGAAATTGTCTCAGGCTGATTAGATTACTTTTAAGCTCTGGTACATAATACACATCATCTATATTCTGCATCTTCTTATTCATGTGCACTTTAACAGTTCCTTTGCCCATAACCCTCATACTAGAATTATTGCCAAGCTTGACACTTTGTCTGGAACTTTCATTTAATTCACAAAAAGGTTTTTGTTACCTGTCATGTGATTGCTGCATCCAGAATCAAGGTACCAGATCTCCCCATGTTCAATTTGTTCTTTCTCAGTGTAAGCCATCAATAATATTTCTTCCTCATCTGTTTCGACAAAGTTTGCCTTTTCTTCTGTTTTACCAGGACATTCCCATTGAAAGTGACCAATTTTGTGGCAATTGTAACATTTAATGGATGACCTGGAAAAACTTCCTCTAGTGCCACGACCACGTCCCCTTCCTCTTCCTCTAAAGCTTCCTCGACCTCCGCTTCTTCCAGAGAAATTTTCAGTATGAGTCACTTTGAGAGCTTGCTCTTCCACAATATGGTTTGACATGTGGAGTTCATGCACTAACAATGAACTTTGTAACTCATCTATTGCCATAGTATCAATGTCATTTGATTCTTCTATTGAACATACCACATAGTCAAACTTAGGTGTCATAGAGCGTAGAATTTTCTATATAATTGTCACGTCTTCTATCTTCTCTCCATGTATCCTCATTCGGTTTGCGATTGTCAATGTCCTTGCAAAATACTCATCAACAGATTCTCCCGCCTTCATGTGCATAATTTCAAACTCTTTACGAAGAGCTTGTAATTGAGCGCGATTAACTCTGCTAGTGCCTTGATACTTCTTCTTTAAGGAGTCTCATATGTCTTTTGCAGTATCCTTCTTGAGAATAGTCTCGAGAACAACTCGATCAATTGCTTGATACAAGTAATTCTTTGCCTTTAAATCCTTCAGTTTCAACTCATTTCTGGCCTTTAACTATGCATCAGTCAGGGCTGTTTCATCCCTTACTTCTGGATTTCCTTCCTGAATCAGTACCCAATATTCCTTCGATTTCAAAAAATTCTCCATCAACATGCTCTAATGATCATAGTGACCATCAAGCTTTGGAATCGCTGGCTGCACAAAACCATTACTGCTCCCTTCATTTGCCATTTTTGATGTTCAAAGAAGACTGATGCTTCAGGTAGTCAGGCCCCTTGTGGAGCTCTGATACCAAATGTTAAATATCACATAGAATAACAAAGTAATATGAAGGGGAAAGTTCACTTCACTTTTTGAATGAAACTAAATGGCCCTTTTGAATAGCCTTACATCACAACTACCACAAGTAAACGTGGTATGAAACACTAACTCCACTTGCCTACAAAGAAGGAGTATTTTAATGAACTAAATCAACCTAACAGCAGCAGTCCCTAATTAATAGGATAAAACAACCACACTTCCTATTTAATAGGATTTATTAACAGAAAAGGAAACCAAATAAAATAAATAGCCACTAACTTCAACAAAGACTACCCTCCATTTTATTTGACACAATTTTACCAAAATGCCCCGGGTAATTGCGACTGTGCTGGTATTTCCCGATTTCAAAGAGGAATAGCTGGAAATTTAGTTCAATTTGGAGGACCAGGTGGTGATTGTGGAAAAGACTACTTTTTCATATTATTTGGTTTAGTTATTTTTGTGGTTATGATAATTTGGTTTCTGATATTTCTAAGAGCATACTTTAATGAACGTACATCAAGCTCTTCTTGTTCTGATGTTATTGCTAGGAAGTTATAACAGTACATGATGAACTGATTTTGCTTCGAATAAAATGATATGTGTTTTGAATATTAGTTGAAGCACTTTTGATTTATAAGAGTACTTTACATGCTTAATTGATTGTCTTTTTTACATTACTTACATGCTTTATTAATTTTTTCTGGTGACATGTATAGAAATAAAAACCGTAGGAATTGGTATGATTTCTAGTAGTTGTAACATTCAATTTAGAGTCACTCAAAGTCTTGCAGCAGGTAACTATGTCACACTGCAGTAATATTATATTTGAATCCTAGTGAAAATACTAATCATAGTTATGAATCCTAGTGAAGATACTAACGATGTTGTTAAGCCCTTAACCATCTAGAATCCCCACCTTTAAAGTTTAAAAAGTCCACTAGAAACAAAATCCTAAGAGTTCTTAAGTAAGCATTACCAGTTCTTAAAGTTATAGTAATTTTTAGTTCTAAACATCATCATCTTGAATCTGAAGAGAATTTACAATAATACTTTGCATATATAATCAGCCAGACAACAGAGAACTCACTCACCATCAGTAACAGAAACTGGCTTAAAGAGCGGATTTGTGCAGTGTAGATGTTGTGTTGCGTGGTGGTCGGCATTGTTGCTATTTGTCTGCAATGTATAAGTCTAACATACTTATTGTTAAGATTCGATGTAACTCCATGGAAATAGCTTGAACAAAGCTTAACTAACAAGAAATATTCATAAGGAAGAAGAAAGTGAAGTGTAAGAGTATATTATTTGCTTAGCTCGATTACAACAATGAGATGAGCTTATATACTATAAGAAGTAGCTGCATCATAACATACAATAAACCTACTGCATATGATCACTTCTCATCAGTTAGTTATGGTTGTTACAAAAGGTAGTTAGGTTACTTGTACAATAAGCTACTGTATTATCTCCTAATGTTGTATCAGTTAACACCCTCCCACAAGCTTGACCATGATAGATGTCTATCATTCCAAGCTTGGACACAAAAGCTTCAAATTTTGGTGGAGCCAAAGGTTTTGTCAGAAAATCAGCCAACTGTTCTTGTGTTGAAATAGGTAGGAGCTTCAAGATGTTTTGATGTACTTTCTCTCTAACAAAGCGGCAATCAATTTCTAGATGCTTTGTTCTTTGATGAAAAATAGGATTTGAAGCAATGTGAACGGCACTTTGTGAGTCACAATAGAGAACAGGCTGTTTAGTGCTTTCAATACTCAGGTCCTGCAACAAGTTTAAAATCCATTGCAATTCACAAGTGGTAGTGGATAAGGCACGATACTCAGCCTCTGAAGATGACCTAGAGATAGTTGGTTGTTTCTTAGCTCTCCAAGAGACAAGAGAATTACCAAGGAAAAAGAGAAAACCAGTTGTAGATCTTCTTGTATCATGACAACCAGCCCAGTCTACATCAACGTAGCCTCTTATTTGTGCTTCTGAATTTCTAGGGAACATGAGTCATTTCCTAGGATTTTGTTTCAGGTATCTAATCACTCTGCAAGCAGCCTTATAATGAGTGGTGGTAGGAGAATTCAGGAACTGACTTAGTTGTTGAGTAGCAAGAGTGATATCAGGTCTAGTGGTGTTTAAGTATAGAAGCTTGCCAATAATTCTCCTATAGGCTGAAATGTCTTCAAGAGGTGGACTGTTGTCTTGATGGAGCTTCAAAGAAGGATCAAGAGGAGTTGAGGTTGGTTTTGAGCCAAGGAGCCCTGATGATTCAAGAAGATCTAAACAGTACTTTATTTGAGATATACATATGCCATCTTTAGAATGAGCCACTTCTAATCCCAAGAAGTACTTAAGTATGCCAAGATCTTTTATTTTGAAGTTGTGATCAAGGATGGATTTGATTCTAGAAAATTCAGGAAGAGAATTGCCAGTGATGATTATGTCATCCACATAAACAAGGAGGGCAGTGAAATCAGATCCATGCTTGAGAGTGAATAAGGAATAGTCTGAAGTGGACTGATGATATCCTTTGTAACAAAAGGTGAGTCAACTTCTCATACCATTTTCTACTTGCTTGTTTAAGGTCATATAAGCTCTTTTAAGGCTTGCAAATAAGGCCTTGATTAGCTACAACACCATCAGGTATGGACATGTAAACATCTTCATGCAAATCACCATGTAAGAAAGCATTGTTGACATCCATTTGATGGATGTGCCACTGCTTAAGAGAGGCAAGGGCTATGAGGGTTCTGACTGTAGTGAGTTTTGCCACAAGGGAGAATGTGTCAAAATAATCCAAACCTTCTATTTGGTTGTATCCTTTAGCTACCAACTTGGCCTTGTATCTTTCAACTGAGCCATCAGTTTTATGTTTAACTTTGTAGACCCATCTACTGCCTATAGGCTTCACATGAGGAGGTTTGACCACAAGCTGCCAAGTATTGTTAGTAGATAAAGCTGCTAACTCAGCATTCATAGCTTGAATCCAACAATCATGCTGACAAGCTTCTTTGTAAGTCTTTGGCTCAACACACTTGGTAATAGATAGAGCAAAAGATTTATGAACATAAGATAAATGGTCAAAAGAATGATAGAAGGAAATTGGATAGGGAGTACCTGAAGATGATGATCCTGAATGACTTGTAGAGGAATTGCAGACATAGTCATGTAGATAAGAGAGAGCATGTTTTTGTCTAATAGGTCTGATGGTAGCAGGTTTAGTATGGGCAATAGGAGGCGTGTTGGTGGTTATAAGATCAGAGGTGGGATTTTGTGGTTGGGATGTGTTCAAGGGATCAGGTTCAGGTGGTAATGTATTATGTGTTGGTTAAGGTTGATAAATTTTTCTTTCCGGTTGACTTTATTGTAATTGATATGGAAGAAGACGAGGATGATCCATTGATTCTTGGACGCCCTTTTATGAAGACCGCTCAATGATGATTGATGTTAACGACGACCTTATGAAAGTTAGAGTTCAAAATGAAGAAGTGTGCTTTAACCTTTTTGAAGCAATGAAGCATTCCTAAGATAAACATGATAGTTTCCGTATTGATGCAACAGAAGAAGCCATAATGGAAGTCTCAAAGCAAGTTCACATAGCAACTCCTTTGGAAAGATCTTTTGATGACTCATTTGAAATATTTACCAGTGAGGAAGAAATGACACTTGAAGAATGCTTGAAGGAACTTGAATATTTAAAAGAGTTACAACTATGGGAGAGTGAAATGGAAGTGTTGAAGAAAAAGGTGAATGATGATAAATCTCAACTTGAATTGAAGGTGTTGCCTTCTAATTTGAAGTATGTGTTTCTTGATGAAGGTTGTAATAAACCGGTTATCATTAGCAACATTTTATCCGACAAAGAGGAAGACCGTTTGATTCAATTTTTAAAGAAGAATCAACAAGCTATAGGTTGGGTTCTTTCCGATCTAAAGGGAATTAGTCCGGCCTATTACATGTATAAAATCTTAATGGAAGAGGACTTCAAGGCGGTAGCTCAACCACAACACTGTTTGAATCCTACTATGAAGGAAATGGTGAGAAAGGAAGTTGTTAAGCTATTGGATGCCGGAATGATTTATCCAATATTCGATAGTCCGTGGGTGAGTCCTGTTCAAGTTGTGCCCAAGAAGGGAGAAATGACCGTTATTAGAAATGAGAAATATGAATTGATTCCGACGAGAACTGTGACGGGTTGGAGAATATGTATCGATTATAGGAGGCTTAATACCGCTACTAGAAAAGATCATTTTCCACTTCCGTTTATGGATCAAATGCTTGAGAGATTGTCGGGTCAAGAACTTTATTTCTTCCTAGATGGACCAAACCTCGGTTGATCTGGAAGACCATGAGAAGACGGCGTTCACGCGTCCCTTTGGAATTTTTGCTTACCGGAAGATTCCTTTTGGCTTATACAATGCACCAGCAACGTTTCAACGGTGTGTACACACAATTTTTTCCGACCTTATTGAGAAAATGATGGAAGTTTTCATGGATGACTTCTCCGTGTTCGGAGCATCTTTTGATCTATGTTTGAAAAATTTGGAGACCGTTCTTGAACGGTGTGTGGAAATAAACTTGGTGCTAAATTGGGAGAAGGGCAACTTCATGGTAACAGAGGGGATTGTGCTCGACCACAAAGTCTCCTCTAAAGGCCTTGAAGTGGATCAAGCAAAAATTAAAGTGATCGAGAAGTTGCCATCTCCGACACACCTCCAACCATGCGGGATTTTATAGGTGGTTCATCAAAGACTTCTCCAAAGTTGTAAGACCTTTGAGTAATATACTCAACAAAGATAAGTATTTCTTCTTTGATGATGAATGTTTAAATTCGTTTCAAATTTTAAAAGAAAAACTCATCACTGCACCTCATCCTTCCTCTTAACAAGGTAAATCCATAGTTTCCTACTAAAATCATCAATAAAAGTCACAAAGTACCTATTGCCACCATATGAGTTGACTTGCATTGGTCCGCTCACATATGAGTACACAACCTCAAGATGAACCTTGGTCCTATGACCCGCATCCTTGCTGAAACTCTTCTTGTGCATCTTCCCTTGCACACACTCTTCACATATCTCAGCTGGAATATTGATGTGTGGCAGCCCGATACCCATACCATTCCTTTGCAATGCGTTGAGATCTCGAAAATTTAGGTGACCAAGACGGTAGTGCCATAACCATTCTTCACGACTTGCCTCTGTACCTAAGCACCTATGCTCCATGACTTTCAACTCAATCTTGAAAGTCCTATTTGCAGCCATAGGAGCTTTAAGGATCAAAACACCGTTTCAGTCTAAAACGCGCAAAACCTTGTTTTCCATCCGAATCAAGTAATCCTTCTCAAGCAATTGGCCAATACTCAAGAGATTAAACTTGATTCCTGGAATGTACATCACATCCTTGATCAAGGAATGACCACCATCCCTTCTCATGAACAAAACATCACTGACACCGTCGGCCGCTAAAGTAGTGTCGTCCGCAAATTTAACTCTACTTCGCGTGGCTTGATTGATCTTCACGAACCAATCCTTTCTACCCGTCATATGAGTTGAACAGCCTGAATCCAAGTACCAATCATCACTCCCTTGGACTCCATCTCAAACGGTTACCATTGAGTTTTTCTCCGAATGCGTTTTGTCAACATTTTCTGCACTGCAGTAGCTGCTGTCCAACAACTTTCTACTGTCATAGTTGTTGTCCAACACCTCTCAAATGCCATGATTCTCTTCCGTAATCACTACAAGCAGCGTGTTATCATCATCCACTTAACTTCTAGAAACCTTGGTCTCATCCGCATGATTTTCTCTTCGTTTCGCGTAGCAATATTTTGCGAAATGCCCAAGCTTTTGACAATTGTAACACTTCACCATACTTTTGTCGAACAACTTGTTGTAGTTTCCTTGACTATCTTCTTTGGAGCTTCCCTCACCTTTTTGCCCCATTGAAGTCTTTGAATTTTGTGGATCTTTTCCACCAAAATTCTGAAAATTCTTCTTTCCTCTAGAAGACCATTTCCCTTTCGATCTCTTATTCTTCTCATTGAAACGCGCTTGTAAAACAACCTCCGCTTTAGCCTTATTGTTTTCTCTTTCGTCTATCCTTTGTTCATGAGCTTCTAAGGAGCTTTGAAGCTCATCTTTCGTCATCGTCTTGAGATCCTTCGATTCTTCAATCGCAACCACAATATTGTCGAATTTTGGCGTTAAAGAACGCAGTACTTTCGACACAATATTCTGCTCCGTAACAGTCTCACCACACGATTTCATTTGATTCACCAAGCGTGTCACACACATCACATAATCGTTAATCGTTTCTTTTTCTTCCATTTGAAGTAACTCGAACTGTCGCTTGTAAGTTTGTAACCTCCCCACCTTCGCCTTGTCAGCCCCTCCATAAGCTTTCTAAAGAATCTCCCATGCCTTCTTTTCTGAATCACAATCGCCAACTTTGTCAAAATTGTCGCTGTCGACGCAAGAATGTATCAAGAAGAGAGCTTTGTAGTCTTTCTTCTTCTCTTCCTTGGAGGTAGCTTGTTGTGCAGCTATTGCCTCTGCAACAAGTGGAGTAATGCCATCGGTAATCACATCAAGAACATCTTGATACCCAAACAAATATTTCATTTGTTTGCACCACTTGTCATAGTTCTTCGAATCAAGAATCGGAAGGCTGGTAGGGATTTTATCATTGGAAACAGACATGTTTGCAGCAGAATTGGATCACAACCAAAACTCTTGATGCCAAATATTAGAACATACACAAAAATAACTTGGTGAATTAATGAGAAAGGTGAATTAGAGAGGATGAAGATAAGAATTGAGAGAGATTAGAGAGAGATATATTGAGGGTGAGTAAGAATTGCTTACCAATAATAGGAGCATTACAAGGCCTTATATATGGCAAGTCCAACTAATGTGGGATAATACAAAACAACTTATTTTAATAAGCTGAAACTGAAACACAACTAAAACATAAAAAACTTTGTGATCTGCTGTATCAGACCAAGATGTCATGACATCTTCTTTCGACATCATGTATGACAGCAAAACAACAACACAACTGAAATGCTAAAAATAGAATTTCAACACATCTTAAGTCTTAACTCACCCCAACCACATTTTCCAGAGTTTGAGAGAAACCTTTTTCTTGTGAACAACCAATATCAAAAATTTTAATAATCACTTATACCATTGTGCCTTAACATGTTTCTCAAAATTTGTTGCGGTTTATAATCAACTTGATTTAATTTTTATTTTTCATTTTGGTTACTCACTTAATGATAAGGTAAATTTTGTAAATAATTTGGGTACATTAACTTAATGGTAAAGTAATCGTAAAAAATTAGGAATGTTAAATTTATTAACACACGTTAAACACTCAATGACTAAGATAATATTTTTATTATTTCATTAAAAAAACATAAAATCTTTATTTAGTATATAGATTAAAAATATTTTTTTAGTGTGTATCACAATTTATATGGATTAAATTATATAACAATTTTTGTTTACACAAAAATATATATTTTTTATAAAATTTTAAATTAATAATTAATATTTAATGCCCAAAAATCGTACTCTGTCATACTAAAAAAATTTCATAAATTAGTTAATTTTCATAAACATATTACTTACTATAGAAATTTCAATTTTGAAATAAATCATCTCAATCATTTCAAATCATAATAAGATATTTTTTAGAAAGATAAACATTGTTATCTGGTATTTTTTCTTTTTTTTTTATAAGCTAAATTATATATAAGATTAGGGGTACAATAGGGGTACCCCAACCCGTATACAAAAAACACAAACTAAAACGTCAAAAACTGCAAAAGATCACTGGGACATTTAACCCAAGTGTAATAATTACAAGTATGGAAACTATTATGCATCCTAACTATCAAACTCTACGAGAAAAAAAAAATACGGTTTGTTATCTGGTATATTTTCACTTAAATAAATATTCCAAAAATCATTTTAAATTCAAACATTAATAAAAATTCATTTCTAACAAATCTCATTCCTACATGATTATTTCTATCATTCATTTACTTATTCTTCATAAAACAAAAATTAAATTTTTGTAAAATAAAAAAAAATATTTTTTTCGTCTTATTAACTACAAGCATAAGTTAAAAAAAAAAAAGTTTGTACTACACCAATTCAATTTTTTAGAGAGAGACTCTCTGACTTCTCTCTAGAGTAGAGAACCCTTCATCTTCTTCATCTCAATCGGCTTCATTCTACCCAACATTCAACAATGTACCAGGTTCATTAGGTGCTTTACTCGATTCCTTCTTCTCTTGATAACCATTTCCTAGCGTCCCTTGACCTGTTCTCCGAGTAGATACTGGGTGAGTTCTTCTCTATCTTTGGCTTAAACTCCTGGCTTTAGGGCTTAGGGACCTCGGTAGGGAAGTGTCGTCATCTGGGTTTTACTGGGTAGCGGGTTGGTGGCCGTCGTTTCTCTGGTTTGGTTATCATTGTTGAGGCAGATTGAGGTATGGCAACTCAGAATAACAAGAGGGGAAGTAGAGGGGTTTGGACTGAGGTGGGTAAGAAGAAGAAGCTCATAGGTCGGAATGTTTCTATAGGCAGAATGTCTATTTGGAAGAGCAACAAAGGTAAGATTACAGATTCGGACCTGCAAGAATCATCTTCTTTTTTCTTTACTCGGTTTCCAGATTCGTATGAAGCGAAACAGATGTACGAGGTTTTTAAGGAGTTTGGGACTATATTAGAAGTGTTCATCCTGGGAAGGCTTGATGTCAGGGGCAAAAGATTTGGATTCGTTAGGTTTAAAAGAGTAGAGGACGAACATCTTCTTGCCATTAATTTAGACAAAGTTGTCATTAATGGCACTAAGATTTTTTCCAATTTACCCAGATTTAGGAGAGAACCTAAGGTTGGTGCTGGTATTGGTCTTGAAGATCGTAAGAATGAGGATTTGAGGAGGGTGGAAGGATTCTCAATCAGAAAAGACAAGAGGAGTGGTTTAGTTTCTAATGTGTCCTTTGCTCAGGCTGCTAGAAGGCATAATGATTGGAATGTTATCAAGAAATCAAAACAAGATTTTATGGGTGATAAGCCTAATTTCGCCCATCTAAGCTTTGATGTTGACGAAGAAGAATTGGAAAGGTTTGAGCAGGCTTTTACAGGGGTATTGGAGAAACCTGGTTCTGCGATGGAAGTAGCGGAAGCTTTTCAAATGGAAGGTTTTTTTAATTTTAAGGTTACTCCAATGGGAGCTAATCTATGCCTTATTGAAGAAGACAATCCTAGTGATATTGAAAAGTTGTTAGTAGAGGAATCTAGTTGGATTGCCAGATGGTTCTCGGACATTCACCATTGGACCCCAAACGATGTGGATCAAGAAAGGCTTACTTGGGTTAAGATTTTTGGTCTCCCATGCCATGTGTGGGGTGAAATTTTTTTCAAATTTATAGCAGGTACAATTGGTGCTTTCGTCAGTATGGATGATGACACTAGGAGACACTCTAGGTTCGATGTGGCAAGAATTCTGATTAGGACGAAGGGTGCTATGAATCTCAATGAAGTGGTAAATCTAGATGTCAATGATAATGTCTTCCGTATTAAGATAGTAGAGGATTCTTTTGGGGCGTATGTTAAAGACACTAGCTCTAGAAGTATGTCCTGTTTTGATGAAGATAGCTCAGATTTAGTGGAATCTGAGTCTTTTAATTCTGATGGTGGTGAGGAGGGATTTAAGATGAATTCCGGTGGGGTGAATTCGGAGGGTGTGGAGAAAGCGTGCGTGAGTGCTGAGGGCAAGAGTGGTTCTTGTGAACGAGAGGGAGTAGTCTCAGTCAGAAATTCTACTGAGGAATCTTCTCAACCTACAGATATTGTGGAAGTCAGTTGTTCTAAACCAGGGCCTATTCTCGTTGATAGTCTTACTCTCGATTGTTATCGTAGTCCCAATATTGCTGGAGAAGTTGATTTATGTGGCTTGCAGGTTAATATGATTAAGAGTATTGAGAATGGTTTGACTCCTGACCATGTCACTTGTTCTTTGGCTAAACTTTAAAGAGATGAAGTTGGTCTTGAAAGTACAAGTGGAACAAATCATATCCTTAACGACAGGTCTCCTTTGGATAGATGTCCTCCTTCTCAGTCTGTTCAGTTAGGTGAGTTAAATGCTGGTAGATCCATTGCTCAGGTTAATGAAGGAATTCAGGTTATTAAAAAGAAGAGTAAGAAGCAAATCATTGGAGAAATCTATCAAAGACTGAAGATTCCTTTCAATTCTTCGTATTATGCTACTCTTTTGCAAGCTGAAAGTTTTTTTCTGATGTCTCATAAGAAGCAGGAAGTTCAGGGGAAGGATAGTTTGAAGTATCCTCTGTCAATCCATGAGAACAAGACATCCGGCTCAATTGATAATTCTATTTCTGATTTTAGTTTTATACAGAGTAATTTAAGGATTAAGAAGAAATTGGAGAATATTCCTATTAGGGTTTGGGATTCTATTCAACAGTTAGGTATTGAAGCTGAAGAAGACGATGAAGTGTTTGAGAATATACTGAGGAATTTAGAAGAGGTGGATAGAAAATCTATAAAAGGAAAGAAGGTGGAAGCTACTAAGTTTAAATGAATATAGTTTCCTATAATATTCGAGGGTGTGGTGGGGTTTTGAAAAGAAAGAAGATTAGAGAAACTCTGAATAAAGTGGGGGCAGAGATATGTTTTCTGCTGGAAATGAAGTGTAGCAGTATATCAGATGAATTAGTGTATAGCGTTTGGAAAGATAGGAATTGTCAATGGTCTGCATCTAATGCCACTGGGCTCTCTGGTTGATTAATCATCATCTGGAAGTCTGATGTTTTGTCACCCATTTGTAGTTATAGAGGCACAGGATATCTTGGGATGCAAGCGATTTGGAAGGGCAGAAAGTGTTATTTGTTTAATATTTACTCTCCTTGTAACATTGCAGAGAGGAGGGTTTTATGGAAGGAATTAATAAATCTTAAAAATAGTTTGAGTCCAGGAGAGTGGATAGTAGGGGGGACTTCAATTCTATTAAGAGTATGGAGGAACAAATTGGGTATACTCGTCCCAACAGAAGACACATGTTAGAGTTTTCTGAGTTCATTAATTCTTTAGGGGTGATTGATCTCCCTTTAAGTGGACTCAAATTCTCTTGGTTTAAGTCAAAAGGTACAGTTTGTAGTCGTCTTGGTCGGTTTCTTGTTTCTCCCTCTGTCTTTAATGATTGGAACATGGTGACGCAACGAATAGGAGAGAGGGATATATCAGATCACATGCCGGTTTGGATTGCTACTAAAAACATTAATTGGGGCCCCAAGCCGTTCAAGGTTTTGTCGTGTTGGTTCGATCACTGTGATTTCATTCCGTTCATTAAGAAGGAGTGGGAAGACTTTAAGGTATCAGGAAAAGCCTCTTATATCTTGGCAAAGAAAATGAAACATCTTAGAGATAGGATTCGTTGGTGGAATACCAATATATATGGTTGGGTTGATCTTAGTATTCAAAAGGAAGTTGAGGCTGTTAATGAGATGGAAGACTTGATTGTTCAGAACAGTGGAGCTATCACAGGCAAGGACTTGCTGTGCAGAAATGTAGCAGAGGACAATTTCTGGAAAGCCATTAGAGTTAAAGAGAGTATTCTGAAACAAAAATCGAGATCCAAGTGGATAGCTGATGGAGATATCAATACCAAGTTCTTTCATAATGTGTTGAGACAGAGGATAAATCTGAACACCATTAATGGAGTCATAATAAATAGTAAATTGGTGGAGGATGTGCAGATGGTGAAACAAGCGGCTAGTTCTCATTTTGCTAGTAGATTCAGTAGGGTTGATAGACCTTTCCCTTATATTGGTGGTTCTGGTTTTAAATCTCTTTCTCTTGCAGACAGTCAAGAATTAGAGGTTGATGTTAATTTCCAGGAAATCAGGGAAGTAGTGTTTGGTTTTTCTGGGGATCGTAGTCCTGGACCTGATGGCTTAAGTTTCGAATTCATGAAAAAATGCTGGGACATAGTAGGTTCAGAGTTTTCAAATTGTGTGTTGGATTTTTTTGAAGGAGAACAACTACATAAAAGCTTTGCTTCCTCTTTTGTGGTTTTGATTCCGAAGGCTGAAAATCCTGAAGATTTTGATGGATATAGACCTATCTCTCTTGTCAGTTCTGTTTATAAGGTAATTTCTAAGATTCTTTCCAACAGGCTTAAGAAGAAGATTGGAGGAATTATCTCTAATACTCAAACTGCGTTCTTGGAAGGTAGAAATCTATTAGATGGGGTGTTTGTCTTAAATGAAATCATGGAGTTTGCCAAGAGATCTAAGAAGGATCTAATGATTATCAAAGTGGACTTTGCTAAAGCATATGATTGTGTAGATTGGAATTACCTTCGTGAAGTCATGAATCATATGGGATTTGGTTCGAAGTGGATGAGATTGATGAACCTTGGAGTTTTTAATAGTTTCTCATCTGTTTTAGTTAATGGCAGTCCATCTCAAGATTTCAGAGTATCTAGGGGTCTCAAGCAAGGAGATCCCCTTGCTCCTTTCCTTTTTTGTTTGGCTGCAGAGGGGCTGGAAGTTATCATGAAACGTGCAATAGCTGCTGGTTCATTTTCTGAGTTTAGAGTCAACTCTGATTTTGATTTTCACCTGTTGCAATATGCTGACGATTCTGTCCTAATTGGTGACGGTTCTTGGAAAAATATTATTGCTATTAAATCCATCTTGAAAGGTTTTCACCTCACTTCAAGGTTGGATATAAATTTCAGCAAGAGTTCTTTGATATGTGTTGGTTTGGAAGAGAACAAGATTAGAGCTGCAGAGCTGTATCTTTCCTGTAAAATTTCTTCCTCTCAGTTTTCGTTTCTTGGGATCTCTATTGGAGGCAACCACAGGTTAATTTCATTTTGGAAGCTGGTGATTGACACGATGCGTGCTAGATTGAATACTTGGAGGAGTCGTTTCTTATCAATGGGAGGTAGAGTTACGTTAATTAATTCTGTCCTGAATAATTTGCCTATCAACTACATGGCTTTCTATAAAATGTCGGCCAAGGTGGTTAGAATTCTCACGTCGATCCAAAAATCGTTTTTGTGGAAAGGCTTGGAGAATAAAAGAGGGATTGCGTGGATTAGCTGGAATATGGTATGCAGAAATAGAGAGTTGGGTGGTTTAGGGGTGAAAGATCTTAAATTATTCAATTTGGCATTGTTCCTTAAATGGTCTTGGAATATTTTAGAGAACAAGTGTTCAATTTGGAAGGATTTCATCAATTATAAATATCCTTATAGTTGTTCTTATTTTTTCAGTGGTGAGTTTTCAAACTTGCAGGTCCCTGCTTCTACTTGGTTTTTAGATCCGTTCCGTGCCACGAAAGCTGCGAGAGAGGGTATGTTGGCTGACCTAATTGCATATGATATTGGAGATGGTAGTAGGGTGGACTTTTGGAGGACTAAATGGGCAATGAATGATACCTTTGGTAGGCGATTTCCTCTTCTGTTTAGTTTAGCAGATACAACAGCAATGACAGTCCTTGATAATGGATTTTGGGAGGGAAGAATTGGATTTGAGATATTAAAGTGGAGGCAACTGATTTGTTTGAACAGGTTCGGTTACAGCTTGAAGAAATTTATTCGATTTTGGCTGACATTTCCATTGGCAAGAAAGCCAATGTTTCGGCCAAGTGGTTGCTGGAGGAAAACCATGTTTTTTCTGTTTCTTCTATGTATGTTTTTTTGCAGGAGAAACTTGGAGAGAATGTCGCTCATCTTGGAATTGAATCGAAAGCAGCATTCAAGTTAGTTTGGTTAGCTCAAGCTCCTTTTAAGGTGAAAGTGTTTGGTTGGAGGATACTTCACAAGAGAATTCCAACGAGGGATAATTTGACACGTAGAGGTATTATAACTAATAGGCACGATATGTCTTGTCCTTTCTGTTTCCTTGAAATGGAGTCGGTGGAACATGTTTTATGTTTCTGTAGTAAGACGATTTTGGTGTGAAATTTTGCTTGTAAATGGGTAGGGATTCCTTGTATATTGGTGGGGAATATGATAACTCATTTAACATGTTGGGTGCAGGGCTGTGTTGATAGAGGGTTGGAGGTTAGTATAGCAGTATGCCTTTGGTTATCGATTAGTTGGATTATTTGGTCATCCCGTAACAACATAGTATTTCGAGATGAATTTTGGGATTTAGATACGATTTCAAATCGTATTTTACTTTACACTTGGTGGTGGATAGGAAAGAGTTATAATAGTCCTTATTTTTGTAATTATTTCACTTGGGTTAATTCTCTTAGTGATTTTTGTAGCCGGTGATTTTTGATCTGCCTTTTGTATACGGGTTGGGGTACCCATTTGTACTCCTGTTTATATGAAAATTTAGCTTATTAAAAAAAAATAAGTTACCAAATTACTCAAAAAAAATAAATTATTGAAAACACTAGAATAAATTTTACATAGATGCTTAACATTTAAATAGGACATAAATATTTATATACTTAAAATGTAGTTAGTATTATTTATTTAAAATTCAAATCATCAAAAGTATAAACATTATTCAAAACTAAATAAAAAAAATCCAAAAGTACACATCTGAAAAATAACATTAATACTTGAAAATTTATTTTAAACCAACTCAAGTCTTCTAAAACTATTTCAAACAAATAATATTTTAAAATAAATTTATCCCTTATATACTTAATGCTTTTAAAATGAATTTTAGGCCAACTCAACCCATAAAAAAATTTATGAACTAAATAAATATACCAAATGCACATTTGTCCGTAAATTGATGCCGTAAATGAATGTTAGGCCAACTCAAGTGTTCTTATTAATGTTGAGTCTAGTAATGTAATATGTATAATTGTAGACAATTGTATTTACTTGAATTATGCTTATACACCAACAATTATTGTAACACTCTTGATTGAAGCTTTGAGCTCAAGCTCTTTGACCAAGCTATATTTATGTTTAACATGCAAGTAAGTCTATCACACACAAAATATGAATATTAAGAGCATCAATCTTAAGAGAGTAAATTAATTAGCTGCATAATACATTCTTCAACCATCCTTGAATTTATTATATGCTATTTTTTTATGATCATTGAAGGATGTTGAATCTTCAAGTCAAATAGACCCATCATCTCAATCAAGTGGAAATCAATTTAATTTGTGGGCAATCAATGTTTTACTTAAAGGTTTCCAAGTTCTGTCAGGGCTGGATATCAACTTCAGCAAAAGTTGTCTTGTTGGGTTTGGATTAGATCAATCATGGTTGAGGGCTGCAGAGTGTTTTTTGGGCTGCAGGACGCAAGAGACCCCGTTCAAATTTCTTGGTGAACTAATAGGAGGAAATCATAATCGTGTTTCCTTTTGGCAGCCTGTTATTGAGAAGGTCCGAGCGAAACTTTCATCGTGGAAAGGCAGACTTTTGTCTATGGGGGGAAGGACTACGCTTATCAAATCGGTCTTGGCCAATCTACCAATCCACTACATGTCTTTTTACAAGATGCCAGGTAAAGTTATTCGTATCCTTACATCTCATCAACGTCGTTTCCTTTGGTCGGGTTCAACTGTCAAGCGAGGTATGGCCTGGATTAATTGGAGTATTGTTTGCAAAGATAAGGAAGATGGTGGTCTAGGGATATTGGATTTACGTTATTTCAACATGGCACTAGTCTCTAAATGGTTATGGAAGTGTGCTCATCATAACGGCAGCTTGTGGCATAACGTTTTGGTGGCTAGATACGGTTTCAATTTTGTTCAACATCTGAGTATAAGTGAACCCCAATCTTACAGAGTTTCACCTTCTCTGTGGTGTGTTGAAGCTAGAATAGCAGCAAGCAAAAATTTATAAGTAACCCAGTTTTGTCGTTCTCCACAGGGATCAGTGCGAGGGAAAGAATGCCATTCAACGGTTTCTATATTTCTAAGCTCATGAATCAAAAGTTCTGGTTTAAAGCGAACCAAAAGCAAATGCGGAAAATTAAAGGAACAAAAAGCAAGTAAATAACAATAACACATTCTTCGGAGGAAAGAAACTCAATAGAGATCACTCAATAACACATGCATTCTTCCGACCATTTCATACACAAATCACTCATTCGTCTAATATCCTCACGTATCACTCACAACAGAGGTTATGTCTAACGCAACGTCGAGAGAACAACGGTATTGTCTCATTGGTGATGTCTCACGCAACTCAACAACACAGAGAAGTAAGAACTGATACTCACGCAAGTGTTAAGTCTAAATCTATCTCTAGAGTTCAGACAAAACCGATATTACTATAACATCCATGTCAAACTCATGAGTAATTCATATACAAAGCCCTGATCAGAATACGTACACATGAATAAAATGCATTCAACTAATTTGCCAAATGTAAGTGAATATCGTTCTTCGTCACTATTATCACTCATCCTCGCAATACCGTATCGATTCTACTCATGCTAGCCATGCTACTTAATCAACACAATACAACAAAAGATACAATGAATATCAACTTGCAAAACCATGTCAAAATTTTACTCATTGATAGATGAAAATCCAAGATTAAAGATTTGTAAAGGTTTTGTCAAAACCACAAATAAACAATCAAAGACAACAACAATAGAAAATCAGAATTCAATTCATAAACATACATTAGAAGAAATACAAAAGGTATCAAGAGATCTACATACAAAACCTCAACAAATAGAGGATACAAAGAGAAGAAAGGAGAAGAACAAGTTTCTCACGGTTTGTCGGAGCCGATTAAAGCACATCCTACTCCGGATCATCAAGATGCATCATCTAATGTTGTTTCTAAGCTAATCTACTCCTAAAACATGTTTGATGAAGTTGGGAGAAAGTTCCCCCAAAAACATAACATAAAAAATGATGAAAAATGGTTGAAATAGGCAAATCTCACTTTCCAGGTTCGCCTAGCGAGTCCCCGTTCGCTAGGCGAACGTAAACCGCCTTAAAGTTGAGTTTTTTCACGATTCTGGAACTTTTCGTTCGCCCCGGTTCGCCTAGCGAACAAGCTAGCGAGTGTTCGCTACGGGGGCTCGCCTAGCGAGCATGACAGAAAACCAGAACTTGTTTTCTTCATAACTCTTGAACCGTAACTCCGATTGACGCACGGTTTGAAGCGTTGGAAAGCTTATTCAATGCTCTTTATGAATATGGAAAAATCCCATTGCTGGAACACCTATAAAAATAAATGAAAATCGATTAAACTCAATGATATTTACACGGTAATGCACTATACACCGAAAACGTAAAGTAAACCTATTTACACACAAAGTGGGGTTTATTCAACCAATTTTAACACAAAGTAAGGATAAGTGCAACAAAACTTATATACAAAAATAGGTACAATTTTCACTTATCAAACTCTCCCCAACTTATTATTTTGTTTGTCCTCAAACAAAAGTCAATCAACTCAAAGAAACAAAAGCAATTATCAAGAAATCATGCTCAACAAGTTTTTACAAATGGAGAATAAACGTATGGTACAAATATCAAAAGTACATGCAAAGCAATGCTTACCACTAAACTACAACGACACCACGAATATGAAACAAAGTCTAAACACAAAACAAATGTCAACATCCAAAAGCAATACATGTTCAAGAATGAATCACACCTAACACTCCACTTCAAATAAGAATGAAGAAATTAATGCGCGTTTGCAACCGCGGGGAAATTTCACTCATCTGACAAACACTGCAAATAACAATTCAATTCATACAACATCTAACAATCAAAAATGAAAATATGGAAGCAAAAAGATCACTAAGGGCTTTAAGGGTTGTAGCTTGGTCGGGTTCACAATAAAGGGACATTTCTACAGGCCATTGAATCGAAATTGCCGATAAATGATATTTACACATTACAACTTCATTCACCATTCTCATTCCTTTACCACAAACCTTCTCAAACTACCTTTATGCACAATTATTTCACTCTATTTTTCTCATTCAAACAAGCATTCTTTTTCTTTTGTTTTTCACATTCATATTTACACTTTTTCTTTTCATGCTTGTTTGAACTTTTTCAAAAGTTTCAAGCAACTTACCACTTTTTTTTCATTCTCCCCAACTTGAATTCAACCAAACCTCAAGTGAATGCTCCTTGCTTTTTACGGCAAGGAAATCAAAGTATACAATTTCAAAGGTTCAAGAAGAAATTTTAGAAACTCACTAAATTCAATGATGAACCAAACTTGCAAATTATGTACATAAACCAAGTTCATCACTAAAAATGAGATCTAAACTGTTTTAGTCTCAAAGGGGCTAACAAATTCTCACTACTCACGGGTAAGATACTTTTGGATACTGGTTGTGCTCAATATAAACAAATGCCTTGATCATTTCTAATGCTTCCACAAAATCACAATAATCAGAAGATAAAGCATGAATCAAACGAATTAAACAAAGTTTATCAGTCATCCAAGCATGTAGTAAACAATGGAGGTTTCCTCACATGGGGCTATGAACTAAAGTGATTCAAAATTGAACAAAAATTGCAAAAGAATAAATGACATGTAATTTGTACAAATCCTAAGGTTCATAAACATGTTATGTTCTAGAAAAGCAATAAACACCAACAAACGCAATGCAACTTCTTTAAACTTTTCACACTACCATAACATTTTCTTGTTGAAACAATCAAAATTGAAAAATCACACAATGCATCCTCAAGCTAATCAAAAACAAAACTTGAGAACAAACTCATAAATTATTCTAACAACCTAACAAAATTGAACTAAAACTAAATAAACATAAAAACCAAAATTTGTGAAAGTGGATGGAAAATGAAAGATTTTTCTTTGCAAAACAAGGCGCGCTAAGCGCCCTCTGCGCGCGCTAAGCACGGGCAGGAAAATTTTGTTTTTCAAAATTGGTTCTTTCTCTCATTCACTCCATCCATTGTCACTTTATATTAACTATACTACTAAACATAAAACTGTACAAACTCAAGAATCATTGGGTTGCCTCCCAATAAGCGCTAGTTTCACGTCGTTAGCTCGACACCTTATTTACGTACAAGCTCCTCCATGTTGTTTCGTTCACCGGTAGATACCAAATAAAATCTGCAACACTTAAGCAAACGTAAACCAAAAACAAAAATATGTACACACACATAAACATGATGGAAAACACATATATACAATCACTTATGGAAAACAACTATTAACAAGTATGTACACTTGTTAAGCTTTGTTCGCTAGGCGAACCAAATCATTCGCGACGCGAGCCTTCGCTACAACCTTCGCCCAGTGAAGTTTGGGTGTTTTTCAAAAGTGAAAGTTTCTGCCACCCCCTCGCTGGCACCTTCGCCTCGCGAACACATCAGCGAGCATTCGCTGGCTCCCTCGCCCAGCGAATTTACCCAGTTTTCCTACTGGAGGTTTTTGCATACTTTCTGCCACCCCCTCGCTGGCACTCTCGCTAGCGTTCACTAGGGGAACCTTCGCTGACATCTTCGCCAACACTCGCCTAGCGAATTCTGTTGTTGATTTCTTCCTTTAATGGTAACTTGCCTCCAACATTTGTGTAACACAATCTTGATCTTTTTATGCCTATTCCTGCATATTAGCACACAAATTACAAGCACCACAAGTATATTTCAATGAATGCACAACAACACCATTCCTCACTAAAATCAATACATTACACATGGAAAGAAATGAAAAATGCCAAGTATTGCATACAAATATATAACATGTTTGACATCTAACAAACTTTCCCCAACTAACTATGCACCATTATACAAGTAAATATACAATATAGACAATTATGTACGAAGCTTAAAAACATAGAAACTATGCGATGCAACTCAATATCGACACACCAATCCCCGGCAACGGCGCCAATTTGTTGAAGCTAGAATAACAGCAAGCAAAAATTTATAAGTAACCCAGTTTTGTCGTTCTCCACAGGGATCAGTGCGAGGGAAAGAATGCCATTCAACGGTTTCTATATTTCTAAGCTCATGAATCAAAAGTTCTGGTTTAAAGTGAACCAAAAGCAAATGCGGAAAATTAAAGGAACAAAAAGCAAGTAAATAACAATAACACATTCTTCGGAGGAAAGAAACTCAATAGAGATCACTCAATAACACATGCATTCTTCCGACCATTTCATACACAAATCACTCATTCGTCTAATATCCTCACGTATCACTCACAACAGAGGTTATGTCTAACGCAACGTCGAGAGAACAACGGTATTGTCTCATTGGTGATGTCTCACGCAACTCAACAACACAGAGAAGTAAGAACTGATACTCACGCAAGTGTTAAGTCTAAATCTATCTCTAGAGTTCAGACAAAACCGATATTACTATAACATCCATGTCAAACTCATGAGTAATTCATATACAAAGCCCTGATCAGAATACGTACACATGAATAAAATGCATTCAACTAATTTGCCAAATGTAAGTGAATATCGTTCTTCGTCACTATTATCACGCATCCTCGCAATACCGTATCGATTCTACTCATGCTAGCCATGCTACTTAATCAACACAATACAACAAAAGATACAATGAATATCAACTTGCAAAACCATGTCAAAAGTTTACTCATTGATAGATGAAAATCCAAGATTAAAGATTTGTAAAGGTTTTGTCAAAACCACAAATAAACAATCAAAGACAACAACAATAGAAAATCAGAATTCAATTCATAAACATACATTAGAAGAAATACAAAAGGTATCAAGAGATTTACATACAAAACCTCAACAAATAGAGGATACAAAGAGAAGAAAGGAGAAGAACAAGTTTCTCACAGTTTGTCGGAGCCGATTAAAGCACATCCTACTCCGGATCATCAAGATGCATCATCTAATGTTGTTTCTAAGCTAATCTACTCCTAAAACATGTTTGATGAAGTTAGGAGAAAGTTCCCCCAAAAACATAACATAAAAAATGATGAAAAATGGTTGAAATAGGCAAATCTCACTTTCCAGGTTCGCCTAGCGAGTCCCCGTTCGCTAGGCGAACGTAAACCGCCTTAAAGTTGAGTTTTTTCACGATTCTGGAACTTTTCGTTCGCCCCGGTTCGCCTAGCGAACAAGCTAGCGAGTGTTCGTTACGGGGGCTCGCCTAGCGAGCATGACAGAAAACCAGAACTTGTTTTCTTCATAACTCTTGAACCGTAACTCCGATTGACGCACGGTTTGAAGCATTGGAAAGCTTATTCAATGCTCTTTATGAATATGGAAAAATCCCATTGCTGGAACACCTATAAAAATAAATGAAAATCGATTAAACTCAATGATATTTACACGGTAACGCACTATACACCGAAAACGTAAAGTAAACGTATTTACACACAAAGTGGGGTTTATTCAACCAATTTTAACACAAAGTAAGGATAAGTGCAACAAAACTTATATACAAAAATAGGTACAATTTGCACTTATCATGGTGGCGTGATTTACGGTCAATTTCTCAATCGTTCGGCCCGTTATCGTTCTTCGGTTTGCTAGATGTTATAGTTGGTAATGGGAGGTGCCTTTCTTTTTGGCATTCCAAATGGTTGGGTGATGACTATTTAGCAAATATATTTCCAAACCTCTATCGTTATGCACAACAAAGATTTTCCCTCATTGCGGATAACGGAGCGTGGGCTGGTGATAACTGGGTTTGGAGCATTGGGTGCGATATTCACAGTTCTGATATCGGTCAGCAGCGGGATCTAGCTGAGCTGCTGCATCGCCTGGCTGCTGTTTCTCTGAACAAGGAAGTCGTTGACAGTATGGTCTGGCCGTTCCATCCTTCTTCGACTTACACGACAAACTCTGGTTATAATTTGTTGAAAATGACTGTGCTGCCAGCCAATGTTCATTACACAGGTGGGGAGATTTTCAAATTGTTGTGGGCTGCCACTGCTCCTCCAAAGATATTGCTGTTTGGGTGGCGTCTCATTCACGATAGATTACTGTCTTGTGATAATTTGGCCAACAGAGGCATCCTTTCCAACATCCATGATATAGTGTGTCCCTTTTGTTTTGTAGCAGACGAGAGTGCGTCTCATTTAATGTTTATATGTCACAAAAGTCAGTCGGTGTGGATTAAAGTTTTCAATTGGGTGGGTCTGACGTTTTTTCACAGCGACGAAATATCCAGTCATCTTAGAAAATGGATGCAGGGCTGTTCTTCTCGCGGCGTCAACTCGAAAAATGCTATGGGGCTGTGGCTGGTGGTGGGGTGGGTGTTGTGGAATTGCAGAAACAACATTATGTTTAACGATGGTCTGTGGGATTTGGATGAGTTAGTCCACAAGATTATTCTAGTTTCTTGGTGGTGGATAGGGAAAAAATTTACAAAATCATTAACTTGTAATTACTACGATTGGTACAAGGCACCGTGCGATTTTTTGTAGGATTTTCGCTTGTGTCGGGCCGGTGCTATTTTTGTAAGCGGGTTAGGATACCTCTAGTATCCTAGTTATATATATTTTTCTTATTAAAAAAAAAAGTGGAAATCAATTTAGTTTTACTAAATTGATGGTAAGATTACTTATCATTAAGAATATATATATATATATAGAGGTTGTAATGATATTTTATATTTTACTTTATTATGGTAGGAGTTTTCAATGTTGAATGGAAAACAAAGAAGATTGCATGAATTGCTAGAACACTCTTTTATAATTTTTTAGAAGAAAGAACAAGATTAAAATTTCGCAGTAGCCTTTTATAATTATGAAAAATGTCAATGTCATTGATGCGGTAACTTTTTACAACTTTGTAGAAAAATAATAATATCTATTTTCTTTTGTGGAATTGACATATAAATTAGTATCTATATACTATAGATATTATATAGGGAGTTAACATATATCCTTGATTTAACACAGAACTGCTTTCCATAACAGCATGTATAAGACAATGAAGCTTTTCATAACAGCATGTATATTAAATCAAAGTGACATAAAATACTTTTACACATAACTGTTTTTCATAACATGTATATGACATTGAAGGTTATCAACACAGTCTAGTTAAGACAAACGTTGCTCTCAAATCTAATAAATGCTTTTTTTCTTTCCAATTTGTTCCTCACCAAACAGTACACAAGATAATTACAAACAAGCCACACACTAATAAAATTAGTAAAACATAAAGATACATTCTCATTAAATAATAATTTCAGCAAATTACAAACAAGTCACACACTATTAAAATTAGTAAACTGAAAATAATAAAAAGCTTTTAAGTTAAAACAATTAAACTATAAACTAGCATATAGAGACATAAAAGATAGTAGCTGGAGTGACGGAAACGAACATAACAACAATAAGAACTAGAGTACGTTTACTTCCAGAGGATATCGATCCTAGATGGATCTGAACAAGCTCCACCACGGAGAGCATCAAGAAAATCAACCCAGCAAGAAATGATATCACAGGTAACACCATAACAAGTCTAAGCACCACAGCCCGTGCTTTGTTCCTTTCCGAACCAGTAAAATAAGGGAATGCTATTTTCAGTGCTTGAACAAGAAGAGAAGATCATATAAAAAAGCAAAGGAGAGAACCTCAAAAGCAAGCAGCTTCTTTGAGGTGCAGACGCCTGACTTCATAAATATGCCAACCCAAACGAGTAAGAAGGCGTTGAAAGCAACTAAATCATCTAAACCACGTTGATATATGGTTGTGGTTGCCATGCTTGCGGTGTTTGGATTTGTAAAGAACAAGAGAGATATTTGTGGAGTGTTAAGGAACTCAAGTTTGAAAGAAAAAAGAGAGATTTATGGAGTTTGAAGGAACTAAGTTTGAAGGTTTTGATTATATAAGGACAACTATTACCCTTTGTTTGTTTCAATACAAATTGTGAAAAGAGAGCTATTTCAAATTCACATTCCTCTCATTTTTCACTTTGCACCTTAAAAATATTTTACTCTGACATATCCTACGAAGCTATCACTTTTTTATGTGCTTTACTACTATGCATTTATATTAGCATTAATTCTCTGAATATTATTATTGTACTCATACTATAGCACTTCCTCTACACTTTCTTGTTACAAAAATTAAATGAGTCTCTGCTTCTATATATATATATATATAGCAGCAGAACATTTAATTCTATGCCCCCACTTGACTTAAAAATTTAATTCTATTATACTCCTATCATAGTAATAGTAATGATAGTATATTAGTATATTGTATTAAATACTAATCCCATTTTTAAATGTACTCCAAAATAATTTATTAAATGATATATTTTTATTCTATATATTTAAAAAAAAAAAAAAATTAATGATCTATGAACTATTAGTTGATTTGTGAAGATAAAATATGTTGTACAATTATAAATATAAAATAAAAAAACTATTAATAATTTTAAAATAATACAAAATTATAGAAAAAGTTATAATACTTATTTATAAATAATATCTTATCTTTTAGCATAACGAATTTATAAATTTTGCCCCCACAATTTAAGATTCTTGGCTCTGTCCCTATGTATATTTTGATGTGTAATCTCATGGATTACATGAGATTTTAATTAATATAATAAGAATAGTTTTTTATATGTTGAATCCATATTTTTTGTCTTTTTTGTTTGTGTATAAATAATGAGATTTTAATTTTCTTGCCATTTCATTCAAACATTAGCTTAAAGCGAATTTATGTATAGAGCTAACCGAAAATATCACTCCAAGTGAAAAATATTAATTACTATAGTGTAGTGACAGTGTCATGTTTAATTTGATATTCAATTCAAAATTCTTGAAGCTTATACAGTATACCTTGCAATAATGGCAACCTTAATCTTTTATAGTAAGAAAAAAGTTAAGACCTTTACTTTTCAAGGTTTAGATTAGACTAGTTTCTTAAACCTTAAGAGTGTGTTTGGATGAAGCATTTTAATGAGGGAAAATAATTTTTTGAGGGAATTTAAAATAATTTGATCTAATTATATTGTTTGGATAAAAAATATGGAGAATTGTTAAAATCATGTAAATTTATGAAGTATTTTATTCATGTTCAATTTAAGGAATTTAAAATGACACTAAAAAATAAAGAATTTCAAATTGCTTCTTTACTCTATAATATGAATATATAATATGAATGTCAAATTATTTTCAAAATATAGCAAATTAGTTCCTTAAAATTTTCAAATTTTACAAATTGGTACCTTCAAATTTTCAATAATTGCAAATTGGTCCCTATTTTAACTTTGACCCTAATTTTTTAAAAATTATGAAAATGGCCCCAACTTTTTTACATTGAATCATTTTAATACTTCATCCAAACAAAAGAATTTAAAAATAAATGAATTTCAATTGAATTATTTGAATTGCTTAAAATTTTAAATTCCTTAAAAATTCTCAATTTCCTCATCCAAACACACTATAAGTATTCTATTTTCTACTTCAATTGTCTATATTTCCTCACAATTTAACCTAACATCCTTAAATCAGAAGAAAACAATTTAACAAAAAAAAATACTCACACCTCAACAACTCAAGAAATCACCAAAAATAAAGGGCATTTCTTCTCACACCACCCTTGTTTTTTAGGCACCATCTGAATTTCCGGTTTTGCCCCCTGATTCCGGATGTGCACATCCGGACGCACCAATTTTTTTAAAAACGCTGATTCTTTCCAGATGTGCACATCCGGAATCATTCCTGATCTGCAGATCCGGAAAAAAGGCAGAACATTATTTTTTTTAAAAAATCAGTTTTTTTGCTTAGTCGCATATGTTAATAAATCGTCGCAATGTAATATACGTTTGACAACATCCATATATAAAATAAAATGATATATATATATATATATATATATATATATATATATATATATAATAAATCTCTGTCAAAATACAGTACATACATCTAATATAAATACAATACATCAAACAAAAAACTACTGCGTATGACGAAGGATCTCTCCTGGCTCCCCTGCTCCTCTGCCCCCTCTGCCCCTACCCACCATCTTGGATCGATGTCTGCGGTACTGAAGTGCCCCCTGAGCAATCGCAATAATCCTGTCCACGGCAAGTCTGACACCAGAGCCCTCAGGGAGGTGACCGTCCGCAATGGCCTGCCGCGCTATCTGGTCTATCTCACGACAGCGTGGTAGGACATCCTGAGTGTGGTCCAGCTGAGACTGCCGCTCCTCTAATATCTCCTGATGAGCAGGTCTGGGTGGCGATCCCTCAGCAGTGGCACCATGCATGGGTGTGAGACGGTGTAGAACCACACGATGTACCCAGCAGCAACACTCCAGCCTGTCTCCGCTCTGGTCGCCCGAGCCTCCTCCGGTACCAAGTGGGACTGGTAGTCAGCATATGGCTCATCTATCTGCCTGCGGGTCAAGCCTAGAGGAGCAGACTTATGAGGCATCCTGGGTATCGTCTGCGTGTAACCGAACTGACGCAAGACGTGCTCTGGCAGGTATCGGGCAGTAACAGTCGAACTGCATGCCAGCCATCCTGAGAACAAACAAACCTCATCGAACGGGCGCGTCACACGGTGATCGGCATAGGGGCAATACAAAACGTCCTCAGCAGCAATCCGATCTAGATACACTCTGAAGGGGTCCGGCGCCTGGTTCCCTCTGAGCAGGACAAATGCAGCAGCACGTGGCATATCCTCAGTGTACCCCTGGGCACTCCCCCAACCAGTAATATAGGGAAATTGCTGTAAAATCCACGCCTGAAATGGAAGACATAACATGGGTGTCAAACATTATAATGAATACAGAAAGAAAAGAAATGAAAAAATCACTTAGAATATTAGATTGTTACCATATATAGCGTACAGCTGCCTACCACAGTCTTGGCTGCCCAGCGGCAACCATCAGAGAGCCTGGAATAGATGAATGCCAGCGCAGGAGCCCCCCAGTTGTACCGATGGATCTCTGTCTGATCCGAAAGGTACCTGAGGTAGACGATATCAACGTAATAGGCGCTGGTGTCCACAAACACCTGCGTGCCTAGCAAAAACAAGTAGTAGAACCTTAGGGCACGCGTCCTGTGGATCGCCACCTCAGCTGGATCACCATCTGCCCGTTCTGCCTCTGCAAGCGCCTCAGTAAATCTATCCATCAAAAATGAGAACCGGACGTGTGCGCCTCTCAACTGGTACACCTCCGCATGTGCCTTCTCTGGGCTAGCCCCAAACTCTGTAACCAACAACTCTATGTCGTCCGCCTTCGTCATCCTACCGTGACTCAGAAGGGTACCCGTGATCGGTAGATGTAAGAGGCACGAGATGTCGTCTAGCGTGATCGTGATCTCGCCGTACGGTAGATGGAATGAGGATGTCTCAGGGTGCCATCTCTCAATAAATGCCATCAGAATACCGTACTGGATCTGGGAATACCCAATCCTAGACAGGCCTCCAAGACCAGACTCCGCAATTGCAGACGTGAACCACTCAGCTGTAGGCAGCATCTCAATCGTGTCCATAACCTTGCCCCCATAGTTATAGAACTTCTGTGAATCCTTATCCTGAAAATTTCCAAATAAAACAATGTTACAAATGAACATATTTTCAACGAATACATTTCTATAAATAAACCGAGAAAGGTTACCTGTCCTAGCCAGACAAATCTGGCAGTATGCTCAGAGTACCCCGCGAGTAGGGACATATTAGACGGTCCCCCGGGGTAACCGCCCAGCTCATCGAAATCGTCATCATCGTCAACACCCTCATGTGTTGGGTGATCACCCTCTGGAACAGGAACATGAACAGGGGAACGAGGAGGAGCAGCTGATGGAGCTGGACTCTCCCGACGACGCCTGCGTGCGGGCTGGGACCCTGATGAACTAGCAGTAGAATCCCGACGCCTCCGAGATGTAGAATCGACGGCTGACGGAGGAGTGGCCTGAACCTGTGATGTGGAAGTGGCATGAACCTGTGGTGTAGGATGTCCCTCAGCTGTAGGGGCTACCCCAACTCCCTCTGCGTCGGAAGCCTGGGCTGTAGACTGCATCCGCTCACGTCGGACAGATGCGTGCTGAGCTGTCCGTCCATGTATGGTACGATCGTCTCTGCCAGCCATGTAATTTGCAAAGCATAATAAATAAATTAAATTTTGTTTAAAAATAATTAAACAAAAACAAACAAATAAGCAAAATTAAAAAAGGAAAAAAAAAAAAAAGTCTTCCGGATGTGCACATCCGGAAGGACTCAGAATTTTAAACGTTAGGTATTTCCGGATGTGCACATTCGGAAACACTAAATGTTTCAATGTTTCCGGATCTGTACATCCGGTACGTATTTTGAAGTTTAAAAACGACAGCCATGGCCACTGTAACAACCAAAAGGGCATTTTTATGCCCTGATCGTCCGTTTAAAGCAGTAAAAATGACCTACATTGTCTCTAACCTATGTTATTCATACAACCTAACAATTTCTACACCTAAATGTCTACTCTAAATCGATTACTCGAAAATTACTCCGAAACTCTAAAATTTGAAAACTTAACGATTAAAATGTGATACGGAGGATTTGGAGTGTGTTGATCGTTGTAGTAGTTGCTCTGCGCCGAACTCGAGTGGAAAAAATTGAGATTTGTGGTGATTGAAAATTTGAGAGTTTGAGAGAGTTTGAGAAGGAGTGGAAATGGAAAGGTGAATAATGAGGGGGAAGAACGTCTGGCGCGAAGTAATAAGAAATACTTCCGGATGTGCACATCAGAATTGTTTCCGGATATGCATATCCGGAACACTTCAGCGTTTTTTCAAAATTTGGTGCGTCCGGATGTGCACATCCAGAATATAGGGGCAAAAAAATAATTCCACGTGGTGCCTAAGAAACTTGGGTGGTGCATTAAGAAATGCCCAAAATAAAACTTAGTTACTTAGCGCATGATTAAAATCATTTTTAACTCACAAACAAAGGTGATTCTAAACAAAAAATAAAATCCACTACACAGAAGAAAGAAGAGGATAAAGATAGTTGATATTGAAGTTGTTTTCGATCATCGTCACCATCATATATGTTTTTGAAATCACCAACTGTATTTTGGTTTTACAAAATCCTAAAAAGTAGAAAAGGAAGATGGTTCCAACGCAAACCGCCGCATGTCAAGTTGAAGACGAAAAGTTGCTTCCAAAATGGTCGCCTCACTTGCTATCTCAGACAACCACACCCAAGCGGCTCTTGCTCAATTGGATGTTGTTAATGTCGGATTTGAAATTCCAAATCCTAATATTGACGATGACAAACCTTTTCTAGACGACGATGAGCAAGACTAGGGTTTACAATTACAACCTCTAATTATCAATAATGAAATTATTAAACCGCAAGAAATCTATTTCCTGCAGAATTTAAACTTAAATCCGCGTGATAACAGAGTATTTTGTAGTGATAATTGAAATTATTAGTTTGTTGTATAAAAAACCAACAAATAATTTTAATTTAATTTTGAATATTTTATTTTTTTTAATATAATAATTTATATTATTATTAGTTAATATTATAAATATAGAGTAATGACAATTTTTAATATAATAATTTAATAAGATACAAGGACTTTTTCATTGGTGTCTACTCTTTTGAAGAAAAAGAATACCGAAAAAAAAAACTTAAGAGAGTAAAAACGCGTATAAAAATCTTTTTGCAGAAAAGGAGTACTTTCCCAATGGTCACTATCAATATATGGTCTTTCTCATCACTATTCATATGGTCTTTCTCATCCTATCACTATCTCATCATATATCATCTTTCAAACTCCAAATTAAAATCTCACTTCTTTCTCACAATGAGTTCTGAAATTACTGAAGCAACTCAGCCACCATCTTCAAACAAAGAAATTGAGAGCCTCACCACGAGTACCAGAATCATTGAACCAACGCAACCACCACCTTCAAACACTGCAAGCATCTCAAAGATACGCATATATAAAACTGCTCTAGATGGGCTATTCGCAGCCAACTCGTACCTAAGCATTGCTGTTTTCATTGGCCTCTACTTAGTGGTTCCAGACAACCATAGCTTGGAGTTACGCACCCAATGCGACGCTAGTGAGAACATTGCAAGGATGCTGTTATTCTGCGAGATTCTCTCTTTTTGCTTCTTTCCAGTGTCTTCTCTTCTAGTACATTCAATGAAAATAGCTCTCATTGTTTTGAATGTTTCCGAAGGAAATGAAGCATTTAAAGCATATATTAATGCTATGGTGATTAGATGGGTGATGTTAGGTTCTGGGCTAGCATTTTTCTGCGGGATTTTATTCTTGATGTTGTCAATGGTGGAGATCATCCAAATTCATTTAGGATTGTTGTCATGTGGGAGTAAACCGACTCTTTATGCGGTTTTTGTTATGGGGATTTGCATTACGCCGGTTGCTTTTATATATGTTTCTAGTCTCATTTATGGTTTTACTTGTTAACTTTGTTATTTTAATGTGTATTATATTATTTTTTGTTTAATGAGTTTAATAGTGTGTGGCTTTAACAGTGTGTTCTCATGTAAAATTTGATATGATTATAAATAATGAAAATGTTAGTATTTCTTTTTGCTAGTTACAGTATTACTAGTAGTATCTAGTACTATTAAATATGAGCAGGTTTATAAATTAATTCTATAATGTTTTACTTTTGTTTGAAAGGCAAAATCAAAATTGGGCAAGATATTTTAAATCAATTAGAATTTTTACTTTTATTTCTCTTTTTAGTTACTCACTTAATGATAAAGTAAGACCATTTCTTAATACACCACCCAAGTTTTTTATATACCACGTGAAATTTCGTTTTTGCTCCCTGATTTCGGATGTGCACATTCGGACGCACCGTTTTTTTAAAAAAACACTGATGTGTTCCGGATGTGCACATCCGGAAAATAGTATAACTTTTTTTTTTAATTATCGGTTTTGTCGATTGGTCGCATACGTTAATATATCATCGCAAGTTAATATACATTCGAATGAAGGGAGGGAGGAGGTCTTCACAGCATGATGAAGGTCTTGAGTCAAGGGATTAGGTTTCCCGCCCATAAAAAACTTTGTTCTTCGTATCTTTCCAAAAGAAAACTTTGTTCGCCGTATCTCTGCAATATAAAACTTTGTTCTTCGTATCTCTCCAATAGAAAACTTTGTTCTTCGTATCTTTCCAATAGAAAACTTTGTTCTCCGTATCTCTCCAATAGAAAACTTTGTTCTCTGTATCTCTCTAATAGAAAACTTTGTTATTCGTATCTCTCCAATAGAAAACTTTGTTCTTCGTATCTTTCCAATAGAAAACTTTGTTCTTCGTATCTCTCCAATAGAAAACTTTGTTCTCCGTATCTCTCCAATAGAAAACTTTGTTTTTCGTATCTCTCTAATAGAAAACTTTGTTTTTCGTATCTTTCCAATAGAAAACTTTGTTCTCCGTATCTCTCAAATAGAAAACTTTGTTCTATGTATCTCTCCAATAGAAAACTTTGTTCTTCGTATCTCTCCAATAGAAAACTTTGTTCTCCGTATCTCTCCAATAGAAAACTTTGTTCTTCGTATCTCTCCAATAGAAAACTTTGTTCTTCGTACCTTTCTCTCTAATGTAACCACTGCTCCTATTATCTTTCTTTGTTGATCGTCCAACACTACAGATGGACTCAATATTTTTCGGAGAAAAACCCTTTTCGTTATTGAAAATAAGTAATGTGGCTAGTGCACCCGTAGCAGTAATGTCATCAGAAGTTATAACAAACTCTAGGGTTGGATTCTCTCCGTCAATATAATGGTTGTCTTTGGCATTCAGATAAAGTTAACAACAGATTTACGATCATGAATATAAACAACTATCATTTAACATCATGAATGCATCATTCTAGATAGTGACAATAAGACTAAAAACATATTATTCTAGTATTACTATTATTATGCATGATTGATCATAAGAAAGCAAAACAGTGAAGTTGAAACCATGAAAGGTTAAATGTACTTGAATAAGCTCCATGAGAAAATGAACATCTTTAGCATAAAGTTCAGCGGATTGGCCATCTTGTGTATTGATAAATATTTTGAAGTTATCATTAAAGGATGTCTGTCATATTCGTTCCTCTAACCTTCTGTTAAAATACATATTATTATTATTTCTTAAAATTAATATACCTTTTAAGTTTCAGCCATTTTTCCGGATGTGCACATCCGGAATACGCGTAACTTGTCATTCCGGATTTGCACATCTGAAACAAGGCAACGTTTTTTAAAAAACAGTGCGTCCGGATGTGCACATCCGAAACTGGAGGGCAAAAACAAAATTTCACGTGGTGTATAAGAAACATGGGTGGTGTGTTAAGAAATGGTCTAAAATAAAAGTATAAACAATTAGATACATTAGCTTAATGGTAAGGTAATCTTAAAACATTAGAAATATTTAAATTTATTCACACAAGTTAAACACTCAATGAATATTTTTAATTAAATTACTCATTAATTATTGGCGTTGATTGACAATATATATATATATATATATATATATATATATATATATATATATATATATATATATATATATATATATATATATTGGTCTAGTACTTCAATAGCTAGAGTTTCACCCCTTGTAATTGAACAAGCTTCCCAATTAGACATCCTACACATAGTTTTTTTTTTAGTAGGCAATATCATTAAACGAGATTAAGGAAATCTCAAACCGGAAATTACAAGAAGTGGAGCGGGTGTTTAAACCACTCATAGAGCCTACAAGTATTGCTACCCTTCCTACCTAGAATCAAAGAGTTCCAGACATAGTTTTTGATGTCGAAAACAATGTCATTCACATTAAATATTACACCATTAAACAAGATATTATTCCTATACTTCCATAAAATCCAGCAAGTAATAAACCAGATAGAGTTTTTAGAGGCCACTTCACAACAACCCTTCATCCTGGTGTTCCAAATTTTAGCATGGAGGTAGATGTTATTTTCCGAAATTGTACCAATATTCAACCAGTCACAAATTTTGTTCCATACCGAAGTGGACTTGGGGCAAGAGATAAAAAGATGAGCAGAATCTTCCAAGTGAAGAAAACAGAAACAACATACCTTTTCATGGTCATTGTCAATAATCTTCTTAATCACCAAGTTAGCTCTAGTAGGAAGTCTATCTTGAGCCAATCTCCAACCAAAAAACTGGACGGTGGGCGGAAGATCCGTGTTCCAAAGAGTTTGAATCAAATCAGCAGGGGCAGTGGCAGCCCCACTAGGATAGCAAGAATTGTTCAAAGCCACGTAGCAAGAGTTAACCGTAAAAGTAGTTGAGTTGTGTATAAGCCAGCTCCAAGAATCATGCTCATGGACGTTAAGGTTGGCCTGGGCCAGAACCTGGAGGCACTGATCTCTCTCCTGAACCAGAACAGGATCGCTCAAAACCTCGTCTTCGACAAAATCGTTCATCCTCCATCTCCACATTTTGCCGTCCCTCTCCACCATATCTTTAACACTAATCGCATGGAGACTAGACGCCTTAAACAGAGTATGAAATCGAAATTTCAGAGCTTCGGAACCAATCCAAGGAGTATGCCAGAAAGCAATATTCGAACCGTCGCCAATTTTGCAATCAAATACATCGCTGATAGGAAAAGATATGTTAGCCGCCAGAGAAAGAAGATCTTTGAACCAGTGAGAAAAGTTCTTCTTCGGATCAGCAGTGCCAGCAAGTTGCATAATAAGGCTCAAATTACCATATTTATGTTCCAATGTTTGTCTCCATATCTCATTTCCACCGCTGAGGAACTTCCAAATCCATTTAAGAAGAAGAGCGTGATTGAACCTACCCACGTGTTTAACCCCGAGACCACCAAAATCTTTAGCTTTGCAGATAGTATTCCATGAAATCCAGGGAACATAACCTTTGTCAGCAGCCCCTGCCCAAAGGAAACGGCGTTGGAGGGAGATTATTTGTTTCACGACTTTAGAAGGCACCCTGTAGAAAGCTAGATGATGAATAGGCAAATTGGTAATAACCGAGTTAAGCAACGTAACTCTTCCCCCAAAAGAGAGGTTACGGCTATTCCAGGAAGAGAGCTTTTTCTTCACAGAAATTTAAAAGGGAGATTTCTTCACAGAAATACGGCGGTGATTGCCTCCAACGAAAAGCCCCAGAAATTTAAAAGGGAGAGAACCTGACTTGCAATGGAGAAAATCTTCTGCAGCAGAGAGGATGGAGGAATCAACACTAATACCATAATTACAACTCTTGGAGTAATTGATTTTAAGTCCATAGCTGATTTCGAAAGATCTTAGAATAGCCTTGAAAGTCCATAAGTTCCTCACCGTACCATCCCCGATAAGAAGGGTGTCGTCGGCAAACTGAAGCAAGCAAGAAGAGGAAGACTCCTGAACTTTAAAAGGGGAAAGCAAATTATTATCGGTAGCACTTCTAACAAAACAAGCCAGGCCTTCCGCGACTATAGCGAACAGGAAAGGGGCCAGAGGGTCGCCCTGTTTTAATCCACGACCGACCTTGAAGTCCTTAGAAGGGCTTCCGTTAATAAGGATGGACAAATAACTTTTAAAAACCGACCCGCGAATCCACTTAATCCAGCTGCTACCGAAACCCATCTTGGTAAGCATATATTCTAGAAACCGCCAGTCAACGCAATCATATGCCCTTGCAAAGTCCACTTTAAAAAGGAGGCACTCTTTGTTGGATCTCTTCGCAAAATCTGCAATCTCATTAGCTAACAGGATCCCATCAAAAATCTGGCGGTTAGGAATGAAAGCAGATTGGGAAGGAGAGATGATCTTGTGAATAAACCTTCCCAATCTACTAGCCAGCATCTTGTACACAGTCTTGAGAACGCAACTAACAAGGCTAATGGGCCTAAAATCTTCAAACCCCTGAGGATTGTCAGACTTAGGCACTAAGGAAATAAATGAAGAAACAAACGTCTTCAGAAGAAAACCAGTCCTGAAGAATTCCAGGATGCAGTTAGTAAAGTCTACTCCAATAATATCCCAACTAAGCTTAATGAAATAGAAACTAAAACCGTCGACTCCGGGGCACTTGTTTCCATCACAGTTGAAAACCTCGGACTTAACGTCTTCAGCTGAAAAGTCAGCTTCAAGGCAGATTCTGTCAGCATCTTCAAAAGCTTTAACTCTGAAGTCGTTAGAACACCTCCAAAGGATGGGATGGGCCTGGAATCTAGATTCAAAGAATTTCTTAGCTTCTTCCTTAATTGAAACGGGATCCTCCAAAAGGGTGTCTTCCTTTCTTATCGCAGAGATATGATTAGAACGATTCCTCGATCTAACTGAGTTATGGAAGAATCTGGTATTGTTGTCTCCCTCACGAAGCCATTTCACTCCAGATTTCTGCGCAAGCAAACTTTCCTTCAGCCTCATAGTGGACCACATTTCCTCCTGCAGTCTGATACGCTCCTTAATAGCAGTTTCGACATGGCCATCATCCCCATTAAAAGAAATGCACTCCAACTGATTCATTTGATACACCTTTTCTTCAAGGGAAAGATCAAGATGACTGAAGACGTTGGTATTCCACAATCTTGAGTCTCTTTTAAGAGCTTGCATCTTCTTAAGGAGAATGTTGCAGTAAGATCCAACAAAAGAGTAAGATTCCCATTTGGTTTTGACGAAAGGAAGGAAACCTTTGTGAGTGTGCCAACAATTGAGGGACCTAAAGGGTTTAGGACCCCAATTGATGTTATTAGATTTCAACCAAACTTGGCGGTGGTCAGAAATGTCTCTGTCTCCCACCTCCTGAGAATGAAAAGAGAGAGCTCTAATGGCCTTCTCGTTCACCAAGAACCGGTCCAAGCGACTTCTACATTGCCCATTGGAATTGAACCAAGTAAAGAGGTTCCCAACAACCGGGAGATCAGTCAAGTTCATCTCCTCTATGAACTCCCCAAACTCCTTCATTTCACTGCTAGGGTAATCCCTTTTACCTTTTCTTTCTCGAGTGTTTTTAACTGCGTTAAAATCACCTCCTACAATCCATCCTCCACCTAGATTCCTCCTCCTAGCTACAATAAGATCCCTCCACATTCTCCTTTTGTCAGCCATCCCGCAAGAGGAGTAGACATTAACCACAGTCAATAATTGGTTCTTCCATTTGAAAACCACCCCCATGAATCAAATACCTCTGAAACTGGAAATAGCAGTCAAATCTCTATTCCTCCACAGAGTCACGATGCCACCAGATCTACCAGAAGAATTTAAACCTGACCACTCCACATCTTGACCACCCCAAATACTAGATATCACTTTGGTGTCCAGGATAGAGAGTTTAGATTCCTGAATCAAAACAATATATGCCTTCCCTCTAGCAATAATTTGAGAGATACGCCTTCTCTTAATAGGGTTACAGCATCCACGAGAGTTAAAAGACATAATATTCATTGATCACCTGTAGCAACAACCTTCTTACCAATTCTAGCAACATTATCTTCATAATCCAAAACCCTAAGCATGCTGTCAAGTTCCACTTCGCCGTCATCATCAGAGATCCCCAACTTCAACACAGTTTTACGCATTTTAGACAGGATTTCTTCAAGCGCTTTACGACACCTCAAGTTGCTCCTAACCATGTCAGTATCAGTGATAGATTCCCCGCAGAGAAGAGAATTACAAGACTCGTTGGAAGTAAGTCTGGAAGATCTTCTGGTTGATTTTGCTTTGGAAGGATTCTTGTTGGAATGGCTTTCAAGCTCCCTCAATGCAGAATTAAGAAGATTAGAAAAATAGGAAGGGGTGTACGGAATCTTAATACAATCGTATATCTCTTGCAACTGTTTTTTCTTTTTGTTTTTGCTTCTAGAAGAAGGCCCAATAATACCACCAGAAGGCCCATTTAATGGACTATGGAGGTCCAGGTCCACAAGTAAATTACCTTTACTCAGGTCCAATTGGTTGAAAGCCTGAGGGATAGGTTCTGTAACGCCCCGATTTTGATTATTCCATTATTCTTGAGTCTTTTATTTTAATTGGGTGATAAATTATTTTATTTGTTAAATTGGTGTGTTAAATGTTATTTTACCGTTTTCGAGAGTTTTCGGGGAAATTAGAATGGAGGGTATTTTAGACTTTTCTCAATTAATCATAAGTTAGAAATTTTGTGGAATTAGAATTATGTGAGAAAAATGAATTAATTGATTTAGTGGAAAATGAGAGAAAAGAAATAGAAAAGAAAGAAAATAGATAGAAAAGAGAAATAGAGAGAAATAGAGAAAGATAGAAAGAAAAAGAAGAGAAAGAAAGAGGAAGAGGGAAAAAGAGAAGAAAAGAGGAAAAAGAGTGGAAATCATCAAGAACAAGAGCTAGATCATTTAGAATACGGGTAAGGGTGTGAAACATTGTTATATTATCCATGCTTATGATTATGTGGGTGTGTGTTGGAATTGTTTGGTTGTTTTAGAGATATTTGTGGTTAGGTTGAATTTGAACATAATCGATAGAAACCGATGTTTTCGCGGATGAAATTCAGAATAGATTGTGTAGATTAGTCGTATAATGTTAGGCCGTGATTATAGAAACTTGTTTGGTTGAAATCGGTTGAGTTTCGTAACTTTCGACATTTTGGATATTAGAGGGTTTGAGTTTTCGGGTGAAAATCGAACGTCGTAGAATTATCGTTTTATGGTCCTAAAACGTTGATATATATTTGGTAAGGATTACTGTGTATTTGTTTCGTATCATAGAATTGAATCGGTCGGGTTTCCGGAGGGTTTTGTGTTTGGGCAGCAGCTATTTTTTCTGGTTTTTAACAGGTGCAATCGATTGCAGCAGGATGCAAATCGATTGCACATATGTGAAGGGCGAAAAATTGCAAGTCTGGGACTGTGCAATTGATTGCATCAGGAGTGCAATCGATTGCACTCGGCTAGTTTTCCGAAAAATGTTTTCTTTAAAAGTCCGTAACTTTTTCGTCGTTTATCCGATTGAGCTGTTCTTTATATCAAATTGAAGCTAAAAATATGTTCTATATGATGGTGATGAAAAATATTATTTTTAGCCGACTTTTAACCTACTTTTACGGTGAACCGTAAATTGAATTGTTTGGATAATTGTGTATGTTGTTATACAATTGATGTGAATGTATGTGGATTATATGTGATGAATGCATGACTATATTGTGAAATATGTGTGCATTGCATGAGTGTATGTTGTCATTTTGTATGAGAAACATCATGACATGCATTCATGTGTCGCGATTCGTGGAGAATCGGGTGTAATATCGCGTCCCTGTTGGGTGTGAATGATTGATTACACAAATGATCATTTGAGGATCCTCTGAACATTGCGTAGTCAATGGGTGTAATCGTTGCGATGAGTTACACTTGATTCCGTGGGAATCTTCAGAATGATTGTGTGCCCTTGTGGGGTTTGAGCAATCGGATTGTGTCTGCGTGAACAATCCAGAAACATCGGATGCCATGATGGTATGAGCGATGGGGAAATATCGTAGGCCCGGCAGGGAGGATATTTCCATTGAGTTCTTCAATTGAGCTCGGGTGATGAGTCGGTACCGCATGCATCTGCATAGAGTCAAGAGTCGGTCTCTATGAGTTGCATTGATCATCTTTATATTTGTGCATTGATGAATAAACATTGATATATGTATGTTTATGGGAAATGATATAAACTGTATCTTATAATGATGCATTGTTGAATGAACAAGTATGTGTGTGTTCATGTGGAATGATGATAATGGTGAATGTATGCATAATGAATATGCTTGATGATATATCTATATTGTGATATATAATGAGTTGTGGTGAGAATATGTGTTATATGTTTATGTGGTAGTACATAATTATATGCATTGTTATTATGATAATATTTCTCACCCTTCTGCTGTTTTATGATGCTCTATGAGGCATTGCAGAGTAGGTATGCTGGAGGTCTTTTTGTGAAGCGTGTCTTCATTCTTTTGGTTGGTTGGCTCTGATATGTATCACCGGGTAGCTAGGATGTATATTATTCTTTTGTGATACATTTGTACATGTATCTTTTTGTTGAATGTTTATGTAAACATGACTTATAATGATGGATGATACTTGGTGATGTATATATCTACGTATATATACTTGGATGTATTTCAATGTTTGGATTTTCCGCTTTTATTCTAAATATTGAGATATGGGTGTAAGGACAAAGTTCCTCTGTGGCAAGTTACCCCACTGTTGCATATCAATATTTTGAGCAGGTGTTGTATGTATTAAATGCGTGTATGATGTGACATGCCTCTTTTATACTATGTTTTAATCGTACTCTGGCGAATTTTTTAATATGTGCCTAAATGATTTATGTGATTATTTGGGGGTATAGAAAGGGGGTGTTACATTAAGTGGTATCAGAGCCAGAGTTGAGTCAGTTGTGTCTGTCTTGTTGTTGTGTTGGTTGAACTGCTGTTTAACCTTATTGTTATTTTTGGGAATAATCAGAATATGTCGGGTAGAAACGACAATGCGATGGCTGCGGCTTTGGAATCAATGGCTAGGGCGGTGCAAGGTGCGCCGAACGTGAATGCTAATGACGAGTTCGGGAAGAATCAACCACCGGTTTTTAAAGGAAAATTTGATCCCGATGGAGCTCAAAATTGGTTGAAAGAGATTGAAAGAATCTTCAGAGTTATGGACTGTGCGGTGGAGAATAAGGTGAGGCTTGGATCTCACATGTTGAAGGAAGAAGCCGACGATTGGTGGGTCGGTATACGTGAAGTTCTTGAGGTAGATGATGAAGAGGTAACTTGGAATTTATTTCGTACTGAATTCTTGAGGAAGTATTACCCTGAGAGTGTGAAGGGAAAGAAGGAGATGGAGTTTCTTGAACTGAAACAAGGTAGTATGTCTGTGGTGGACTATACTGCTAAATTTGTGGAGTTGGTTCAATTCCATCCTCATTATGCTGCGATTACTGCTGAGTTCTCAAAGTGTATTAAATATGAGAATGGTTTACGTCCTGAGATTAAGCAAGCTGTGGGATATCAAAGGATTATGAGGTTTTCGGATTTGACGGAATGTTGTAGAATCTTCGAAGAAGATAGTAAGGCTCGTTCTACACATTACAAAAGTTTGAATGAGAGGAAGGGGAAGCAACAAGCTAGAAGTGGACCTTATGGGACACCCGTTGATAAGGGCAAGCATAGGGGAAGCTTTGATAGGAGATCTGTAGGAGGAGGTTCCGGTGTTGTTAGGTGTTACAAATGTGGTGAAATAGGTCATAAATCATTTGAGTGTGGGAAGCCTGTAGCGAAATGTTCTAATTGTGGTGGTCTTGGGCATGCTGCTACAGATTGTAGAAGGAATATGGTGAAGTGGTATAATTATGGAGAAGTGGGTCACATTAGTACTAAGTGTACTAAGCCGAAACAAGCTCAAGCGGGCGGAAAGGTGTTTGCATTGGCGGGGACTCAAACTACGAATGCAGACCGTTTGATTAAAGGTACATGCTTTATTAATAGTACACCTTTAGTTGCTGTTATTGATACGGGAGCGACTCATTCGTTTATTTCGTCTGAGTGCGCGAAGCGTTTGAATCTTGCTTTGTCTTTGATGGGTATTGAGATGGTTATATAGACTCCTGCTTCAGGGTCGGTAAATACATCTTTGGTGTGTATGAGTTGTCCTTTAACCATGTATGGTAAAGACTTTGTTATGGATTTAGTATGTTTGCCGTTGGTGGGATTGGACGTGATCTTGGGTATGAACTGGTTGCAATTTAATCGAGTTCATATAGATTGCTATCACAAGTTAGTAAGGTTTCCTTCTTTGGAAGATGATGAATTTGAGAGTTTCCTATCCACTAAAGAGTTGAAGAAACTTTTAGCGGACGAAGCTCAATTGTTTGGTTTGTTTGCATCATTGTCGGTGGAGAGTCAAGTTGAGCTTGATGTGTTCCCAGTGGTGTGTGAATTTCCAGAAATGTTTCCGAAAGATATTACGGATGTACCGCCGGAAAGAGAAGTTGAATTTTCTATTGATCTAGTTCCGGGTACTAGACCGATTTCGATGGCACCGTATCGTATGTCGGCATCGGAATTGGTAGAATTGAAAAAGCAATTGAATGACTTGTTGGACAAGAAATTTGTAAGGCCAAGTGTTTCTCCTTGGGGTGCTCCGGTATGGTTGGTAAAGAAGAAGGACGGGAGTATGCGGTTATGCATTGATTATCGACAGTTGAACAAAGTGACAATTAAGAACAAGTATCCGCTTCCAAGGATCGATGATTTGATGGACCAATTGGTTGGTGCGAATGTTTTTAGCAAGATTGATTTGAGATCAGGATACCACTAAATTCGTGTGAAAGGAGAGGATATTCAAAAGACGGCATTTAGGACACGGTATGGTCATTACGAATACTCCGTGATGCCATTCGGGGTTTCTAACGCACCGGGTGTGTTTATGGAATACATGAATCGTATTTTTCATGAACAGTTGGATCGTTTTGTGGTTGTGTTCATCGATGATATTTTGATTTACTCTAAGTCTCAAGAGGAGCATGAAGAGCATTTGAGAATTGTGTTGCAAATTTTGAAAGAGAAACAATTGTATGCTAAGTTGTCGAAATGTGAATTTTGGTTGTCAGAAGTAAGTTTCCTTGGACATGTTATTTCCAGTAGTGGTATTAGTGTGGATCCATCCAAGATTGATGCGGTGATGCAATGGGAGGTTCCTAGGTCGGTTACAGAGATTCGAAGCTTTTTAGGCTTGGCGGGTTATTATCGGAGGTTTATTGAGGGATTTTCGAAGTTGGCACTTCCTTTAACGCAATTGACTTGTAAAGGAAAGGCTTTCATTTGGGATATTCATTGTGAGGAGAGTTTCAATGAGCTAAAAAGAAGGTTGACAACGGCTCCGATCTTGATTTTGCCAAATCTGACGGAACCATTTGTTGTGTATTGTGATGCTTCATTGGTTGGTTTAGGTGGTGTTTTGATGCAAGATGGAAAAGTTGTAGCATATGCTTCTAGACAATTGAGAGTGCATGAAAAGAATTATCCTACACATGACTTGGAGTTAGCGGCCGTGGTGTTTGTTTTGAAAATTTGGAGGCATTACCTTTATGGTGCAAGATTTGAAGTTTTTAGTGATCACAAAAGCTTAAGATATTTATTTGATCAGAAAGAATTAAACATGAGACAAAGGAGGTGGCTAGAACTTTTGAAGGATTATGATTTTGGTTTGAATTACCATCCGGGTAAGGCAAACGTGGTGGCCGATGCCTTAAGTCGGAGGTTGTTACATATGTCCGCATTGATGATGAAAGAATGGGAACTTTTGGAGGATTTCAGAGATTTGAGTTTGGTTTGTGAAATGACGCCGCGAAGTGTGAGACTTGGTATGTTACATGTTACGAATGATTTTCTTGCAACGGTTAGTGAAAAGCAAAAGTTGGATTTGAAGTTCGTTGATTTAATGATAAATGAGAATGAGGATTTCAAGGTTGATAACTTTGGAGTTTTGAGATTCCGTGGTCGTATTTGTATTCCCGACGACGCGGAGTTGAAAAAGATGATTTTAGAGGAAGGACACCGAAGTAATTTAAGTATTCATCCGGGTGCGAATAAGATGTATCAAGATTTGAAGAAGATCTTTTGGTGGTCCGGTTTAAAGAGGGATGTGGCTCGATTTGTGTATGCATGCTTAACTTGTCAAAAGTCTAAGGTGGAACATCAAAAACGGAGTGGATTTATGCAACCGTTGGATATTCCGGAATGGAAATGGGATAGTATATCGATGGATTTTGTTACGGGATTGCCGAATACGCAAAGAGGTCATAATGCTATTTGGGTAATTGTTGATAGGCTTACTAAATCTGCTCACTTTATTCCAATTGATATTAGTTATCCTTTGGAGAAGTTAGCCGAGATTTATGTTCTTGTGGTGGTGAAGTTACATGGAGTTCCTAAGAGTATTGTATCGGATAGAGATCCTAGGTTTACATCGAGGTTTTGGGAAAGTTTACAAAAGGCTTTGGGTTCTAAGCTAAGATTGAGTTCGGCTTATCATCCGTAAACGGACGGTCAAACCGAGAGGACGATTCAATCGTTGGAGGATTTATTGTGTGCTTGTGTACTCGAGCAAGGTGGTGCTTGGGATGGTTATTTGGCGTTGATTGAATTCACTTACAATAACAGTTTTCATTCGAGTATAAGTATGGCACCATTTGAGGCTTTGTATGGTCGAAGATGTCGAACACCTTTGTGTTGGCATGAAACGGGTGAGAGGACGATAGTTGGACCGGAGATGGTACAACAAACGACGGAGAAAGTGAAGTTTATTCGGGAGAAGATGAAAGCTTCTCAAAGTAGACAAAAGAGCTATCATGACAAGAGAAGGAAATATCTTGAGTTTCAAGAAGGCGACCATGTGTTTTTGAGAGTTACACCAGTTACGGGTGTGGGTCGTGCTTTGAAGTCGAAGAAGTTGACTTCTCGTTTTATTGGTCCGTATCAGATTACTTCACGAGTTGGTGTTGTGGCTTACCGTGTGGCGTTGCCTCCGAACCTTTCGAATTTGCATGATGTGTTCCATATTTTGCAACTTCGGAAATATGTTCCGGATCCGTCACATGTTATTCCTATGGACGAGGTTGAAGTGAGAGATAACCTTACGGTGGAAGCTTTACCGGTTAGGATTTTGGACCGCGAAGTTAAGAAACTAAGAGGCAAGGATATTGCGCTTGTGAAAGTAGCGTGGGGAGGCGCTGCGGAAGGCAATATGACTTGGGAACTAGAGAGTGGGATGCGAGAGTCGTATCCGGAGTTGTTTGAATCAGGTATTATTTTCGAGGACGAAAATTTTTAAAGTGGGGGAGAGTTGTAACGCCCCGATTTTGTGGAAAATGAGAGAAAAGAAATAGAAAAGAAAGAAAATAGATAGAAAAGAGAAATAGAGAGAAATAGAGAAAGATAGAAAGAAAAAGAAGAGAAAGAAAGAGGAAGAGGGAAAAAGAGAAGAAAAGAGGAAAAAGAGTGGAAATCATCAAGAACAAGAGCTAGATCATTTGGAATCCGGGTAAGGGTGTGAAACATTGTTATATTATCCATGCTTATGATTATGTGGGTGTGTGTTGGAATTGTTTGGTTGTTTTAGAGATATTTGTGGTTAGGTTGAATTTGAACATAATCGATAGAAACCGATGTTTTCGCGGATGAAATTCAGAATAGATTGTGTAGATTAGTCATATGATGTTAGGTCGTGATTATAGAAACTTGTTTGGTTGAAATCGGTTGAGTTTCGTAACTTTCGACATTTTGGATATTAGAGGGTTTGAGTTTTCGGATGAAAATCGAACGTCGTAGAATTATCGTTTTATGGTCCTAAAACGTTGATATATATTTGGTAAGGATTACTGTGTATTTGTTTCGTATCATAGAATTGAATCGGTCGGGTTTCCGGAGGGTTTTGTGTTTGGGCAGAAGCTATTTTTTCTGGTTTTTAACAGGTGTAATCGATTGCAGCAGGATGCAAATCGATTGCACATATGTAAAGGGCAAAAAATTGCAAGTCTGGGACTGTGCAATCGATTGCATAAGGAGTGCAATCGATTGCACTCTGCTAGTTTTCCGAAAAATGTTTTCTTTAAAAGTCCGTAACTTTTTCGTCGTTTATCCGATTGAGCTGTTCTTTATATCAAACTGAAGCTAAAAATATGTTCTATTTGATGGTGATGAAAAATATTATTTTTAGCCGACTTTTAACTGACTTTTATGGTGAACCATAAATTGAATTGTTTGGATAATTGTGTATGTTGTTATACAATTGATGTGAATGTATGTGGATTATATGTGATGAATGCATGACTATCTTGTGAAATATGTGTGCATTGCATGAGTGTATGTGGTCATTTTGTATAAGAAACATCATAACATGCATTCATGTGTCGCGATTCGTGGAGAATCGGGTGTAATATCACGTCCCTGTTGGGTGTGAGTGATTGATTACACAAATGATCATTTGAGGATCCTCTGAACATTGCGTAGTCAATGGGTGTAATCGTTGCGATGAGTTACACTTGATTCCGTGGGAATCTTCAGAATGATTGTGTGCCCTTGTGGGGTTTGAGCAATCGGATTGTGTCTGCGTGAACAATCCAGAAACATCGGATGCCATGATGGTATGAGCGATGGGGAAATATCGTAGGCCCGGCAGGGAGGATATTTCCATTGAGTTCTTCAATTGAGCTCGGGTGATGAGTCGGTACCGCATGCATCTGCATAGAGTCGAGAGTCGGTCTCTATGAGTTGCATTGATCATCTTTGTATTTGTGCATTGATGAATAAACATTGATATATGTATGTTTATGGGAAATGATATAAACTGTATCTTATAATGATGCATTGTTGAATGAACAAGTATGTGTGTGTTCATGTGGAATGATGATAATGGTGAATGTATGCATAATGAATATGCTTGATGATATATCTATATTGTGATATATGATGAGTTGTGGTGAGAATATGTGTTATATGTTTATGTGGTAGTACATAATTATATGCATTGTTATTATGATAATATTTCTCACCCTTCTGCTGTTTTATGATGCTCTATGAGGCATTGCAGAGTAGGTATGCTGGAGGTCTTTTTGTGAAGCGTGTCTTCATTCTTTTGGTCGGTTGGCTCTGATATGTAGCACCGGGTAGCTAGGATGTATATTATTCTTTTGTGATACATTTGTACATGTATCTTGTTGTTGAATGTTTATGTAAACATGACTTATAATGATGGATGATACTTGGTGATGTATATATCTACGTATATATACTTGGATGTATTTCAATGTTTGGATTTTCCGCTTTTATTCTAAATATTGAGATGTGGGTGTAAGGACAAAGTTCCTCTGTGGCAAGTTACCCCACTGTTGCATATCAATATTTTGAGCAGGTGTTGTATGTATTAAATGCGTGTATGATGTGACATGCCTCTTTTATACTATGTTTTAATCGTACTCTGGCGAATTTTTTAATATGTGCCTAAATGATTTATGTGATTATTTAGGGGTATAGAAAGGGGGTGTTATAGGTTCAACAATTGGTTCAATATCAATTGGACTGATAAAAGGTTTGCCTCGAGAAAGAGAAACATCCTTACTAGGATCAGAATCTCGAACAACCTCAAACGTCGCTTCAGGCCCTATACTGTCTTCTGAACCAAGAAAAGTGGCACCATTCTCTAGACTTTCACCTACATGGGAAAGGTCAACAGGAGCGGAACTTCTGCTATCAGAATCAAGTCCCTTATTCAATACGTTATCAGTCTCGGGTTCCACGCCCGAAAGGTTGCTGTCCTCACAAGCCATGTCATCCTCCGAATCCCACGCGAATCCTACACATAGTTGGTATGGGTGGTTTATACTAAGCAAGCCTCTCACCATCTCTTTCTTTAAGAAACATTCTAGACTGCCGAAGTTGAGGTGTCTAAATCGTAGATGCCATAGTGTAGCACCCCAAAATTTACCCTACCTATTTATAACCCTAAATGACTCATGTTTCTTTTTCATTTGCATCATTAGGTCATAATTCATAATCATATAGTGCATTGGACTTCTAAGACATGGGATTACAGTGTTTCTTTAAATATGAATTTTCTATTCATCAAAGGTTTTGGGTCAGAGGTTCATTGGTGTGAATCAGGGTTTGGTTCCTTCTCTGATCAGGGCATTTTTTTCATCAGTGCGCATTCAGGGTGAATCAATGTTCCTCATTCGTGGTTGAGTTTGAGGACAGTCATTAGTTGAAGATCAGGTGATTAGATCCGCGTGATAACAGAGTATTTTGTAGTGATAATTGAAATTATTAGTTTGTTGTATAAAAAATCAACAATTACTTTTAATTTAATTTTGATTATTTTATTTTTTAATATAATAATTTATATTATTATTAGTTAATATTATAAATATAGAGTAATGACAAATTTTAATATAATAATTTAATCAGACACTGTCTACTCTTTAGAAGAAAAAGAATACCGAAAAAGAACTTAAAGAATATTTTTGCAGAAAAGGAATACTTTCCCAATGGTCTTTCTCATCACTATCAATATATGGTTTTTTTCATCCTATCACTATCTCATCATATATCATCTTTCAAACTCCAAATTAAAATCTCTTTTTTTTCTCACCATGAATTCTGAAATCACTGAAGCAACGCAGCCACCATCTTCAAACAATGATATTGAGAGCCTCACCACGAGTACCAGAATCATTGAACCAACGCAGCCACCACCTTCAAACACTGCAAGCATCTCAAAGATACACATATATAAAAATGCTCTAGATGGGCTATTCGCAGCCAACTCGTACCTAAGCATTGCTGTTTTCATTGGCCTCTACTTAGTGGTTCCAGACAACCATAGCTTGGAGTTACGCACCCAATGCGACGCTAGTGAGAACATTGCAAGGATGCTGTTATTCTGCGAGATTCTCTCTTTTTGCTTCTTTCCAGTGTCTTCTCTTCTAGTACATTCAATGAAAATAGCTCTCATTGTTTTGAATGTTTCCGAAGGAAATGAAGCGTTTAAAGCATATATTAATGCTATGGTGATTAGATGGGTGATGTTAGGTTCTGGGCTAGCATTTTTCTGCGGGATTTTATTCTTGATGTTGTCAATGGTGGAGATCATCCAAATTCATCTAGGATTGTTGTTATGTGGGAGTAAACCGACTCTTTATGCGGTTGTTGTTATGGGGATTTGCATTACGCCGGCTGCTTTTATATATGTTTCTAGTCTCATTTATGGTTTTACTTGTTAACTTTGTTATTTTTTTTTTTAAATAGGCAACTTCATTAATTTGAGATTAAGGGGATCTCACCACCAACGAACTACAAACAGCCACCGGAAAAACAATTACAAAAAATCGAAAGGAAATTTGTACCATTTGTACAAACTACATTTCTTATTCTCTTTTCTACCTAGAATCAACCAATTCCAAGAGTAAACAATTATTTCATTAACTACCTCGTCAACATTACAAAATTCGTCTCGAAACAATATATTATTTCTCCTCCTCCGTATGCTCCAGCATGTGATATACCAAATAGAATTCGAATTTTCCTCTCTTCCGCGACCTTTAAGGCGAAGGTACCACTCTCTCTCATGAAGCCTGCACTCCGTTTCAGTTATTCTCCCTATGTTCACCCAATCACAGATTTTACTCCAAATCCTCACTGATTTTTGGCAAGAAAAAAACAAATGGAAAACATCTTCAACCTCGAGAAAACACAGCACACAAACCTTCTCGTGCTCGTTAGCGATAATGTGATTTACCGCTAAATTCGACCTCGTCGGTAACCTATCAATAACCAACCTCCAAGCAAAAACTTGAACTTTTAGAGGAATAGTAGTACGCCAAACTCGGTTTAGCGTTTCAACAGTTTGAGCCTCAAGATAATTCGGAGCGTCTAGAGAAATAAGGTAAGAGTAAAACGAACTTACAGTGAAACCTTCCAATCAGTCGAGAGACCACTCCCAAGCATCATTAGTCCACTGTTGTAATTGAATCTCCTCCAGAATTCTGCTGCATTCATTCAATTCGGACTGGAACTGCTGCGACTCTCCTACTATGTTATCCTCAATATTCCACCTCCAAAGACCTTCAATCCAATCCCCCATGTCTCGAACCGAACACAATCTGTTGCTGCTCGATAGGTACAAAGAAGGGAACCTTTCTTTCAAAGCCACTTCCCCCAGCCACGCAGATTGCCAAAACGCCGTCCCTTCGCCAATACCAACTTTGCCAATCATGAGATGACTGAAACTGTCGGAAACCTCAGAAACCGACACGGACATGAGGTCTTTCATCCATAAAGAATCACGTTTGGAATTTCCTTTTTCCCAGAAAGTTTGGACTTTCAAACTCAACTTTCCGTACCTACCGACGAGAAGACGTCTCCAAATTTCTTTACCCTCACTGCAGATTTTCCACAGCCATTTGGCCAGAAGTGCCCTGTTGAAGCATCCTACGTTTTTTATACCAAGTCCCCCGCTCATCTTAGGTTTGCATAAAGACTTTCAGCTAACCCAAGAAACAAACTTTTCATTCGAAGATCCGACCCAAAGAAAACGGCTTTGAATGGCAATAATCTCCTTCACAACTTTCTTAGGAGCTTTGAAAAAAGCTAAATGATGAATCGGTAAATTAGCCAGAACAGAGTTTATAAGAGAAACTCTTCCTCCTGTTGATAGGTTTCGACCCGCCCAACAGGACAATCTAGTTTTCAGACATTGGATGACCGGTTTCCAGAATCCATAACGTCGATGATTGCCTCCAATCGATAATCCGAGGAACTTGAACGGCAAGGTGCCAGCCCTGCAATGAAGAAACTGAACAGCTGCATCAATTAGTTCCTTCTCCAATCCTATCCCAATCAAACAACTTTTAGAATAATTAATTTTAAGGCCTGAAGTCAGTTCAAAGGCCCTGAGAATTGCATTGAAAGCCCATATATTTGAGGCCGACCCGTCCCCGAATAGGAGAGTATCATCGGCGAATTGAAGCAGGCTGACAGTCGGACACTCAAGAATCTTGAATTCTGACAGCAAGTTGTTTATTGTAGCTTTTCTCACCAATCCTGCCAAGCCTTCAGCGACAATTGCGAATAGAAACGGGGATAACGGGTCACCTTGTTTCAATCCTCTATACGCCTTAAAATCCTTCGTCGCGCTTCCGTTTATAAGTATCGAATAATAGTTGTTGCAGACAGAACCTCTAATCCATTTCAACCACTTATTCCCGAATGCCATATTTATCAGCATTTCTTCTAGGTAGGACCAATCTACGCAATCGTAGGCCTTCGCAAAGTCAACCTTAAGGAGCAAACAAGGCTTATTATTCCTTTTTTCGTAATCTATTAACTCACTAGCCGTAAGAACTCCATCGAATAACTGGCGACCTGGTATGAACGCAGTTTGGGAAGGAGATATCAGCTTATGTATAATCTTACCCATACTTCTAGTAAGCATTTTGGAAATAGTTTTGCTGATAGTGCTAACAAGGCTGATAGGCCAATACTCTTCAAATGTTTGAGGGCTTTCCACCTTCGGCAGGAGGGATATGAAAGAAGACGCAAACAACTTGGGGAGAATACCCGTGTTGAAGAATTCAAGAACACAGTTCGCAAAATCGTTTCCCACTATATCCCAGCAGTTTTTAATGAATTTGAAATTAAATCCATCTACACCTGGACATTTATTGCCGTCACAGCTGAAGACAGCCGCTCTAACATCCTCATACACAAAGTCCTCTTCCAACATCAACCTATCCGACTCGTCCAAACTAGCCACGCCATCATGGGAGCATCTGAAACTAGTGGGACCCAATTGCTGGAATCTTCTTTCGAAGAACTTCTTGGCTTCATCTTTAATCTCACCAGGGTCTTCAACTAAATTACCAGAAACCCTTATAGCAGTCAATGAATTAGAGCGATTTCTAGTCTTCAAAGATTCATGGAGGTAACTAGTGTTAAGGTCACCATCTTTAAGCCATCTCACATGAGATTTATGTTTGAGAAGGCATTCTTTCAACCTGAGATTCTTCCACATCTCGTCTTGGGCACGACATTGCTCTTTGAAGACCAAATCCTGATGGCTACCACCTTCCTGACTCGAAGTAAACTCGACTTGATTAATGATTTGAACGTTTTCTTTAATCTTCAAGTCTATCCAACCAAAAGTATGGATATTCCAAAATTTCAAATCAGCCTTCAGAGCCTTGAACTTGTTGATAAGGATGTTGCTGCAGGAGCCCGCAGCAGGATAAGAATTCCACGCTTCCTTCACAAACGGCACGAACTGGGTGTGATCAAACCAACAATTTAAAGTTCTAAAGGGTTTAGGACCCCAATTTGCATTGTTTTCTTTCAGCAAGACAGGCCTGTGATCAGACACGTCTCTGTCCCCCACTAATTAGCTCTTCAAAGACAGCAACTCTATAACCTTATCATCGATCAAAAATCTGTCCAACCTGCTTCTACTCTTGCCGTTAGAGTTATGCCATGTGAATTTGTTTCCAATAGCCGGTAAGTCTACAAGGTTCATGTCTTCTATGAATGAATTAAATTCCCTCATTTCAACACTATTGGAACCACCGACTCCTTTTCTTTCGTCACCAATCTTGACTGCGTTAAAATCCCCGCCTAATATCCAACCTCCATCCGGGAACCTACTCTTAACTTCAAGAAGATCACTCCAAAGTTTCCTTTTCTCTGCAATACTACAAGGGGAATAAAAGTTAACAATCGTCAAAGGGTAATTTTTCCAAAGAAATTGGATACCCAGGAAACCTTTGCCCCTGAAACTAGCACACGCTGACATGGATTTAGAATTCCATAAGGTAAGAATTCCCCCTGACCTTCCTTCCGAGTTCGTCGCTGACCAATCCACGTCCTGACTTTTCCACATGCTATGAGCCAGATTAACTTCCATTTCTGTTACCTTCGTTTCTTGGATTAAGTACAACTCTGCATTCCCTCTGCGAAGAATTTGGGATATTCTTCTCCTTTTTAAGGAACTACATCATCCTCTGACGTTGAAGCTCACTACATTCATGACGCACCAATAGTTACACCCTTCTTACTATGACTTGCTTCCTTGTCTTCCTTATCCATATGTCTCAGTAACCCATCAAAAGTTTCACCTTCCAAATCACCTGAAACCCCTAAAAGCTTTAGAAATTGTCTCACCTTTGTAGGGACCTCGTCCAGAATTTTCCTGCATCTAGTATTACCCCTAATCATATATGTTTCAGTTATGGATTCGCAGCAGAAAAGCGAAGACTTGGAAACTGATTGGTTTTCTCTCCCGGGTCTTCTCTTAATAGTCACCTTGTCGTTCTTCCCGGCTTTAGGTTTTTCATGGTCCTTCGTAGCCGCATGAAGGAGAAATGAAAAGTAGGAAGGAGAGTACGGAATTTTAACACAATGGTAAACTTCATGAAGCAGTTTCTTCTTCTTATTATATTTTGACCAATTGGATTGCCCTACTAAACCACCAGGTGGACCGCTCAACGGTGCAGGGCATCCCAGATCTACAACCAATTCTCCAATGAAGGGCAGATGCTGATTGGCTTTTTCGACATATAAAGCTGCAACCTGGTTACTACGACCAGTAGGAATAACCTGAGTTGCCTTGACTTGATCCGTTTGGTTCTCATTATCAATCGCTCCTTCTAGCAGAATTTGAGAACCCCTAGAGCAAATAACATTGTTTTGGTTAGGACCTGTAGAAACTTCATCCTCCTTCCAATTAGTTCCAGAACTAGGAATCCTTCCCCCCAAACTGTCTCTAACGAAGGAAACATTATCAGGGCAAGAGCAAACTGCCTCAGCTTGTTCCACTCTCCTAGGGGAATAAGATAACTCTGTGAATTTAGGGGTGCTCGAAACTTCAGCATCAAGTTCTTCCCCCTTGTCTCTTTCTTGAACTTCCTCTGAAACAATGTGTTCTCATGTAAAATTTGATATGATTATAATTAATGAAAATGTTAGTATTTCTTTTTGCTAGTTACAGTATTACTAGTAGTATCTATTAAATATGAGTAGGTTTATAAATTAATTCTATATTGTTTTAATTTTGTTTTAAAATCAAAATCATAATCGTGCAAAGTATTTTAAATCAATTAGATTTTTACTTTTATTTCTCTTTTTGGTTACTCACTTCATGATAAAGTAAAATTATAAACAATTGGATACATTAGCTTAATGGTAAGGTAATCTTAAAACATTGGCAATATTTAAATTTATTCACACAAGTTAAACACTCAATGACTAACATAATATTTTAGTACAATTCATAAAAAAAATGGAAAAAGTACTAATCATATTTAATCTTAATTTTAGTTATTAAGAGAGAGATATTTCTTATTAATATATATTTTTAATTAAATTACTCATTAGTTATTGGTATTGATCAATATATTTGACAAACTATATATATATATATATATATATATATATATATATATATATATATATATATATATATATATATATATATATATATATTTGTCTATTACTTCAGTAACTAGAATTTCACCCCCTTGTAATTGAAAAGGCTTAACAAAATGATATATTGAAATATATTTTAGAGTTTTAAAATCAGAATTTCCATACCCGTAAAATTACTCTTGTTATTAATATATTATATGTTGTGAGATATTAGATCGAACTCTAGTTTTAGCATGTCGTCGAAGTCTGCTCACATGCTGTTGTCGAAGACCTACGTGTTGTAGTCGAAGTGTGTTCTAGTGTGTAGTTGTCGGATTGGGCATTGTGTTATGGATCCTATTGTTTAAGTTAGTCTGTACCCTAAGATAGCTTGTAATGGGTAATTTTTAAAAAGCTCATTAGGTTAGTGTGTTATTTTTCTTATAAATAGCATGTTAGTTTCTCATCTTGTATAAGGAAAAGTGGTGTGACAAAACTTTATTAGGTTGAGAGAGGTTAATTGTTGATATTCACTTGTAATCTTTGACCCTATTGAGAAAGTGAATAGTAAAACATATTTAACCAAAAATTCTCTATTCTTCTTAGTTTTTTCTCTTCCTTTGTGAACCCTAATAGGGTTTCAGTTGTTTTTTCCTTTGGTTTCTCTTTGTTAACCCTAACCCTTGTGAGTTTCTTGTGTATAAAGAAACTGTTTATATTTTGTTTCAAGGCATCCTATTCACAACTAATTGGTGCGGTGAGCGTGGATCCTTCAACAAAGTATGAGATTGAAAAGTTCACCGGTGTGAACGATTTCGGTCTGTGGCGCTTGAAGATGAAAGCTCTACTGGTTCAGCAGGTTTGTTTGGACGCGTTGGAGGGAGTGGCAGCCATGAACGTTGCGTTAACGGAAACTGAAAAGACATTGCCTAGTTGCAAGTTTTTCCACTGTATGCAGCTGATAAAGCTGCATGAAGAAAACTAGTCCGTTTTTCTTGATGGTCGAGTTAGATCCATGGTGGAGGTTTGTGAGACATTGGATCGAACTCTAGTTTTAGCATGCCATCGAAGTTTGCTCACATGCTGTTGTCGAAGACCTACATGCTGTAGTTGAAGTGTGTTCTAGTGTGTAGCTGTCGGATTGGGCCTTGTGTTATGGATCCAATTGTTTAAGTTAGCTTGTACCCTAAGTTAGCTTGAAATGGGTAATTGTTAAAAAGGCCATTAGGTTAGTGTGTTAGTTTTTTTATAAATAGCATGCTAGTCTCTCATCTTGTATAAGGAAAAGTGGTGTGACAAAACCTTATTAGGTTGAGAGAGGTTAATTATTGATATTCACTTGTAATCTTTGACCCTATTGAGAAAGTGAATAGTAAAACAGATTTAACCAAAAATTCTCTATTCTTCTTACTCTTTTCTCTTCCTTTGTGAACCCTAATAGGGTTTCAGTTGTTTTTTATTTTGTTTTCTCTTTGTTAACCCTAACGCTTGTGAGTTTCTTGTGTATAAAGAAACTGTTTATATTTTGTTTCAAGGCATCCTATTCACAACATATGTCATTTATATAAGTAGTATTGTTACGACGGTTCTCACATTCCAGACTCAATGGAATTACCCACTCATATTTAAAGTGATAAACACAAAACATATTTCATTAATAGCAGTAAAATTGATACTTTAAATTAAATAAAGCATATAAAAGCAGTAAATTAAAATAGAAGAAGTTGGAACCTAAAATATTAGGGTTAATTGTGATTTACCCCCCTGACATATGAGAGTGTTTTGGTTTACCCCCCCCCCCCCCCCCCACCGTAGCCATAGGCAGGTTTTGGCAACGATTTTTTCAAAAAAACCGTTGCCTAAAGGCATGTAGGGGGTAAATCAAAATTCGCTCATATGTCAGGGGGGTAAATCACAATTAACCCAAAATATTAAATACTACTTGAATAATATAAAATGCTCCGACTGGAGACTTTAATTCCAATATAGATAAGAATGCAACAACAACAAAATTAACGTCAACAATAATTCAGTAACAGTAATAACAAAAGGCATCAACAATAATTTTTAGAAAATAATACTCCAATCACCTAAAACTATGGTTGCGGAAAATAATACTCCAATCACCTAAAATTATGGTTGCAGAAAATAAAATGATTTTACGTAATTTTCTGCTCTAGCAAAGCTTGGATGTCTAAAACTGATTTCTAATGGCCTATTTATAGGTTGAAATTTGTACTGGAAGCTATAAAAAAATGTGCTAAAGTAGTAGAGATGGAAAATTTCCTGCTGAGTTGTGGGCGAATAATCTGAATTTCAGCGTCATGACGGGCGTCATGGTTGGGGCAGAGCCCGTCATGACAGCCTGAAACGTGTAACCTTTGCATTGTTATTTATTTCTTGTCGTTTTCACTTGCTGTCGTCATTGAATGATTATTTCTTGAAATCCAAGGCAAAATACCAACATAACACAAAAAAATCTACATAAACTACATCAAAACACATGAAATTGAGTTAAAATATACAATATGTTTTTCGTGTTATCAATATTATATATGGGATTAGAGCATGCTAACTAAACCAATACCACTTATATTCACTACACAAAAATTGATCTTTTGTATCGCCTAATTTAATAGAGCTTTTAAAGAAGGTGCTATTAAAAAGGGAACACAGACATCTATAACAACACATTATAGTCGGGCGCTATTATAGGATGCAGACAATGTAATTTTGATAGCGCTTTGTTAAAAAACGCTATTAATAAATTTCACTAAAATAACACTTTTTTAAAAATGCTATTAATATTCTCAATTAAGACAGCGCTTTTTTAAAAACGCTATTAATATGTTCAATTAAGATAGCACTTTTGTGAAGAGCGCTATTATGTGTTGTTATTAATTTAAAAAACTAGGCCTATAGTAGCGCTTTACATAAAAATGCTATCATAGATAGCACTAAAAAAATAAACAAAATATAAATTATACTCACCTACAGGAGTTGAACCTGGGACATGATCCTACTTTAAATACAATTTTGCTGCTGGGTCTAAGATAGTGCTTCAGCGTAAGTGCTATCATTGATATGCAACTCTATATATATAGAGTTATTTGGTTACTAAATGTGGAGTTGGTTCTCTTATAGCAAAGAGACTTTACCAGGTGGGTTGGCTGCGAACAGAAAAAGAGCTGAGAGAAAATAACGTTGTGTTTTTTATTGGTGTATGAAATTGGGGTTTTTGTTAGGTGGAAAGTTGGTTTATCAGACGACTAAGAAGATAGAGTGGACCTAAGTGTCCTGTTACTGGAAAGAGGATCCAAGGGGTATGAATCTATATATTTTGTTTCTTCGTTTTTTTTCTTACTGTGATTTAGGTGAATAAGTGTGCATCTAAATTATATGTGATATAAGATTGAAAATTTTAGGATTGCTTTGTATTGTGATTAATGTTAATTGGAAACTGAGCTTATCCTGAATTTTTATACAGATTCTCTAATGTTGTTCTATCATAACCTATTGAGCAACTAAAGTTGTATACGTACAATCTTATCAATGATTCTATGCTAGCGTGTTATAATTTTATTTCTGACAGATAATAGCGGGGGAGTCGATACTGTCAAAATGCCAAAAGGCAAGAAAGTCATTAGAGAAAATACTGCAGGTACCCTTGTGAGATTTCTGAGAACTGCATATGATAAGCATTACACAAAAGCTTTGAGAAGTGGAAGTGAGTTACTGTTAGAATTTACAAAATACTGCAGGTACAGTTTCTCTTGCCTTCGCTATTTCGGTACTTGTAGATCGCTATTGGAATGACTTTGTGTTTTTCATGCAGAAATGGTGTGGCAAACTTAAGTGAAGATACTTGCAGTGTGTTGGTAAGTCTCCTAGAGTCAGAAGTGATTGGCGAAGCTCTTGCCATACTGGAAGTTTTGTCAAACCATTGGTCTGATAAAGCTAAGATTGCACCTTCCAGTGCACTGACCTCTGTTTCAAAGATTCTTGATTCTGGTAACAAAGAGTACCACCGGAAAGCTATTAGAATAATACGCAATTATTTGAGGGCGTAAGGGTGGTGTTTTGATGGGATCTCGCTGTTGGTGTTTTGGTGGGATCTCGCTGTTGGAATTTCGCTGTTTTGATGAGATTATATAGAGGAATTTTGCAATTGAATTGGGCAGTGATCCGGGCAGGGTTTGTTAAATTCAAGAGAAAATTAGTTAGATGAGTTAATAGAGTTAGTTTCACTGTTAGAAGTGTTTGATTGAGTTAGTGAATTTGGTTATTTAGTTAGTTGCAGTTGGAGAATTGGTTATGACAGTTAGGGTGGAGTTGGTTGTGAATTTTGTTACGACGGTTACGATTTGGTAAGGCTAGTTGGAGTTGAGTTAGAAAATTTTGAGTAGTGAAGGATTATATTTAACTTCTGTTAGTAGCTCATTGTATGTAAAACCAGTTATGAAATTTTGTTAGCATTAAGTTATAGGAAAACCTGTTGGAAGCCTTGAAATAATTCTTATGCAGTGGAGATGTTATGGATGTTTGTTAAGGAGCTAAGTTAGTTAATTGTTAAAACTTTAATGTGAACTTGAGTTGTTTTGAATGAGACCCCTTTGAAATGTTAATGCACTTGTTTTATTATTTAATGAAACTGAGATGATGAACTAGTTATATTAATGATGAAAATAGTTAATGAAATGTTCAAATGAACTAGCTTATGGACTATTATGGAAAGAATAAGTGAAATGGACTATTTGTGAAATATATGAAATTGAACGGCTATTAATCTTATGAAACTGACTTGGAACTTATGGTGGTTTAGTAGGTCTGTTGCAGGTTCCTTTGTGATGATTGAATAGTGGTACAAAATTCTACTCTGGACAACACTAAAAGAACTTCACCAGCTTCTGGACTGCATCATTCTTCAGCAGTGCTTGTTCAACCTTCCTATTATCATTGTCATGAGCTAAGCAAACAACAATTGAATATAGTGCAGCCACAGACCAAAACTCAACCTCAAGAAGGTTCAAATAGACATCCAAACCACCATGAGCCCTTCACTGCTCCCATGAGTTAAGAGATGCCTGTACCACGTCACATAACAGAGGCATTGCATACTGTTTCAAGGGAGAATTCGATGTGATGAATTGCATCAGATGGGGAATGATTCCATTTCAGCTGCTGTTGTGAAATTCTCTTTTCCTAAATCATTGGAGTTGTGTGAAGCCTTGTTTGTGGCCGGTGAAATTTCTTGCAAATGGGAAGATGACGCGGTCTTAAACCGAAGCCCAGAAGATGACTGTATACGGTTGCAAAGGCGATTAGAGTTGCCCAAACTGGGAGTAAACGGATTATGGATTTGAGTTCCTCAACTTGTGTTACGTTACAAATCCTCCAAGGATTTGTGAGACGTTTCATGCGGTCTGATTGCGTCTCTATTGCTTCCTTATCCAAACACCTTAAGTTGTCTGTATGATTAAGTTTACGGCTTCCTTTAAGGACAGATTCGACATCTATAGTCTCACGAAGAAGAGACTTACCATCTGGAACTTCAAGCCTAATCTTCCTAGAAGCTGCAACTAAGACTTGGCAAATCTGCGTAAGAGGACTTCCTCCGGGTATTTGAAGTTTATAGAGATAGCTACCGACAAATATTTTAGTTGCAAATGCCATATATATATATATATATATATATATATATATATATATATATTAGTTGGTTAATCATTATTTTAGTTGCTTTAGATGATGTCAAATATTTTAGTTGGTTAATCATTAGTTTTTATGAATTCTAATGTCATAAAATGCAAATGCTATATATATATATATATATATATATATATATATATATATATATATATATATATATATATATATATATATATATACACCAAAAGTATGATTTTGTATAAAAAAAACTATACTACAATAGCCCTTATCTTTCCTAAATATATGTTATGACATTTGTAAACAAGTGGATTTGGTTTAAAATGTTATTTGGTATTGATGGATCATAATATGTATGCAATGAGTAACTTAAAGCGTTATTTGGTATTGAATTGAATGTATCTTTTTGATATTTGCAAACCAAAAGAATGATTTTGTGTAAAAAAAAAAGTGTGTACTATAATAGCATTTTGTAGAGAGTGCTATTAATAAAACATCCTATAATAGTACTTTTAAAAGAGAGTGCTATCAAACATGTGCCTTATGTTAGCGTTTTCGTTGAAAGTTTTATCAAACATGTGTCATATATTAGCGCTTTGTTTGAAAGTGCTATAAAACATGTGCCATATGATAGCGCTTATTTTGAAAGTGCTATCAAACATGTGCTCTATAATAGCGCTTTCGTTGAAAGTGCTATAAAAAATGCAAAAAATACCCACTTCGGTAGCGTTTTTCTCAAAACGCTATTAAAAATTGGTAATTTAATAGCGCTTTAAAAGTGCTATTAAACAAAAAACATTTACAATAGCGGCGCGGTTAATAGCGCTTTTAAGCGCTATCGAAAACAAAAAAAAACGCTATTAAATAGCTTATTTGGCGTAGTGATTGCACGATTGGTAGACACTATTATCCTAGACTTTTTTAAGGTTTGGAGTTCAAATCACCTTACTTTAAAATAATTCTTTTGAAAATTCTATTTAATTGATTTCTCATATTACACTATGAAAAATAACATTTTTTATGACGAAACTTTCACCTCGAACATGCAAAAACCGAGTTTATAGGTCCTGAGAGCAACATGTTTGATTTTTTAAAAATATTTTCCTTCGGTTTTATATTAAACCGATGTAATATAGCTATAAGTGAGCGTAAGATTTTCTCTAATAAATAAATAAATAAACCTATTAACTCAGTGTTTTTGAAAATCGAGGTAACATAATTATTAGGGAACACGCTTCGAATCCCTGTAACTATATTTAAGGTTTTTTTCAATGATTTATCACTTGGCGCCTTTCAATCTCCCCTTTTTTCTTTGTCATTTTTTTTCATTTTTTCTTATTAATTAATAATTTTCAATTTTTTTTTGTTATCAATAAAAACGCATAGGCAATAATATGAAAGAAAAATATTTAATTAGTTAAAAACGGGACAACAAATAACTATTCCACATATTCAAATTTCTGACACCACTCAACTTTAATAGTATCACTATTAACTATCCCTAACTGAGAGAAAAGTTTAGAAAAAACTCTTCCATGTGGTACGAGGAAATTGATTTTCTCCCTAGAGATGATTATCATTTCCTTTAAGAAGTTAAAAATGGTAAGAGGAAGAATAACTATGATGTTTTTGGTAAGGAATAACAAGAAATGCTTGTCATTCCAAGTAAGCGTTTCCAGTTCTTTCTCTTTTATATGGAGATTTGACACTAGAAGTTGATACAAAAATTTTCCAATTAGTGTAGAGTAGCAGGACTGTTGAGATCATCGTATTTGGCATAAATTAGGCGAAGGTGGTCTTTATAGACATTGTTGAATTTATAATGTTCAACACAACAACCTTCCTCTTCATATTTTATTGTCTGAGCAATAAGTGACTGAGTAATTGTGACAGGAAATACATTGACATAGGACTGAATTGACTTAGCATCATGACCAGATGGCCCAACGGAGACATTTAAACAAAACTCTTTAACGACATTAATGTATATGGGTCCATGAAGAATGTCAAAGTAACCATTCAACTTTTGTTTGCGAATAATTTTCTTTAGATCAAAACATTTGTCTTTCAAATCATCGAAATCAACAAACTTTTCATTGATAATGAACAAAATATTTTCATATAAGGTTGTTGAAGATATTTTTGAAGAAAAGAAAATACTTTGAAACTAGGTTTAAAGACACAAAGAGTTGGAAATGAGACGTTGAAACTAGGAATAATGTTTAAATAAAGTGGAGAATAGAAAGTGAATCAATCAGAGAAGCTCAAACGCCTCATTGAAAATCCAAAAGATACGTTACATTTTCAATAGTTGGAACAAATAATTCCTTTAGAAGTTGGATGCATTCAATGGTTAGACCAGATAACTCCTATAAATCGGATACGTGCAATATTTGGACCAGATAACTTCTTACACCAAAATTTTGATTTTGTTGTATTATTGTTTTTCAATATTCTGTGTAAACAATGTAATTAAAAAAAATATGTTCACCTCGGTTTTTAAATAAATTGAGGGAATTACTTAGCGTGATAATTTTAGATATTGATCACAGTTCTTAAACAAGTTTTTACTGTTCATTTCATGATTATCAACGCTCATGACACTATCACTAGTGATCTGCGTGAAAACCAAAAAATTTCCATTTTAAATGCCTTATGATAAATAAACTCCATGAAGAGCTTGAAACTAACTACATCCTTCACTTTAACTTTTGCTATTAGAAGTTCTCAATGATGGATTGCAAGTGCAGAAAATTATTTGGGTTTAAGGTTTGTGTTTTTAAATATTCATTTGAGCAGAAAATTATTTATTTTTATATCCTTTTTTCTAACAGTTTTTTTTTTGTTTAATATCAGAAACAAATTCTTGCAATGTGAGGCATTTGACCTTGCCCAAATATCAATGAGTCGAAGATCCAACATATGATCTTTAGAGATAAATTAATTTTTATTTTATTATTCTGTGTAAACAATGTATTATTATGGGTAAACTTTGTAGTTTGTAAGTAAATTATATTTATTTATTTTCTGTATAAACAATGTAACGAATTTCAATTAAAAAAAATCTATCTTACTTCTCAATTTTATTGTAAACCGAGATGTATGAGACGCTAGTTTTGTAAATAATAAAAAGGCAGATGTCGAGGTTCGAACTCATGTGCAACTTAGTTTATGCCTTAGTGTTTAAATAACCAAGGTGATAAGACGTTACTTTTGATGACGCCCTAAGTTACCTCGTTACTGCAGCTGAGATAAAATGCATTTTGTGTCTGACGTTAAAAATAATTTTTGTAGTGTTAATTTATAAAAAAAAACATAACTTAAATGATTTATTTATTATATAAAAAATTAATATTATTAAAAAATATTATAAATATTGAGTAATGATATTTTTAACTTTTTTATATTAGTCATTAATGTCGTAAAAATGAATTTTTTTATCCTATTTATCGGTGCTACTTTTGCAAAAAAAAAGTAAATTTTTTATATTTTAATAAAAATTATATATTATCATTGTAAACAACTTATAATTTAATATAATTTTTAATATAATAATTCATAATATTATTAAAAAATATTATAAATATTGATTAATGATATTTTTTATTTGTTTATATTAATCATTACTGTCACCTTTGTAATAATAATTTTTTTACCCTATTTATTAGTACCACTTTTGCATAAAAAAGTAATTTTTTAATATTTTTTTAATAAAAATAATATATCATCATTGTAAATTAACTTATAATTTAATAGCAATTTTTATATTGCAAAATGGCATTATATAGTGAGAGTAATATTTTTTTCAAAATAAATATGTAGAGTGTAGAAAAATTTACCCCATTACCCATATTTTCCGACTTATATTTCAAAATAACTAATTTTCCATTATATTTTTCAATAAACCCATGTTTAAAAAAAATAGACATTTAGAAGCTACTGGTGCCCCTTCTATATTTAAACAGTTGAATTTGCGCTCTGTATTTTCTTGCAGATTTGAAATTACATGTGAATTTACATGTTTAGTGTTTTGTCTGCATAGGTAAATCTGTGGGTAACATCGAATCTGTAGGTAAATCTCAGATCACCAATGATCATAAACCCTTAGTCTTTAGCTTGATTGGAAGATATAGCTTGATCAGCCACGTTGTGTATCTTTGACCACTTGGGCTAACTTTAGTAACTTCATGCGTTGTTATCATCAAAACCACTTCAAGTGTTGTTACTAATTCATGTGTTGTCATCATTAAATCCATTACATCATTAGGGTTAATCAAATTTTATTTTTATCTATGAGCCTTGATCACTTATTGATTATGCATACAAGGACAAAGTTCCACATATGGAGTCTGGTGTTTACATGCTCGATATGCTCATCTGTGTGTCCCAAGCACTCATATTTTTCCAATTTGGGAAGTTTCTCAGGAGATTTTTGGATCTTACTATCTAGGATGTGCATCGAGAATGAGTTTTTCCTCCTCCGGGGAACTTGCGCTTCAACATAGTGATTTTCCTGTCTTCGAGAGTAGTGTGACGACAAGTGGTTGGATGACGGATCTTCAGTCGAGTTTGATGACTCCTTTCCCTCATAATTGTGTGGTGGGTATGATGATCTTGATGTTGGGTGCATTTTGGGATCTATGGATCGCTCTGCGTGGAGAGAGGGCCGACCCTATCTCAACTCCTTAATCCTGGCGTGAGGCTGCATTGCGTACAAAATGATCCCTTGGAGGTGCATATTGTAACTTTTCTCCGATTTGAAGTGCACTTTTAGCTAACAAGTGTGAATTCTATTGATGATCTTGTTGCTCTTTTAGCCCATTGCATACGTAGAACAAATTGTAGTCGTGGAAGTCTCTAAAGTATCTCTTGCCCGGGAATCAACGATTGCAATGAAGGTTTCTTCGAGGTCTAGCCATGTAATGATTGTTGAAAAGACTGAAAAATCAAAAGGATTTGGAATGTGCATTGATCGATTTTTTGGAGGGACTGAATTTTGTGGGATGAGTGTCGAAGGAGAAGTCATTATGACATGATCTTATTCGAACGCATGTGGAAGCAATAGATCTATCGTGAGATCGAGAACATTGGTTGTTATATTACTTGCATCGGCGGAATTACGTTGACCGACTGATCGAGTAACTTTTGATGTTGTCATTGTTTCATGAGTTATATTCGTGATTTGTGCAAGGAAAAGAGATTTTTGTTTGTCCAATAGTGAATATACAGTGGTTTCTCATATAATTTCATGAGAATTAGATGTCGGCTCTCATAGAAAGTGCTACTATTCCATTCATGGCCATAAATAATTGATGACAAAGTGAAATAGGCTGCCGATACTATAGAGTGTGTTTCTAGCACGGAGAGTGGGTGGAATTGGAAAGTTAATACTCGAACATCCAATTTAGTGAAAGAATGATAAATAACCTGAGTGTGACAATGAGTAGAATCTCTAGGTCTAGCTCATGCATAACTTTATATAGTTTATAAAGTTAGAACCGTTTCCTCTAAATTCGGCGCTTCACATAGATTTCTATTCGATTAAATCTAACATTGGAAAGCAGACAGAAGGTCAGAATTGTGTGTTCAATGCTTAAGTGAACACACAAATGTTCTTTGTCATTGACCATGATGTGCGAATATTGTGAGTGGTCGAAATTATATAGTTATTATGCTAGAATTTAATTAAAAATAATTATGTAATCACAACACTTTTAATAGAAGAATAAGTCAAACTATTATTAATACTAACAAAATGAATTTTTAGAAGATATTTTAGATTAAAAATTTGATTATATAAATTTAAAGATATTTTAAATCAATTTTAAATAAAACAAACATCATATAATATATAAGAATAATGATATTGTTGAAATTAAAAGTTATAGGAAGTATTGTTTAATAGTTCTCCATATTGAGTTTTTATCTACCATTCTGTTTTCTGTCATGCATGTGTTGTGTGCAGAATCAAATGAGTGGAAATTGAACAAAAAATACTCTCTTTCTTTTAATACCATCCTATATGACAGAGAGTAGTATACCAATTTTCTATAAATTCATTCTTTTTGTCTTACCACTTTACATTGCATGTCTCCTTGCAAACGTCTCTTTCCGTGTTACCAACATTAAACAAATGAGAATTAATCAATGCTATGGTTGCTATCGATCCCCTCCTCCTTTCCATATCTTTGCCAACATCATCTATATCTGTAGGGTCAACATCATTTATGACTGAAATAAATGGCTTGGTATAAAAGGATTAGGTAGTCTCAGAAAAAAGAAAAAACGCGACTAGGCTTTGTACTACACAAAATAAATGGAATTGTTGCTAGTGTAACTTACAATGGAGAAAACGTGTAACTTTAAAATTTATTCTGCTTCGACGTTTCCCAATCTATTTTTTAATTAGGTGTTTTTAATAATTACAAGAAAATATTTATGAGTAATAAAACTATTAATTAAGTTAAATAAAAGTAAATTCTAAAAAATACATAATTGAAATTATAAGTTTGTTGTATAAAAAATCAACAATTAATTTTAATTTAATTTTGATTATTTTATTTTTTTAATATATTAATTTATATTATTATTAGATAATATTATAAATATTGAGTAATGATATTTATTTTATTTTTTATATTATTGTGCCACTTTTGTAAAATTAATTTTTTTATCCTATTTATTTGTGTTAGTTCTGAAAAAATAATTTTTTAAATATTTTTTAATAAAAAATAATTTAATGTCATTGTAAAATAATTTATAATTTAATATAACTTTTATATTACAAAATGGCATATAATAATGAGATTAATATTTTTTTCAAAAAAATAAAATAAAATAGAGAGCACTATAAATTAGTTTTAACATTTTTCAAAGATACATGCGTTTGAATTTATTCTTTTTATCCATGATTGGTGTCTACTCTTAAAGAAGAGCTTAGAGCAAAAATGTCTATAAGAATTTTTTTTCAAAAAGGGAATACTTTCTCCAATGGGATACATCACGCCTTAACATGATTCTCAAAATTTGTTGCAGGTTTATAAGCAACTTGATTTAACTTTTATTTCTCTTTTTGGTTACTAAGGTAAATTTTGTAAAGAATTTGGGTACATTAATTTAATGGTAAAGTAATCCAAAAAAATTAGGAATATTAAATTAGTAGGTCTAAAGTACGGAATGTTGGTATCCAGAAGTCAAATCAAGTTTTACTTGGTGAAAAGCCCAAGTTCGTTCACCTGAGTTATGAGGTTAAGGGGGAAGAAATGGAAAGATTCGAGCAGGCGTTTACAGGGATTCTGGAGATACCAGGTTCTGCGTTGGAAGTTTCGGAAGCTCTGCAGATGGAGGGTTTCTTTAACATTAAGATAACTCCCATGGGAGCTAATCTTTGCCTTATAGAGGAAGACAATCCTGGGGATATCAAAAGGTTGATAGCAGAGGAATCAAGTTGGATCGCTAGATGGTTTTCAGACATTCACCCCTGGACCCCAAATGATGTGGACGAAGAAAGACTTACCTGGCTTAAGATTTTTGGTCTTCCTTACCATGTATGGGGCGAAAATTTTTTCAAATTTCTGGTTGGCTGCATAGGAGCTTTTGTCAAAATGGACGACGACACTAGGAAACATTCAAGGTTTGACGTAGCGAGAATTTTGGTGAGGACCAAGTTTGCTATGAATCTAAACGAAGTTGTCAATGTGGAAGTCAATGAAGTGACTTACCGTATTAAGATTGTTGAAGATTCTTTTGGTCCTTATGTCAAAGATCTTAATCCTGGAAGAAGAACATCTTGTTTTGACGAAGATAGTTCTGAATTTGTGGAATTCGAGTCTTTCAATTCTGGTGGTGATGAGGTGTGGAATAATTTGTATCAGGAAGCGGGGAGTAAGTCGTTGGGAGTGGATGTTGTTCAGAGTGTATGTCCAGAAGTTCTCCGGGCCCTACTGATAGAGAATGTGAAGGTCTAGCCAGGAATTGTAGTAAGGAGTTGTCCCATTCTAATGAGGTTGTGGAAGTAAGTTATTCTAATTTAGGACATATAGTAGCTGACAGTCCAATTATCGATTGTAGAGGTGGCTCCACAATGTTGGGTGATGAGGTTCAATGTGGTGTGGAGGTCAATATGCTTAAGTCCTCCGAGAATGGTTCATCTCAGGATTATGATAAATGTTCCTTGGCTAATCTTAATAGAGATGTTCCTGATTTAGTGGGTGGTACATTGGATAGGAGTCATATTCCCCAGCATGAACTCAGTATTAGTGCAGGAGTTATTAGACAGTTGTCTAGGGATAATGTAGGATCTCAAGTCATTAAAAAGAAGACAAAGAAGCAAATTATAGGGGAAATCTATCAAAGGCTGAAAATTCCTTTCAATCCTTCATATTATGCTACTCTTCTTCAAGCAGAGAGCTCATTTCTGAATGCTCATAAGAAGCAGGAGGCGCGGGGAAGGGATATCAAGGAACAACCTCCTTCTTATCATGATAACAAGTCTTCAGGGTCTATTAATAATTCCATTTCTGACTCTGGTTTCGTTCAGGGTAATATAAGAATATTGAAGAAACTGGAAAACACTTCTACTAGGGTATGGTACTCTATTCAACAGCTTGGCATTGAAGCAGAGGAAGATGATGAGGTATTTGAGAATATTTTGAGGAATTTAGAAGAGGAGGATAGGAGTTCAATTAGAGGTAAGAAGGTGGAAGCTACTATGGTTAAATGAATATTGTTTCTTACAATATCAGGGGGTGTGAAGGGGCTTTGAAGAGAAAAAAGATCAGAGAAACATTAACTAAAGCTGGGGCAGAGATATATTTTTTGCAGGAAACAAAATGTAATAGTGTATCTGAAGATCTGGTGTTTAGTCTATGGAAAGATAGGAATTGCCAATGGTCTGCATCTAATGCTGTTGGGTTATCTGGCGGAATGGTCATCATTTGGAAGAGTGAAGTTCTGACACCTATTTGTAGTTATAAGGGTAATGGTTATCTTGGACTACAAGCGATTTGGAAAGGCAGGAGGTGCTATTTTTTCAACATCTATTCTCCTTGTATCATAGCAGAGAAGAGGGAGTTATGGAAGAGCTTAATAAATCTTAAAAATACCTTGGCTCCTGGTGAGTGGTTATTAGGGCGGGACTTCAATTCGATCAAGAGTATGGAGGAACAGATTGGGTATATCAGACCTAACAAAAGACACATGTTAGAGTTCCATGAGTTTATTAATACTTTAGGATTGGTTGAACTTCCTTTAAGCGGGCTCAAGTTCTCGTGGTTTAAATCTAAAGGTACAATCTGTAGTCGTCTCAATAGATTTCTTGTTTCTTCTTCTATCTTTAATGACTGGAATATGGTGACTCAACGTATTGGGGAGAGGGACATATCTGATCACAGGCCTGTTTACATTACGGCTAAAAATACTAACTGGGGTCCTAAGCCGTTTAAGGTTCTTTCGTGCTGGTTTGATCATAGTGACTTTGTTCCATTCATTAAGAAGGAGCGGGAAGAACTCAGTATAACAGGAAATGCCTCTTATATTCTAGCGATGAAAATGAAACATCTTAGAGAAAGAATTTGATGGTGGAATACCAATGTTTATGGATGGGTCGATCTTAATATGCATAAGGAAGTTGAGTCTATTAATTTGCTAGAAGATCTGATAGTTTAGAGACATGGAGCAATTACTGGTGAGGAATTAAGGAGTAGAAATGAAGCAGAAGACAATTTGTGGAAGTCAATGAGAGTAAAAGAGAGTGTCCTGAAACAAAAGTCGAGATCAAAGTGGATAGCTGATGGAGACATCAATACTAAATTCTTTCATTTGGAGGATGTTCAGACTGTGAAAGAAGCCGTTAGGTCTCATTTTTCAGGAAGATTTTGTAAGGTGGATAGACCATTCCCTTGTATTGGAGGTTCTGGTTTTAATTCTCTTTCACTTGCAGATAGTCAGGAATTAGAGGCTGAAGTTAATTTGCAGGAAATCAAGGAAGTGGTGTTCAGTTTCTCAGGGGATCGTAGTCCTGGGCCTGATGGTTTTAGTTTTGAATTCATTAAGAAATGCTGGGAGGTCGTGGGCGAAGATTTTTCAAAGTGTGTGCTGGATTTCATTGAAGGGGAACAACTTCATAAAAGTTTCGCTTCTTCCTTTGTGGTATTGATTCCGAAGGTTGAATCTCCTAAAGACTTCGACGGGTATAGACCTATCTCTCTGATAACTTCTGTGTATAAGGTAATATCCAAAATTCTTTCCAACAGGCTTAAAAAGAAAATTGGAGGAGTTATTTCAAATACTCAAACTGCTTTTTTGGAGGGTAGAAATTTGCTGGACGGGGTGTTAGTTCTAAATGAAATTTTGGAGTTTTCCAAGAGAGACAAGAAGGAACTTATGATGATCAAAGTAGATTTCGCTAAAGCATATGATTGCGTAGATTGGAATTATTTACGAGAAGTGATGTTACAAGAGCTCTTTGGTATGTGTTGGTATGGAAGAGAATAAATGCAGGGCTGCTGAGTTGTACCTCTCATGTAAAACTTCTCCCCATCAGTTTTCGTACCTTGGGATTTTAATAGGTGGTAATCACAGGTTAATTTCTTTTTGGAAGCCGGTAATAGACAAGATGAGAGCCAGATTGAATTCTTGGAGAAATCGTTTCCTGTCGATGGGAGGTAGAGTTACTTTACTCAATTCCGTTCTTAATAATTTACCAATCCATTATACGACGTTTTATAAAATGCCGGCCAAGGTGGTTAGAAAACTCATTTCGATCCAAAAATCGTTTTTGTGGAGTGGATTAGAAAACAAAAGAGGGATTGCGTGGATTAATTGGAATATGGTTTGTAGGAAGAGAGAGTTGGGAGGTTTAGGAGTGAAAGATCTTAAACTATTTAATTTGGCTTTGTTTCTCAAATGGGCTTGGAAGATTTTAGAAAACAAGAATTCTATTTGGAAGGATTTCATCAATCATAGGTATCCATACTGCTGTTCAGATTTTATCAGTGGCGAGAGTTCAAAATTGTAGGTTTCTCCTTCTTTATGGTTCCTTGATCTGATCCAGGCCACGAGGGCTGTCGGTTATGGTATGCTGGCTGATTTGATTGAGTATAAAATAGGTGATGGTAGCAAAGTGGATTTTTGGAGGTCTAAGTGGGCAACAAATGAGAAATTAGGCGATTGATTTCTGGAGGTGTATGGTTTCTCTGATATAGGTTCAGGCACTGTTATTGAAAATGGTTTTTGGGAAGGGTAGAATTGGAGGTGGTCGATTAAATTGCGAGCCACTGATATGCCAGAGCTAGTTGCGACACAGCTTGCGGACCTTTATAGGTTACTTGAAGGATTCTCTATAGTCAAGGATACCTCAGACTCGGCCAAATGGTTGCTGGAAAATGATAATTGTTTTTCTGTTTCATCTCTGTATGTTTTTTTGCAGGAGAAATTAGGACATAATGACGTTCAGATCGAAATCGATTCTATAACAGCTTTCAAATTGGTTTGGTTAGCTCGAGTTCCTTTCAAGGTGAAAGTTTTCGGTTGGAGGGTGCTTCACAAACGAATTCCTACGAGGGATAATCTGGTGAGGAGAGGTATTATCACTAATAGGTATGAGATGTCGTGTCCATTTTGCTTCTTGTTAGAGGAGTCGATTGAGCACGTTTTATTCTCATGCTTAAAGTCGACTTCGGTGTGGAATTTTGCTTGTAAATGGTGGGGGATTACTTTTATAGTGGAGGGGAATGTATTGTCTCATTTAACAAGTTGGGTGCAGAGTTTTGTAGATAAGGGGTTGGCAGTTAGTTTAGCAGTTGGGGTTTGGTTGTCAATTTGTTGGATTATTTGGTTATCCCGTAACAATATCGTATTTAGGCATGAATTTTGGGAGCTAGATATGATTTCGAATCGTATTTTACTTTATACGTGGTGGTGGTTAGGAAAGGAGTATAATAGTCCTTCTTTTTGTAATTATTTCACTTGGGTTAACTATCCTAGTGATTTTTGTAACCGTTGAATTTTGAGCTGGTTAGGTTGTATACGGGTTGGGGGAACCCCTTTGTTCCTCTGTTTATATAAAATGTTAGCTTATTAAAAAAAATTATTATTAACACACGTTAAACACTCAATGACTAAGATAATATTTTTATTATTTCATTAAAAAAAACATAAAATCTTTATTTAATATATAGATTTAAAATATATATTTTTAATGTGTATCGCAATTAATATGGATTAATCATATAATAATTTTTGTTTACACATAAATATATATTTTTATAAGATTTTAAATTAATAATTAATATTTAATGCCCAAACATCGTACTCAGTCATACTAAATAAAAGACTTCTTATATTAGTTTTTTTTTTAATAATCAGACAAAACTTCATTCATAAAATCAAACAAAAATTACAAATGAATGAACCCTTTCTAAAATCTAATGGCCATATCAAACAAGGACAAAAGAAAATAGAAAGCTAACAATATAAGGAACCTATATAAAACTGAATCAAAATCTTTGATAACAGTCTGCATAATCCTCTATCAATCCTAGCCAAGCACCAATAATTCTCAACTTGTTACATAACAGACCAATCAATAGGCATTTTATACCAATAATAGAAGTTGTCCTCTACCATATTCTTCTTATTCTTCCTCCTCCATTTCCATGTTAATAGTTTGATATCTAATAACAGACCCTTTAGATTCAACTCTGCACCTTGAAAGATGATGGCGTTGCGACATTTCCAGATACACCAACATGAAGACAGCCAGATAAAAGCTAATTGATCTCCCAATACACCTGCACTTGCAACTATTATAAATTCTTCAACACAGCAGTTGCCAGAGGGAAGGCTTATGCCAGTCCAAATTTCCAGTTCTTTCCATACTTTTTTAGAAATCTCACATCCAAACATCAGGTGGTTGACGTCTTCTATTCCATTGCCACAGAAAACACATTGCAACAGATTAGAATCAGTGAGAATACCTCGGTTTCTAAGGTTTTGACGTGTCGGTAGCCTATTCAACAATAAACGCCAACCGAATATCAGGATCTTCAATGGCAGCTTTTGTTTCCAAAGGTAACGTAAGGCCAACAACATGTTATCCTCCATCGGGTCATCCTCAATTCTACGCTTCCACATGTCATAACACTCCTTGACACCAAAAGAATTATCATTTTTTCTTGGCCATAGAACAACATCTTCTAGACGAGATAATGTGATCTCCCCCAACATGTTATTAATTTCCTCAATTGAATCTTCATCCTCTTCTGACTGAACAACATTGTTTCCTAAGATATCCCAAGTCCATATATTACCAGTCCAACTCCCACAGTCTTTAACCAGAATATGCTGATTTGGAGATTATTCGAAGAGATTTGGAAATAGAACACTGAGGGAGTTTCCTTCAATCCACCGGGACAACCAGAACATAGTGTGACATCCATTTCCAGTTTTCCACGTTAAGTTACTGAACATGTTGTGTGTGTTAGAATATGCTTCCAGTCTCCACAAGTTTTTCCACCAATTAGAGGTCTGTTTATTTGGGAACTCAGTGTGATTAAGAAACAAATTATTGAAGTCCCCCCTGTATCTAGATCTAATGGTAGTTGACCAAATGGCGTCTTGATCATTGATAATTCTCCAAAGCCATTTTGCAACAAGAGCTCTGTTGAAAAGTCTGACATCTTTGACTCCCAGGCCTCCTTGAGCTTTTGGTTTACACACTTCATATATTAGTTAATTTTCATAAACATATTCCTTACTATGGAAATTTCAATTTTGAAATAAATCATGTCTATCATTTCAAGTAAGTCTACCATACACAAAATATGCATATTTTATTATTCTAAAAAACTTATAAATATTAAGAGTCCATTTGACTTAACGGAGGGAATGAGAGGAGTTAAATTTTAATAAAGGGGAGGTTACAAGATGTACTTTAGTTAAATATATAACTCATATACTACAATTATATATTTATATATTGATATGTAATATAACACAATAATTTATAAAATGATTAAATTATTACAAGTAAAATAATAAAAAAAAAAGAATAAAGACATAATAGAATGCATGACTTGTGAGTTAAGTAAAAGAAATTTGATTACAAAAAGATGTGATATCTAGTAATGAAGGAAATGTCCCAAGAGTACCTAGTGAATATGTTGACTCAACCAATGGGATTTAAAAGTCGACTTTGGATAACAAGACATAATGGGAAAAACGGTTGGGTCGAACTTCAATCAAAAGTAAGAAGAGCTTCAATCTTAAGAGCACAACTAATCCAAAGAGAGAAAGTTGCATGAGTTAGGTCTGGGAGGTTTGGTTTAAAGTCCTAATCCTAGGATTAAGGACCTTCCACCTCCTGGGAGGAGTCTTATCTTCTTCTTCTTCTTCATTTGCCATTTATAGATTTAGGTGTTGGTGATCTGTGTGTCTTATTTACTATCTGAGAGAGGTCAGGTTTCTGACATCAATATGGAGTGGAGGGTGGTGGGTAAGAAGAGGAATACTAACGGGATGAAGGGTTTAATAGCTTCAGTGTGGAAGGATCTTAGAGGGAAAGATAAAGGGGAGGTTGAGGAAATAACAGCTATCTTCTTTACTGAGTTCCCGAAATATATGGATGCAAAAACGATGTTTGATGTCTTCAGGGATTATGGATTGGTGGCTGAAGTATATATCTCGGCAAGACTGGATAAGAGGGGGAAGAGATACAAATTTGCAAGGTTTCGAAAGGTGAGTGATGATAGAGTATTGGCATTAAAGCTAGAAAATATTCTGATTCAGGGAAGGAAATTGCATGCAAATATTTCTAGATTCCAAAGAATGGAACTAAATAGGAAGCACCTGGGAAACCAGACAAATGTTAACAGAGTAAGTAACAAGGTCATGCATGGTATGGGAAAGGAGTTTAATGGTAATGGTAAGGAGATGAATGGAAGAACAACCCTACTATTGGTAAAATGTATGCTCAGGTTGTGAAGGCGGATTCGATGGTAGGGAAGAAACGAAACCAAGGGAATCAACCCAATGAGATATCAAAGCCTCATTTTCCTCATGTTCAGTTCAACATAGATGAGAAGGAAATGAATAGATTCTACAAGGCTTTTGTGGGTGAAGTGGCGTCGCCGGGAAGTGCATATAAAGTTCAACATGCTTTAAATGAAGAAGCTTTTTTCAACATATTAGTAACCCCCCTCGCTGGCAATTTGTGTCTGCTCGAAGAAAATGAGAGTGGTGACATTGGGTTGATTATTGAACAAAATAGGGATTGGGTGGAAAAATGTTTTGATGATATTAGGGTTGATAATGAAAAAGTGACATGGCTGAAAATTTATGGACTGCCATGTCAAGCTTGGGAGATGAACTTATTCAGACTGATCGTTGGTATGGTAGGGAATTTTATCAAGTGTGATGAAGATACTATAAATAAGAGGAGGTTTGATGTGGCAAGATTCTTAGTGAAAACAAAATTCGCTATTAATATGAACGAAGTGATGAATATGGAAATCTATGAGCACATTTTTAGAATAAAAATTGTAGAAGATCATCATGGGCCGGTAGAAGTGGACAAAAGAGATGAAGGTGAGGAGGATTCAACCACTGATGATTCATCTGATAACTCAGATGCGGAGGGGGACAGAGGCGCGTGGGATAGTTGTGAGGAAGTGGAAGAACACGACCTAGTCAATCCTACTAGAATAGGTCCAGGCGTAGATTTAACGAAGGATGGGAGAGTAGGTGAGGCTAATGACACGTTGCAAGCAAAAAACTCCCACGTCAGCGAAAGCATGGACAAATCAATAAAAAGAAAGGAGGCTGGGTCAGAACAAATACAAAACTATGGCATTGGTACGTTGAAAGAAGTGGAAAAGGTTAATTTTGGAGGGTTGCTGAATCATGACAACGTGGGGGATAGTAGTGAAACATTAAATGTTAAGGTCAAATCACGGGGAACTATGTAAATCAGTGATATTAGGTCACAATCAAAGTTGCAGAGACACATAATAAAAGGATTTGGAGGATCAAAACAGGTTGTAATTGGTGTGGGATCCACAGTGGATGAGGTGGCAAAAGACAGGGTGGATAAGAATTTATGTGTTTCTGACCCAATATCAACTAGCCCAGGAGGTCCTGTTGGGCTCTTGGCTTGGCCAAAAACAAGGAAAAAGGTGCTGGTGAAGGAAATATATGAGAGAATTCAGATACCTTTCTCTCCTTCTTATTATTCTACTCTACTACATAATTCAATTGGAAAACTTAATCAAATTAACAAGATTGAGAGGAGCATGTTAGTTGCTAACTTGGGCTCACAGCAGGAGGATAATTCATCAAGGTATTCAGGTGGCTCAATATTATGTTGTGATTCCATGACAGATACGGATATGGTGCAAAGTAACTTAAGGTGTAAAAAAAGGTTTGATGATGTGCCATCCAAAGTTTGACAGACAATGAAACAAATGGGGATTGAAGGTGAGGATGATGATGAGTTATTCGAAGGAGTGGTTAGGAAGATGGAGGCAAGGGACAAGGACAATTATTATAAGAGGATTGCTGAAAATGAGGATACATGATTATGGTATCTTTTAATGTAAGGGGATGTGGTAGTTCTCTTAAAAGAAGAAGAATTAATCAAATTCTAACAAGAGGAAATGCTGATAAGAAGTGGGACTTGAAGTCACAATTTGTGGGAGATAAGGATGTATCTGACCATAGACCTGTGTGGTTAAGACCCAACAAAAAGAATTGGGGACCCAAACCATTTAGGTTCTTTAAGTGTTGGACAGAAGATAAGGATTTCAGTAGGTTTGTATCTAATACTTGGACTGCATCAACTATTAGTGGCAATGCTAGAGACAGGTTTTACCAAAAGTTAAAATAGCTTGAAATGAAACTAAAGTGGTGGAACTACAATGTGTTTGGGTGGATGGATTTAGATATTGAAAAGAGTGTTGACAGATTGAATGAGGCTGAGAGATACCTCATGGAGGTGGATGAGAGCTATAGTGAGGAATGCAATATTGACTCTAGGAAGGCACAAGAGGAATTATGGAGTAAGTTGAGAATTAAGAAGAGTATGCTACATCAAAAGTCTAGAATAAAATAGACCTCGGAAGGGGATTTAAATACAAGATTCTTCCATGCTTCTCTTAAGATCAGAACATGGAAGAATTCAATTTCAGTGATTAAGTGTGGAGAATCAGTATTGGAAGATCCATCAAGTATCAAGGAGGAAGAATGAAATATTTCAAGGAGAAATTCTAAAGGAAAGTGAGAAGAAGACCAAGAATGAGATTAGATGATGTTAACAAGCTCAATAGTATAGATAAAGATATGCTGGATGGAATGTTTTCAAGAGATGATGTGAATGAGGCTGTTTTGGAGTGTGATAGTAATAAATGTCCTGGTGTTGATGGCTTCAATTTTAAGTTTCTAAAACACTGCTGGGAGATTGTAGGCAACGATTTCTCCAATGCAGTACTAGAATTCTTTGAATTTATAGACTTTCCAAGGCTTTTGTATCCTCTTTTATATCCCTGGTGCCAAAGGTGGAAAACCCTTCATCTTTTGCTGAATTTAGGCCTATAAGCCTTATAAAATGTATAGTGAAGGTAATATCAAAATGATAGCTAAAAGATTGAAAAGTGTCATAGGAAAGCTAATTTCACCTACGCAAAGAACATTTATACTTGGTAGGAATATGTTTGATGGAGTGGTGGTGGCTAATGAGTGTGTGGATTATACCAGCAGAAGTAGAAGGAAGTGTCTGTTGATGAAAGTGGACTTTGAGCAGGCATATGACTGTGTTGAATGGGGATTCCTTGAGGCAATGTTACAGGCAATGAACTTTGGTCCCAAATGGAGAGGTTGGATAAGAGGATTAGTGAAAAACAGTTTTGTATCAGTCCTTATCAATGGGAGTCCAACCAAGGAATTCAAGGCAACAAGGGGCTTAAAGCAAGGGGACCCTTTATCCCCAATGTTATTTGATATTATAGATAAAGGATTAGCATTGTCAGTCAAAAGAGCAAAGGTCTTAGGATTGTTTAGTGGCATTAGTGTGATGGACAAAGAGGTATGGAGTATCCTGCATTTTTCCGATGACACATTACTTATGTGTGAAGGTAGGTACTCTGACCTATGGGCTATTAAATCCATACTGAGAGGGTTTGAGCTAGTATCTGGTTTGAAAATTAATTTTCTGAAAAGTAGTGTATTTGGTAATGGGCTTGAACCTGGTTTCTTGAAGGCAGGAGAGCAATTCTTGTTTTGCAAGATAGGAGCAATACCATTTAAATTTCTTGGGCTAATGGTAGGAGGTAACCCAAGAAGGATCAATTTATGGCAACCTATATTGAAATCCTTGAAGGATAGACTCTCAGTTTGGATAGGAAGAAGCATGTCCATTGGAGGGAGAGTAACCATGCTGCACTCGGTCCTAACTAACTTGCCAATTCACCACCTTTCCTTCTACAAGGCCCCAAAAAAGGTGGTTAAAGACATAATCCGTGTTCAAAGACAGTTTCTTTGGTCGGGGGCTGCAAGTGCTAAAGGAATTTCATGGGTGAGTTGGGTAGACCTATGCAAGCATAAGGAGCTAGGAGGGCTAGGGATCAAACATGTGGGGCTATTCAACAAGGCTTTGCTTTCTAAATGGGTGTGGAAACTTATTCACAAGGGTAGTGAGATATGGAAATGTGAGTAACAGAATTTGGAATGAAGATGTGGTGGGCAACGAAGCTAGCAGGGCTTTTTGGATGAGGGATGTCATGACAATTTGTAGACCTGCCATTAGGAATTACTTCTTAAAAAGTGTGACACTAGTGCATGGCTCTGGAGAAAATATAAATTTCTGGGACTGTGAGTGGTTTGGCAGCGTGAAATTCAGTGTTCTATTTCAAATCCTTTATCAAGTAACATTAACTAAAGGATGGAGTGTGGCTGATATGGGAGTCTGGGAGTCTGTTGTATGGAAATGGAATGTGTTACCATTACATACTGATATTAATGCTGAGGCCGGGACTGATCTATTGGAGTTGGATGCACTGATGGTAGAAATTCAACCTAGAAGGGCAATACACGATAGCTGGATTTGGAAACATGATAACTTGAAATTATTCACTGTCAGGCCAATGTATAAAAAGCTGGCAGAGGGGAATGTCACGACGGTTTTGGAGGAATCTTTAACAATTGCTTTGGAAATTCTATGGAAAACCAATATTCCAATTAAAGTGAAAGTATTTGCTTGGAGATTACTACTCAATAGACTTCCCACACGCAAGAACCTTATTGAGAGAAGGGTTATTCAATCACAATTTGAAGAGGTTTGTGTTTTCTGTTTTCATGAAATAGAGGATGTGGATCATATGTTCATAAACTGTCAAAAAGTGAAACTAGTGTGGAAGAAGATACTCAATTGGTTGGGGCTGGATAGATGAAACAAATAGGACAGAATATGCTATGAGGTGGTTTCTACATTTAAGTAGTAGATGTAAACATGAAAATGTCAATTCCATTTGGTTTGTTGCGTGCTGGAGTCTATGGAAAACAAGAAATAGTATATTTTTCAATGATGAGTTTTGGGATGAAGAAGCCATTTTCCAAACCATTGTGATACTTTCTTGGAGGTGGATTGCGGTATTGTCATCTAGTCGTCGGTTGTGTAGTTCATATGACTGGTCTAAGTTTCCCCTAGATTTCCTATAATTTAACTAGGGAGGGTTGATTTTGTTCAATTGTATAGTAGGGATAGTGCTTTATTTGTCATTAATACAAAGTTGCTTATCAGAAAAAAAAATATTAAGACTCATAGAGTAAATTAATTAGCTGCATAATATATTCTTCAACCATCCTTTTATTTATTATATGCTATTTTTTTTATGAGCATTGAAGGATGTTGAATCTTCAAGTCAAATAAACAGTGGAACATCCTTATGAGATATCACAAACAAGTGGAAATTTGATAGTTGGATGTAGCTCGCATTCTCATAAGAACTAAGTGTGCAATGAACCTTAATGAAGTTTGCAACATTGAAGTTAATAAACACATTTTTCGTATAAAAATTGTGGAAGAACCGATTGGTTTTTGTAATAGAAAATCTTGCTTATTCAATGAAAATTCAATAGCAGGAAGTTCAGAGGTGGAATCAAAAATTTTTGGGGTGGAAGAAACAATATTAGGTAGTGAGTATTCAGAGGATAATAACCTTTGTGTAGAAGATAAAGCCGATGAAGGAGTAGACCAGACCTTGAATAGTTCGGCTTCTGATACGAAAGTTGATGACACACCACGTGCTGATGGCGACTTTTCATTCAAAAACCTAGGTTTCATTGAAGATGAAAGGTTGGAGGGTCAAAAGGAGTTTTCACCACGGGCGCACACAAAAAGTAAAAGTCGGGAAGCTAGGAATGGGCTGGTAGGTGTCGGGCAAAAGGCTACTCTGCTACCTAACCTTTCTATTGCAGTAACAACGGTGCAAGAGCATGAGTTAGGTCATGCGGTTATCGAGAAAGCAAATGGCATGAAAAACGCACTTGTCATAAGGAGACTTTAAAGGAGAATACAATTATGGGTGAGAGAAAACTTCAGGCGCACAGCTTGGGATCTAAAAAGAATTTTGGGCCCACTTATTATGATCATGGTCATAGTAGCAAGCCTCTTAGAAAAAAGAAGCTTTTGGATGAAATATATCAGAATTTAAAAATACCTTTTTCCCCCTCATTTTATTAAACATTATTGTAGGCAAATAAAATTCCATACACGAACTACAAAAATTCGGGTGAAATGTGGCGGTTTTAGTAGTTCGGATAATTAAACCGCCGCAATTTACCATTAATTACGTCGGTTTTTAAGAGTGTTGTAATAGGATTATATTTAACCGCCATTATTTATGTAAACTAGTCAATTTCATAACAACGCTCACTTTTTATTTTTTTCACCTATTTTTTCTCTATTGTTTTATTTATTTCTTTTTTTATCCAATTAAATTTTTCTATTTTTTGTGTGAACATTTTTTTATGATATTAAATTGTGTCATTGCTTTTTTAGTTTAAAAATATTTTTTACACACGAGTAAAGAAATATATTTTACATAAGCAGAAGAAGACTTTTAATCTATCCTCTCTCACTTTCTTTCACGCCAAAACCCTATCTTCTTAACAAATTGAAACTAGTAGCCGCCGCTTCCGCACATTTCCAAACGGTTCCGTCGATTTCCCTAAATATCATCAGTGAATCTCATCATCTTAGGTTAGTCCAAATTATTTTTGGGCAGAGGAAGCATTGTTAAGGTTCAAAGATGAGCCATATTTATAGGACGGTTTTGCTTCATTCACATTAATAGAAGTGCTTAAGAACGTGGTAAGTAAATTTTTTCCCTGCTCGACTTTGTGTTTCCCATGTAACTTTTATTTCTTATTTGATTTCGTTAGATTGGACCCGACTTGGTGAGCACATTTGCTAATATTGGATATGATGAAATTTTATTTTAATAAATAGCTAATACTTTTCCCATCTTAATGGTACAGGGGATCTTCAATTATACAATGTTTTTGTCAAAACACAAACTCTGGATAAACTTAAGCTTCAGGTGAGAGTTGATTTCATCATAAAGCTTGATAGTTTCACACTTAGAAACTGAGAGTCAAGAGATCCATAAACTATTTTGTCAGAGATCTATATATTACAATTTGTTTGATTTCTGCATTTTGATCTTTTGAACTATTAATCATATCAAATTTTCATATGTGTCATATTCTGATGGTATATCATGGAAATCATTTTCTAAGTTCTTTGTTTGTATTATAGTTAAATCCAAGAGACTATGTGATGGATATAAGAAAACTCCTTCTCAAACCATATAGAAGAGTATACTGAAATTTTTGAGGTAGCTGATATTATTACCGGCGGTAGCTCCGTGGAAATGGTTTCTAGTATGAACCTTTTCTCTTACACAAATATGATGATAGATGCTATTATATTATGATGTCATAATATATTGTAAATTGTATTTGTATCCATTTATGATAACAGATCTATACTTCAGTGCTTCACTATCAACCCCACTTGGCCTACAGAATGAGACATGACAAAATAAAGCTGCAAATTCAGGAGGTATGTTATAGCTTCCCTTCCCTCTCTTGAATTTTTTGATATTAAATTGCTAGTAACCTTTCGTGATTTGGTTATTATTACTAGTCCATTCATGGATTATACAGAGGGAGGAAATGACTGGAAAAATCAAACATGGGAAGGAGTGAAAAAGGGTCAAATACTGTTGTTGATGTTGCCTCCAGTTTTGTAGAAGCGTTTATTAAATTTGATGTTGTACAAATAGATCACATGGAAGTTGTTACAGAGTCTACTATAACTAGTACAACAGAGGTTACAGTCATAGGTGATGACACTATTCTGAATTTAGAGGTGAATGAGAATGAAGCCACTAATGAAGGGAATCAACCCAAGCAAGGTGAATATGGTTCAGGAAGAACTTTTGTTTTTTTTTTTACAATTGAAATAGTATTTGTATGTTTGTGGGGGCATATTGGCGGTAAGTCCTTTTTTTTGCACTTTAGGGGTGGGGTGTTTATACAATTTGAGAGTTTTTTTCCTTTTAAGGCCGCTTTGCTTTAACTTTTCAATGTGTTTTTATTAAGGAACTATCTATTATGTTATAATTTCATAGATGGTATTTGTTGAGGAGGATGACCTCGCTGGACTGGATGAAGTAAGCTCCGACGAATAGGACAATTATGAAGCAGAGCTTACTGAAGGTGATTCAAATTCCATTGGAACTACTTCTAGTAGATGGCCGTAAAATTAAAAAGCACCTAATATGTATAGTTATTTAATAATTTTAATTTTGTGTGTGACATGATGGATCTAGACTATATTATATGGCCATGACTATAATGTAAACATTCCTTCAAATTTATTAGTTGCTGATAACACAGAGCCACTTCCTCTGATGAAAGGTAAAGGAAAAGCATTCATAGCACTTGGTTTTAATCAAAATCAAAGGGATGCCTTTGGTAAAATTTTGATGAGATTATTTTCTATTTTATCTCTATGTACTTAGTTGAAGAAATTGATTTTCTTGGCAATATTTGTTTAAATCAAAGTTGATACTACTAATAAACTAGTGCAAATAATGAAGCTACTAATGTGTAATTTTTTTTTATACATTTTGTAGTTGGTGCCTGAAATATTTTTAAATAATTTTTGGTACCTTTTGGTTTTAGTTATTGTAATTTGTCTATGTTGAAATAATAAATATAGTCCGAAGTGACTTTAGCTTTTAAAGTTTAGTTGAAATTTTAATCTAATGATACATGTAACAATAGAAGGTACATATCATAAATTTTCCAGTTAATCTATTACACAATTTTTTCAATTTAGATTTTGTAGCAAAGGAAGATGCTTCAAGCAAAGAAAGGGAAAGCAACATTGTTGAAGAAGAGTTCGATGACAACATGCACAATAGACCGAAAATGGTGACAATCAAGAAAATCTTTGTAGGACTAGTAATTCATCTCTCACCTGTAACACCATTGTTGCAATGTTCTGAGTAAGATTGCCTTCACTATATATAAGTATTTGTATTTAGTTAAGAATAAGAAGTTAAATCCCAATATTTTTTTGTCTCTGCCTTTATGCTGATTGTCCTTTTTCTATTTATCCAGGCAAGGTAAGTAGGGTACAAATTCCAAATTTGCTTCTACAAATTATACTAAATCTTCCAAAAAAATAACGGAGCAGTCTTGCACATGCCGAAACAAATGAATCTCAAAAGTATGTTCCTACATGTGCTTCATATAAAGAAATTGAGTGGATAGATCTTCCACCATACCAACTCTTCACATCTATTTAGATTAGATCAAGCACTATTGAAACAATTTAAAGTTTTTATCTTACTAGGTGTGAAATGGCTTATGTATTTTATAAATTTGTGGTATCAAATTACTTGACCCTTACATTTTTGCTTTGTCTAACATTGACAAATATATAGTGGTTGACTCGTTATAGGAAGAAAAATATATATTGAAATATATTTGCTATTATTTTGAAAATTGATTCCAATATATTATGGTTGACATGGAGCAGAATATATATATCTTGACATGGAACATAATAGATACTTGTACATATGTTATTTTGTTTAGAAAAGTATGAAAAACCTGGTAGTAAGAACTGCCAAGATTTTCTAGTTTTTTTTTTGGAAAAAGTAGTAAATTACGGCGGTTTGAACTGCCATAAATCACTAAACATAACCGACGTTACTCCTAGGTATATTACGACGTTTTGTATGGCGGTTGACAGTAAACCGCCATTTTTTTTCCTTGCGGCAGCAAATATGATGGCGTTTTAAGAAAACGTCGTTTTTATAAAATATGGCAGTTGAAACCGCCAAATTTTTCGTATTTTAGCCGCCACAATTTACCCAATTTTTTGTAGTGACGCCTTCTAAGAAGGTGTTAGTGGAAAAGGGTGGACTTGACAGTGAGGGAGAAGAAAGCATTGAATCCATATCTAAATTTTCTGAAGGATTATATGGAGCTAGTTCTGGATCAATAGGTGATAAAGAGGTCACCAAAAGTAATTCCAGGATCAAGAAAAAACTTGTAGACTTACCAATCAGGGTTTGAGATTTTATCAAAAGGCTGGGAGTAGAAGCTGATGAAGACGACAAAGCTTTCGAATCTATTATTCACAATATGGAAGCGGAGGATAATAATATAAAGAAATGCAAGAAGGTGGTAGCTACAGGTTCTCCATGAACTTTGTCATATACAATATTAGAGGGAGTGGCAACAAGGTTAAGAATAGGAAAATCCGTAATATGCTGACAAGCGCGGGGGGGGGGGGGGGGGGGGTGATCTGAATTTTATTCAAGAAACTAAATGTGCTCAGATGAATGATGTTATGGTCAAGAACATTTGGGGTAATTCCAATTGTTCTTGGTCTGCCTCAAATGCGGATGGTTTATCAGGAAGAATCCTCACTATATGGAGGACATATTTGTTTCAACCTGTATGTAGTTATAGAAGGAAATGTTTTCTTGGATTAAAAGCTATATGTAAAGAGAAAGTGTGTTACTTTTTTAATATTTATTCTTCCTGCAACAATATAGATACGAGAGTTACATGGAGCAATATTCTGTAGTTAAAATCAACATTGGAAGTGGGTGAATGGGTCATAGGAGGCGATTTTAATGCAGTGAAGAATACGAGTGAGAGGATGGGTAGAGGTACTCATAATAGGAAGATGATGGCAGAGTTTGCAGATTTTATTCAGTTGACAGGTTTTATCGATTTACCTATATCTGGCAACAAATTCACTTGGTTTGGCTCTTCTGGAAGGGCTTGTAGTAGGATTGATCGTTTCTTGGTTTCTTATGGGCTTTTATTGGATTGGAACATGGTGGGTCAGAAAGTGGGTTTAAGGGATATTTCTGATCATCGACCGGTGTGGATTTTTGTCAGAAATACTAACTGAGGCCCTAAACAGTTTAGAATCCTCAATTGTTGGTTCCAACATCCTGGTTTTCTTAAGTTTGTCAAAGAGGTTTGGGAGTCTGAATCGTTTCATGGTAGCCATTCGTATATTTTTTCAAAAAAATTTCAACTCTTGCGCTCGAAGTTACGGGAGTGGAATAAATATATTTTTGGGTGGATTGATACTAAAGTTGTTGAGAGTGTTGACAATATGAATGGTATAAAAGAGATATTGGCAGAGAATGATATTGTGGGAGGGTCTCAAGACTTCATCAATCGTAGGCTGGCTGAAGATGATTTATGGAAACATCTTAGGATTAAGGAAAGTATCCTTCAGCAGAAATCTCATACTAAATGGATTGAAGAGGGTGATCTTAATACCAAATTCTACCATGCTGCCATAAATCAGCGAAACATCTTGAACAACATTTCTTCTGTGACTGTTAATAATCAAACTCTTGAAGATGTGGATGGGGTGAAACAGGCTGTTGCTAACCATTTTGAGAAGCGATTCCAATCTGTTCGTAGGCCTTTACCATCTATTGGTAGGGAACATTTAAAAATCTTGTCTGATTCTAACGTGATAGCCATTGAAGCGCACTTTGGGGCGGAAGTGATTAAGAGTGCAGTGTTCCAATGCAAAGGTGACAGAAATTTGGGTCCAGACGGATTCAATTTGAAGTTTTTTCAAATATGCTGGGAGATTGTGGGAATGGAATTTACAAATTGTGTTCAAGAATTTTTTGAGTTAGGAAAACTCCCGAAGGTATTATCCTCTTCCTTACTTGTGCTAATTCCAAACTGTGACCATCCTGATAATCTTGATGAGTACAGACCAATAAGTCTAATTGGATGTGTTTATAAAATCGTAACTAAACTTCTGGATGGTAGACTTAAACTTGTGATAGACAGTGTTATTTCGCCATCTCAAATGACTTTTATCTCGGAAGGAATTTGTTAGATGGAGTTCTTGTTTTAAACGAGGTTGTTGATTTTGCGAAACGAAGCAATAATAAGGGGCTGGTTCTTAAATTAGATTTTTCAAAAGCCTATGACTGTGTTGAATGGCAGTACATTCGTAACGTGATGAATTTTATGAGATTTGGAGAAAAATGGTTGGATTTGCTAGAGGACAGTGTGTTCAACAATTATATATCAGTTCTTATCAACTGAAGTCCAACCCGTGATTTCAAAGTTTCAAGGGGTTTAAGACAAGGTGATCCTCTATCACCTTATCTTTTTAAAATTGCGGCGGAAGGATTAGTGGTATTAATGAAAAGGGCTACAGAAAGAAATTTTTTTGAAGGGTTCTGGTTGGATCATAATGTATATTTAAATCTACTTCAATATGCCGACGATACCGTAATTGTTGAAGAAGGATCTGGGAAATATTTGTGGGCGATCAAAGTTATTCTTAAGGGTTTTCAATTGCTGTCTGGTCTGGACATTAATTACAGCAAAAGTTGTCTCTTTGGATTTGGTTTGGAGCAATCTTGGTTGAGGGCAACTGAAAATTTATTGGGGTGTAAAATCCAAACGGCTCCTTTCAAATTTCTAGGAATACAAATTGGAGGAAACCATAGACTAGTTTCCTTCTGGAAACCGGTTATTGATAAGTTCCAAGAGATACTTGATTCTTGGAAAGGAAGACTCATGTCAATGGGTGGAAATACTACTCTCATCGAATCTGTTCTGGCTAATCTTCCTATTCACTATATGTCCTTCTACAAGATGCCTAGTAAAGTCATTCGGATCCTCACAACTCTACAACGTAGATTCCTCTGGTCAGGTTCTACTATTAAAAAAGGAATGGCTTGGATCAGTTGGAGCTTGGTATGCACATCTAAGGAGGAGGGTGGCCTCGGTATATTGGATTTCCGATGTTTTAACATTGCTCTCCTAGCTAAATGGCTGTGGAAATGTACCCAGCCAAATGACAGCTTATCTCATAACATATTAGTTGGAAGGTATGGTGATCATTTTAACTAGGATCTGATTCAAGGTGAGTTCCCTAAATATCACGTTCCAGCTTCACTTTGGTGGCAAGATTTACGCACCATTTCCCGTCTTTTCTGCTTAGATTCTTTCTTTGGTTTAATGTCTTCAAAAGTTGGGGATGGACAATCCACTTTATTTTGGTCTTCTCCTTGGATTGGCAGAGATAGTTTAACCTCTCTTTGTCTGGAACTTAGTCGTTTGGCGATTCATAGTTATAACAGAGTGGCAGACAATGGTTTTTGGTCCGGTGATCAGTGGGTTTGGAACATCCAATTCATGAACATCGAGTTCCAACCTTTAATACGACATGCTTATGACAATATGATGGAGTTATTGGGAGAGATTTTGTTGAATAAAGATGTGAAATACTTGATGGTTTGGCCTCTTCATGCTTCTATGGAATACACAACACATTCAGGCTAAGAGTATTTGCGACAAAACTTGTTGGCGCCTGCTGTTACGATCTATCTTGGGGAAATTTTCAAGCTGCTGTGGTTAGCATCATCGCCCTTGAAAAAAAATTTGTTTGGTTGGCGTCTTTTACATAGTAGACTCCCGACTCGCGATAATGTTTTTACTAGGGGTATAATTACAAATCCTCATGGAAAGGTCTGCCCTCTATGTTTCTTTGTCGATGAAAATGCTTTGCATATGTTATTCCTATGCCATAAAAGTAAGATTGTTTGGGATAAAGTATACACATGGTTGGGAGTGATAGTTAATCCTAATAACTGTATTTTTAAGCACCTTAGAGGCTGGATGGAGGTATGTCATTCTAGAGGTATCGATACTAGCAACGCAATGGGTCTTTGGTTGGTTTCGTGTTGGTGATTATGAAATACTAGGAACAATATCATGTTTAATGATGAGGTTTGGAATGGAGATGTGGTGGTGCATAAGATAATTCTGTTATCTTGGTGGTGGATTGGAAAAAATTTAAGGAACCGATTACTTGTAATTATTACGAATGGTTTAAGGCTCCGTGCGATTTTATGTAGATTTGTTTTATAGGTTTGGTCGGTTACTGTTTTTTTTTTTGCATGTGGGTTAGGATACCCCGTTATATCCTATGAATATATTTGCTTATTAAAAAAAAATTGGAAATCAATTTAGTTTTACTAAAGTGATAGTAAGATTACTTATCATTAAGAATAAAAAAAAAAAAAAAAAAAAAAAAAAAAAAAAAAAAAAATATATATATATATATATATATATATATATATATATATATATATATATATATATATATATATATATATATATATATATATATATAATGATATTTTATATTTTACTTTATTATTGTAGGAGTTTTCAATGTCGAATGGAAAACAAAGAAGATTGCATGAATTGCTAGAACACTCTTTTATAATTTTTTAAAAGAAAGAACAAGATTAAAATTTCGCAGTAGCTTTCTATAATTTTGAAAAATGACAATGTCATTAATGCAGTAGCTTTTTATAACTTTGTAGAAAAATGATAATATCTATTTTCTTTTGTGGAATTGACATATAAATTAATATCTATATACTATAGATATTATATAGGGAGTTAACATGTAATACCCTGTATTTTTAATTACTCTGGGTAATATTAGTTGTGATCAACTGTGTTCCGGTTTACTCCGAGAAGATATTTGATAAAATAATTAGAGTAAACTGATGAGCTCAGAGCAGATCGAATTAATACTTTTTGACTCTGAGATTTTAACTTGTGGTGTTGTAGAGACTTATTGGACATTTAAGTTAGTCTTACTAACTAAATGATTTCTCTATGTATCATTTCTTTTCTTTTTCATTTTCATTTTTGGTGAGAAAGATAGAAGGAAGAAAGAAGTAAGAAAGAAGGAAAAGGAAAGGAAAGAAAAGAAGAAGAAAACCTAAGAGAAGAAAAGCTTGGAATCATCATTTAGTCTTCATCAAATCATCTCATCTTCTTCATCATCATCCTCTATTCAAGGTGGGTTATAGATAGAAACCTTTGTTTTAGATTTTCTTGAGTTCTAGAACATAGGTTAGAATTATGAGAAAATGAATAATCTTACTAATTAAAGAATCCAACGGTTGAAATGCAGTATAAACTGTGTAGCATAATCATTAGCCATGTATGATCATCTGTTAATGCATGTTTGTATGTTTGGGTGATGTTTTGGATGAGCTTTTTAGCACAAAGCTCTGTTTTCACGCTGTTGAAAAACCCAGTTTTTGCAAGTTCGCACATCGAACCCCTAGCGAAGGGGAATGCGAGCATTTGCTGGCTATTCGCACGACGAAGGTGAGGGCGAACGTTCGCCAAAGATTCGCAATGCGAACTTTACCTCGTTTTAGTTCTGGGTTGATTCGCTAGACGTTCGCAAAGCGAACGACAAAGCGAAGGTTCGCTGGGTTGTTCGCAAAGCGAACTTGGTGTTATTTTAGTTCTGTCTTGGTTCGCTGGGAGCTTCGCAATGCGAATGGGAAAGCGAACATTCACTGGTACCTCGCATTGCGAACATGACAAATCCTCCAACTTGTTTCTTCTATAACTTTTGAACCGTGACTCCGATCGGGGCGTTCTTGGTACCGACGGAGAGCTTTGAGAATACTCTATCTATTGGAAGTGGAAATTATCGGTTTTAGTGCCCGATTAAATAATCGTAGGAAAACCAAGAGTGGTACCATTATGTCAAATTATCATATGTGATTCAATTGTGCCAATGTGTTATGTTGTGCTTATCCTACTGTTGTTTATCATAATTGTGAGTGAATATGCATGCTAAAATGAAATGAAATAGGTAGAGTGAGGATGATTGCCATAAAACAATATTGAACCAAGTGCGGTTAGGAAATGGTTGAATAACATAGCAACGACGCTCATGCAAGAGAGGCCGAGGCGTGCGTCTATTACCGAATGGTATGAAAATAATTACACTAGTATGGATCATGATTAATTATGGTCGGGTGATTGTCGAATACAATCACATTGGTGTGTGTGATCACGTAATCGTAACCATCGCCCTTGAGAGGCATTCATGAGTCTCGAGCTCCTCTGATTGCAGGCATTACTACTTGGCAGGTTTGATTCCCAATGTTATAGTACGATGGAATCTATGGGTAGGGACTTGTGATGGCATGAGAGGCCATGAGAAGTGACGAATTAAGGTGATAATGCGTCCCTTAATTCTGAATCCATTTGTATGCCAAGTAACTACAAGGATCCATGACTCGGGTCGACTTCTAGACGTAGAAGCAGACGTGAAAAGGGGATGCCTTGGTAAGGTTATCGATTAGTGATATTGTGAGTTAACGGAACTCACGAACATGGATCCATATAGTATGTATGAGTACTCAAAGTCACTTCCCTTCCCATTTGACTTGAGTTAGGCTTGTTAGAACCTTGTAAAGTCGAGAGGACGTTTAAGATAGAGAACTCACTGAGATTTGATGTATCTCACCCAATGTTGTTGTTGTTTACATCACAGGTACTACAGGTTCCGCGAAGGGTAAGGACAACGCTGTTTGCCTTTCCTTACTATCTTGGCTTTTTGAAGTGGCAAGGCTTCCGTTGTGGAGTTTATTTTGAGATCATTGCTGATCTAGTTCTTAGTTTTTATCATTGAAACATCTTGTACATATGATGCCATAGTTTTTTTGTATATAGTATTTTGGGCATGTATATGTATAATGTGTTAATTAGGAACTTACATATTTCAGTACCAAACACTTGGATTCATGTATAGTAATTATGCTTTGGTGTATGATATTATATATGGGTGTTACAGTTGGTATCAGAGCAGGTCGTATCCTCGACCTAGAAATGAAATAGTATAAGTGTTTATTTTTTCCGTTCATATGCGTTATGTCGTCATTGGTCTTACGTGTTATATTTATGGTATTGAGCCTGATCAACTTAATCCTATCTGTATGACATTTAGGAACATGGCGGACGGGCGCAGAAACACTCGTGGTAGACCTAGAACCACTCCAGCTGGGACAAATCCACCAGGTGGTGAGGAAAATGCCCCTTTGTATCAATTCATGCAACAGATGCAGCAGCAACAAAATCAGTTTGTGTAACAAATGGTACGGCAAATGGCTGGTGGTCTGCATCCTCCAATGGTTGTTCCCGAAGCTGCAGGGGGAACCTTTAGGGGTTTCATTCGTATGAATCCTCCGGAGTTTCAGGGAGGGTTAGATCCGATAAAGGCTCATGAATGGATATCCAGTATGGAGCGGATTTTCTTGATAGTTCAGTGGAGTGAGGAAAATAAAGTGGTCTTCGCTTCTCACTTGTTGAAGGGTCCTGCCATGAGGTGGTGGGAGAGCGCTTTAGCTTTAATGACAATTTAAGAGGTACCAAAAGTATGGGAAAAGTTTAAGATAAACTTTATGGAGAAGTATTTTCCAAGTTCCTTAAGGTCTCAGAAGGAATTCGAGTTTCAGCAGTTGAGACAAGGTAACTTGACCGTGGCTTCTTATGCGGAAAAGTTTGAGGTTATGGTTGCTTACTCTAGGAAGGCCATGTATGCTCCTGACGAAAGGTGGAATATCGATCAGTTTCTGTTTGGTTTGAGGGCTGAAATTTCACATAGCGTGTCTCAGAGGGAATTCACTAGCTATGCCGAATTGTTAAGGCAGTGCTACGTGGTAGAACATAGCTTGAAGAAGGTGCAAGTGGAAGGAGAATTGAGTAGGATGAATCAAGGTGATCGAGGGAGATCAACCAAACAATTTAGACCATGGAAACAAGCTTTCAAGGGAAAGCAAATTCAGGGTTCTAGATCTAGCGCACCTCCTGTGTGCTGTTTTTGTGGAAAGAGGCATGGTGGTAAATGTCATTTCGAAGGAGTGGAGTGTCATCAGTGTCATAGAATAGGCCATTTGGCGAGAGATTGTCCCCAAAATAGGAATCAAATGCAAGAAAGGAATACCAGCCGAGTTTATACATTGGATACAAGGAAGACCAAGGGTGACAATTCTTTGATTGCTGGTACGTGTTTTGTTAATGGACATCCTTGCTTTGTATTATTTGACTGTGGAGCTACACATTCTTTTGTATCAATGCAATGTGTGAAGCGACTTGGGTTGCAAGCTATTCCGTTGTCTCCCCCCATGGTGGTTACTACTGCCATGGATGAGATGGTTGAAACACCGTTAATGTGTGAAAATTGTGTTTTATCTGTGGATGGAAGAGTTTTCCAGATTGATCTGATTTGTTTACCGCTTAAGAAAGTGGATGTTGTTTTGGGAATGGATTGGCTTTCTACTAATTCGGTATTTATCGGGTGTGAAGAAAAGTTAATCATTATTCCATCTACTGAGGCTACTCCGAAGGATGTTTTGACAAATATTTTAGAAGGTACGGTTGGAATGATAAATTTCTTGTTTGAGGAGGAAAAGTTTGTTCTTTTGATTCTTACTAAGGAGGAGAGTAGCAACCTTCAGGTTTTCAGTGTTCCGGAAGTTTGTGAGTTTCCTGAAGTCTTCCCTGAGGATGTCACTTCTCTTCCTCCGGAGAGGGAAGTCGAATTCTCTATTGACCTGATACTGGGAACGGCTCCAATATCCGTTTCTCCGTATCGGATGGCACCACTTGAGTTAAGATAATTAAAGGATCAGTTGGAAGAGTTATTGGCTAAGCATTTTATTCGACCCAGTGTTTCGCCCTGGGGAGTTCCAGTGTTGTTGGTAAAGAAGAAGGATGGTGGAATACGGTTGTGTATTAATTACCGTCAGTTGAATAAGGTCACCATCAAGAATAAATACCCATTACCAAGGATAGACGATCTGTTAGATCAATTGAAAGGAGCCTGTGTGTTCTCGAAGATTGATTTACGGTCGGGTTATCATCAGATTCGGGTGAAGAATTCGGATGTACCGAAAACTGCATTTAGAACTCGTTATGGCCATTATGAATTTTTGGTAATGTCTTTCGGTGTGACGAATGCTCCGACAGTTTTCATGGATTATATGAATCGGATATTTCAACCTTATTTGGACCAATTTGTGGTGATTTTCATTGATGACATTCTTATCTATTCTCGTGATCCTCAAGAGCACGGAGAACACCTAAGGATCATTTTATCCATCTTACAAGAGAGGCAACTTTTGCTAAGCTAAGTAAGTGTGAGTTTTGGATGTTGGAGGTTAATTTTCTTGGTCATGTCATATCCCAGGGAGGTGTAGCAGTAGATCCATCAAAAGTTGAAGCAGTGATTAATTGGGAGAGACCGAAGAATGTTTCTGAAGTTAGAAGTTTCTTGGGACTGGCAGGTTATTTCCGGAGGTTTATCAAAGGTTTTTCTCAATTGGCCATACCAATGACGAAACTCACTCGAAAGGATTGTTCATATGAGTGGGATTCGGCTTGTGAAAGAAGTTTTATGAGTTTGAAGGAAAGGTTGACGACCGCTCCCATTTTGATTATTCCCGATCCTAGTAAATCGTATGAGGTATTTTGTGACGCATCAAAGATGGGATTAGGAGGTGTGTTAATGCAAGATGGACATGTAGTGGCTTATGCTTCTCGACAGTTAAAAGTTCATGAAGAGAATTATCCAACACATGATTTGGAATTGGCGGCAGTTGTGTTTACTTTGAAATTATGGCGTCATTATTTGTATGGTGTACATTTTGAGATGTTCAGTGATCACAAGAGTTTAAAGTACCTTTTTGATTAGAAAGAGTTGAACATGCGTCAAAGGAGATGGATGGAGTATTTAAAGGATTATGATTTGAAATTAAAGTACCATCCGGGTAAAGCGAATAAGGTGGCGGATGCATTAAGCAGGAAAGTGTTACATAAGGCCGAATTGATGATGTTAGAGTATACCTTATTAGAGAAGTTTCGAGATCTCAATCTCCAATTTGTTTGGACTCCTAATTGTGTGATTATGGGGAATTTGAATGTAAAATCTACTCTTAGAGAAGAAATTCAACAAGGGCAAGGGTTGGATGAGAAGTTACAAGAAGTGTTAGTTCAACCGGGTTTTGTGCGAGCTACCGACGGAATCATTTTATTTAACCAAAGGGTTTTTGTTCCGGATAATGCGGTGTTGAAAAGAAGGATTTTGGAAGAAGCGCATAAGGGTACTTTTACTATTTATCCTGGTTCTTCGAAGATGTATCAATATTTAAAGAGGGAATATTGGTGGTCCGGGATGAAAAAGGATATTGCGGTGTACGTATCGGAATGTGCGGTATGCCAACAAGTAAAGATTGAACACCAAAGACCGGGTGGCTTATTGCAACCTTTAGAAATTCCGGTATGGAAGTGGGATAGCATTTCTATGGATTTCGCAGTGGGATTACCCCGTGCCCAAGGTTGTTATGATTCGATTTGGGTAATTGTAGATCGGTTGACGAAATCTGCGTATTTCTTGGCCGTAAAGACTACTTATAAGGCGAGTCATCTCCCAAAGTTGTTCATTTCGGAAATTGTGAGGTTGCATGGTATTCCCTCTAGTATTGTTTCGGATAGAGATCCAAAGTTTACTTCAATATTTTGGAGAGCTTTTCAACAAGTTATGGGGACGAAATTGTGTTTGAGCACGTCGAATCATCTGCAAACGGATGGTCAGACGGAACAGACAATACAACACAATGGAAGATATGTTAAGGGCCTGTGTGCTTGAAAGTGGAGGAAATTGGATAGAACTTTTGCCGTTGATTGAATTTTCGTACAACAATAGTTATCATGCAAGTATTGGTATGGCTCCTTATGAGGCATTATATGGAAGGAAGTGTAGGACACCTTTGTGTTGGGCAGAAGTTGGAGAAGATAGAAATTTTGGGACCCGAAATTATTCACGAAACTACGGAAAAGGTTAGGATGATCCGTGATAAAGTTAAACAAGCACAAGATCGTCAGAAAAGTTATGTGAATAACCGTAGAAGACCTTTGGATTTTGATGAGGGTGATCACGTGTTTTTGAAAGTTACTCCAAGATTGAGGTTGAAAGGACCGTTTAAGTGGCAGAAGTTAAGTCCGAGATATGTGGGACCGTATCAGATTTTAGAAAGAATTAGTGAAGTAGCTTACCGATTAGCCTTACCGCCTTCTCTGTCAGAGATGCACGATGTTTTTCATGTATCTCAGCTTCGAAAGTTTGTTCCAGATCCTCTTCAGCCAATTCTACCGGATACGATTGAGATTGAAGAAGATTTAACGTTTGAGCCTCAACCGAGTCGTATCACAGGAAGAGAAACTAGGGTGTTAAGGAATAAAGAGATTCCTCTTGTTAAGGTCCAGTGGGATGAGACGCATCTGGGTGATGCAACTTGGGAGCTAGAATCTGAGATGCGAGAAGTTTATCCTCATCTTTTCAGGTAATTGTTTTAAATTCGTGGGCGAATTTCTATTTAAGGGGGGGGAGGATGTAATACCCCGTATTTTGAATTACTCTGGATAATATTAGTTGTGATCAACTGTGTTCCGGTTTACTCCGAGAAGTTATTGGATAAAATAATTAGAGTAAACTGATGAGCTCATAGCAGATAGAATTAATACTTTCTGACTCTGAGATTTTAACTTGTGGTGTTGTAGAGACTTATTGGACATTTAAGTTAGTCTTACTAACTAAATGATTTCTCTATGTATCATTTATTTTCTTTTTCCTTTTCATTTTTGGTGAGAAAGATAGAAAGAAGAAAGAAGTAAGAAAGAAGGAAAAGGAAAGGAAAGAAAAGAAGAAGAAAACCTAAGAGAAGAAAAGCTTGGAATCATCATCTAGTCTTCATTGAATCATCGCATCTTCTTCATCATCATCCTCAATTCAAGGTGGGTTATAGATAGAAACCTTTATTTTAGATTTTCTTGAGTTCTAGAACCTAGGTTAGAATTGTGAGAAAATGAATAATCTTACTAATTAAAGAATCAAACGGTTGAAATGCCGTATAAACTGTGTAGTATAATCATTAGCCATGTATGATCATCTGTTAATGCATGTTTGTATGTTTGGGTGAAGTTTTGGATGAGTTTTTGAGCACAAAGCTCTGTTTTCACGCTGCTGAAAAACCCAGTTTTAGCAGGTTCGCACAGCGAACCCCTAGCGAAGGGGAATGCGAGCATTCGCTGGCTATTCGCACGGCAAAGGTGAGGGCGAACATTCGCCAAAGATACACAATGCGAACTTTACCTCATTTCAGTTCTGGGTTGATTCGCCAGACGTTCGCAAAGCGAAGGTTCGCTGGGTTGTTCGCAAAGCGAACTTGGTGTTGTTTTAGTTCTGCCTTGGTTCACTGGGAGCTTCGCAATGCGAATGGGAAAGCGAACATTCACTGGTACCTCGCATTGCGAACATGACAGATCCTCCAACTTGTTTCTTCTATAACTTTTGAACCGTGACTCCGATCGGGGCGTTCTTGGTACCGACGGAGAGCTTTGAGAATACTCTATCTAATGGAAGTAAAAATTATCGGTTTTAGTGCCCGATTAAATAATCAGAGGAAAACCAAGAGTGGTACCATTATGTCGAATTATCATATGTGATTCTATTGTGCCAATGTGTTATGTTGTGCTTACCCTACTGTTGTTTATCATAATTGTGAGTGAATATGCATGCTTAAATGAAATGAAATAGGTAGAGTGAGGATGATTTCCATAGAACAATATTGAACCAAGTACGGTTAGGAAATGGTTGAATAACATAGCGACGACGCTCGTGCAAGAGAGGCCGAGGCGTGCGTCTATTACCGAATGGTATGAAAATAATTACACTAGTATGGATCATGTTTAATTATGTTTTAATTGATAAGACAGGAGAGGTCTTAAGGCAAATATGGTCGGGTGATTGTTGAATACAATCATATTGGTGTGTATGATCACGTAATCGTAACCATCGCCCTTGAGAGGCATTCATGAGTCTCGAGCTCCTCTGATTGCAGGCATTACTACTTGGCAGGTTTGATTCCCAATGTTATAGTACGATGGAACCTACGGGTAGAGACTTGTGATGGCATGACAGGCCATGAGAAGTGACGAATTAAGGTGATAATGCGTCCCTTAATTCCGAATTCATTTGTATGCCAAGTAACTACAAGGATCCATGACTCGGGTCGACTTCTAGACGTAGAAGCGGACGGGAAAAGGGGATGCCTTGGTAAGGTTATCGATTAGTGATATTGTGAGTTAACGGAACTCACGAACATGGATCCATATAGTGTGTATGAGTACTCAAAGTCACTTCCCTTCCCGTTTGACTTGAGTTAGGCTTGTTAGAACCTTGTAAAGCCGAGAGGACGTTTAAGATAGAGAACTCACTGAGATTTGAAGTATCTCACCCCATGTTGTTGTTGTTTACATCACAGGTACTACAGGTTCCACGAAGGGTAAGGACAACGTTGTTTGAATTTCCTTACTATCTTGGCTTTTTTGAAGTGGCAAGGCTTCCGTTGTGGAGTTTATTTTGAGATCATTGCTGATCTAGTTCTTAGTTTTTATCATTGGAACATCTTGTACATATGATGCCATAGTTTTTTTGTATATAGTATTTTGGGCATGTATATGTATAATGTGTTAACTAGGAACTTATATATTTCAGTACCAAACACTTGGATTCATGTATAGTAATTATACTTTAATGTATGATATTATATATGGGTGTTACATAACATATATCCTTGATTTAACACAGAACTGCTTTCCATTACAGCATGTATAAGATAATGAAGCTTTTCATAACAGCATGTATATTAAATCAAAGTGGCATGAAATACTTTTACACATAACTGTTTTTCATAACATGTATATGACATTGAAGCTTTTCAACACAGTCTAGTTAAGACAAAACGTTGCTCTCAAATCAAGTAAATGCTTTTTTTTTCAATTTGTTTCTCACCAAACAGTCCATAAGATAATTACAAACAAGCCACACACTATTAAAATTAGTAAAACATAAAGATACATTCTCATTAAATAATATTTCAAGCAAATTACAAACAAGCCACACACTATTAAAATTAGTAAACTGAAAATAATAAAAAACTTTTAAGTTAAAACAATTAAACTATAAACTAGCATAGAGACATAAAAGATAGTAGCTGGAGTGACGGAAATGAACATAACAACAATAAGAACTAGAGAACGTTTACTTCCAGAGGATATCGATCTTAGATGGATTTGAACAAGCTCCAGCACGGAGAGCATCAAGAAAATCAACCCAGCATAAAATGATATCAGAGGTAACACCATAACAAGTCTAAGCACCACAATCCGTGCTTTGTTCCTTTCCGAACTAGTAAAATAAGGGAACACTATTTTCAGTGCTTGAACAAGAAGAGAAGATAATATAAAAAACGCAAAGGAGAGAACCTCAAAAGCAAACAGCTTATTTGAGGTGCAGACGCCTGACTTCATAAATATGCCAACCCAAACGAGTAAGAAGGCGTTGAAATCAACTAAATCGTCTAAACCACGTTGATATATGGTTGTGGTTGCCAGGAATATTTTCGTCAGCGCGCATGGTACCTTAGAAGGTTGGATGGTGTGGTAAGAAATTCTCTAATCTTTTATAGTAAGAAAAAAGTTAAGACTTTTACTTTTCAAGGTTTAGATTAGATTTGTTTCTTAAACCTTAAGTATTCTATTTGCTACTTCAATTGTCTATATTTCCTCACAATTTAACCTAACATTCTTAAATCAGAAGAAAATAATTTAACAAAAAAAAATACTTACACCTCAACAACTCAAGAAATCACCTAAAATAAAACTTAGTTACTTAGTGCATGATTAAAATCATTTTTAACTCATAAACAAAGGTGATTCTAAACAAAAAATAAAATCTACTACACTTAAGAAAGAAGAGAATAAAGATAGTTGATATTGAAGTTGTTTTCGATCATCATCACCAACATATATGTTTTTGAAATCTTAAAAAATAGAAATGGAAGATGGTTCCAACTTAAACCGCCGCATGTCAAGTCGAACACGAAAAGTTGCTTCCAAAATGGTTGCATCACTTGCTAGCTCAGACAACCACACCCAAGCAATTATCGCTCAATTGGATGCTGATAATGTCAAATTTGAAATTCCAGATCCCAACAATGACGAAGCTTTTCTAGACGACGATGAGCAAGATTAGAGTTTACAATTACACCCTCTAATTATCAATATTGAAATTATTAAATCGCAAGAAATTTGTTTCCTGCAGAATTTAAACTTAAATCTGCGGGATAACAGAGTATTTTGTAGTGATAATTGAAATTATTAGTTTGTTGTATAAAAAAATCAACAATTAATTTTAATTGAATTTGATTATTTTATTTTTTAATATAATAATTTGTATTATTATTAGTTAATATTATAAATATAGATTAATGACAATTTTTAATATAATAATTTAATCAAACACTGTCTACTCTTTAGAAGAAAAAGAATACCGAAAAAGAACTTAAGAATATTTTTGCAGAAAAGGAATACTTTCCCAATGGTCACTATAGTCTTTCTCATCCTATCACTATCTCATCATATATCATCTTTCAAACTCCAAATTAAAATCTCTCTTTTTCCTCACCATGAGTTTCGAAATCACTGAAGCAACGCAGCCACAATCTTCAAATAATGATATTGAGAGACTCACCATGAGTACCAGAGTCATTGAACCAACGCAGCCACCACCTTTAAACAAGAATTGACTTAAAAAACAATCAATGAATGAAATAGTTCGTATTCACATTTCGTTTTTTTTTTTTTACTATTATATAATTCAGAAATAATAGATATAAAATTTACAGTTTTTATCTTTTGTCCGAAAAAAGAATTGACTTAAAAAAAATCAATGAAATCGTAATGTATTCACCTTATGTTTTTATTTTTGAGTTTTATATAATTCAGCAATAATATATGTAAACATTAAAATTTTCATCTTTTGTCCAAAAATAGAATTGGCTTAAAAAAGAATACATGAATTGTCTTATATTTAATTATGGCATCACTCTTAATAAGCACCAATCCATTTCAATACGATGAAAACACAGTTAATCTCATATTAGAAAAAATTAACTCAAAGTAACACTATTAAACTCTAGATAGAAACTACATAGTTACTTAATTTCAACCTGTAATTTAGGAAATCTCAAACACAATATTGTGTGTATGTATGAATTAATTCAATTTAATAAAGATATTGTTTATATGAAAGATTAGCTTATTAAAAAAAAATTTAATAAAGATTAGAGAAAATGAAAAAAAAATGAAATTGAATAAAATTAGTTAAATTTAATAAATAAATGTATAAAATCTTTATCAAAAATATGAAGTTGTATAAATAAAAAAACATTGAAGAAGAAAATATATATTGAGTAAATCAAGTAAATATAAAAGAAGAAAAAAATTTGATATAATATTGAAGAATATGACACTGCAATAATAGAAAGACAACAAAGTAAGAAATTCAAAAGTAATGTATATTTTGTAAAAAATTATTCAATCGATATAAATTGAGTTAGATATTATTATTATTGAAGAAGAATGAGAGTTCAAAATTTTTTCTGTTAATAGAAATAAAATATATAAATAGAATATTACTATTTAGTAAGTGTATGAAGTATACATATTTTTTTCCTATTTCTAAGAAACAAAAAATTATTTTTGCCTATGTAATAATACTACTTCTATTTTTCTTTTGGTTCGAAGACAAACCGAATATGTAATAATATTAGTGGAATTTTAATAACACCAGTACTACTTCTATTTTTCTTTTACTATTAATTAGATTAAATTTTATCCTCTGATTACCTGTGAGCTGGTCACAATACAAATTGGGTTGTGACACTCTCACAGATTTTAAATGAATTAATTTTTATTTTTATTTGTTTATTTATTAAGACATCATATTTAATTTGTTTAGTTTCAATATAATTGGAAAAAATACAGGAAATGTTTAGAATATAAGTCCAACATGAGTAAGTTGATATTTATTTTTTTTATTTTTCTCTAAAATTTAATACATATTAGTATAGAATATTTTCATGTTTTTCGCAAATAAATAAAAATGGATGTTTAAATGGTTTAATTAAGTGTCAAATAATTTATTAAAAATAAATTTTAAGAGCTATATAAGATCTATGAATTTTCTATGGACTAATAAGTAAAATAAATAAAAGATAATATTCAATTAAAATTAATAAGAATCGAGAGAGAATTTGAAATTAAATATAATGAGCTTAAGCTATACTTTCATTGGTAGGAATTTTATATATATATATATAAGAGGTAACTTACAACTCAAGAAACCAATAAAGTAAAAATAACTAAATGTCATAATTGTAAAAACAACTCAAGTTGGAACATAGTTGATCGATATTTTCAACTTGGATAATATAAGAGATAATATGAGAGATTTTCAATTGTATTAAAGGGAATACTAGAGGTATTCCAAACCCAACAAATACACAACAAGCATTGACAATCAAGGACCAAACAAAATTAAGAAGCCAAACCTACAAAAAAAAAATCGGTGAATCATAATCTGTGTTTTTGTGTTTGAGTTAAAGAGACAAGAGTTGTTGTAATGTTTGCAGTTGAAGTCATAATCTGTGTTTTGTGTTTGAGATGTTTGCATTAGCAGGAGAATTTTGTTTTGGGTTTGAAAAATTATAATAATTTATAATAATTAAAAAACATTAAATAAATAAAAGAAAAAATAAATATATAATAAAATGACAAAAGCATCCTTACTAGATTTTTCCTTGCCTAAAAATTTATAATATTTAATTAATTGTATCTAAAAAAGTAAAATGAAACGTGGACCAAGATAACTTAAAATATATATATGCCCTTCGGACCGAGACTACTCAATTTACTATTACTTAGTTTATTTTTATATTACAATCGACATGCCATACGGACCGAGACTACTTAATTTGTATATCCTTTATATGAATTTTCTTAACACTTATTATATTATATTTATTTACTATTTATAGGGACATTACGCGATCCGTGGGAACGCACGGCTAGATGAATACTTAATTATTTCATTTACTTTTTCTACTAAAATATACATTATCGACGGGTCAAGACTACTTAATTTATATATCTTTTATATACGTTTCTTGACCATCACTATACTATATTTATTTATTATTGATAACGATATTGCGCAACATGTGCGAACGCACGCGTAAATGACTATTTAATTATTTCATTTATTTTTTCTACTAAAATATAAATTTTTGACGAGTCGAGACTACTTAATTTGTATATATTTTATATACATTTCTTAACTATCACTATACGATATTTATTTACTATTTATACAATATTGTGCGACCTGTGTGTTGCACGGGTCCTTTGCTAGTAAATACATAAAAGTGTGTTAACTTATCCAAAACTGACAATACTTGTTCCTTCAAACTACGTTGACAATACTTGTTATCTCATACACTATCTATCACTTGAAAATTGAATCCTTCCTTCTTTCCATCTCTTCACTTTTTTTATTTTAGACCTAAGTTCACGTTTTTTATTAACTTATAATTTTATTTAAATAATATTTTTTATATAATTTGAACAATAAATTAAAAAAAAATTACAGAGAACACAAATATATAAATGTTTATATATAATATTTTTCTTTATTCTTACACAATTATATAAAATTAATATTTAAAAACCTAAATATACTATTTACGTCGCGTCCTCTCCAACGGGCTACTCCTCCCCTCGCCTGACACCCATCTCTGTCTCCGCAACCGACAAAGGAACTATCGGTGGCCGGTAAGACAGACGATCCCATACCATAAAGTATATAACTAAAACAAATATCATGAATCCGAATATAGTTATGGCCCACAACTTCCATGTAATTTGTTCAGGGGGCTAGAGGGGTTGTAGTCGTGGTGGTCGTAGGTGGTACCACTCATGTATGAAGGTGGCTTGCTTAACGGAGGCAGCAGCGGAGGGTCAGAATAACGGGAAGTCATCTACAATATTATAAACACTAATATTATTTTTTGAGTCAAGATTAAAACTAACAGCACAAACGCGAATAAACACACCTAGTTGAAAAGCCAAAAGAGATTATATTAAATAACCGACTAGGTATCAGCAATGCCCAAAAGTTACAAATTGTTACAAACCACATCCATTTTGTATTAAAACAAAAGATTAAAAACAAAACTACATGGAACTGAACCATTCTTGCTCAACATCAATGTGAATAAAAACTAATACTTTGGATTTCTAAATGGTTCTCTGACGTTCATCCTTGGTCCCCTAGTGATGTAGATCAGGAGAGACTCACCTGGGTCAAAATCTTTGGGTTACCATGCCATGAGTGGGGAGATTTTTTTTTTAAATTTATAGCTGGAATCACAGGAGTTTTTGTTAAGATGGATGAAGATACGAGGAAACACTTGAGATTTGATGTAGCTAGAATCTTGATTCGTACAAAGTTCGCTATGTCTCTTAATGAAGTTATCAATGTAGATGTGAATGATAGTGTGTATAGAATCAAGATAGTTGAAGATTCATTTGGCCCTTATACGAGTGATCAGGATAGGTCCAAAATCTCATGCTTTGAAGAAGATAGTTCAGACGTCGTTGAGTCTGATTCTGATCAGGAAGGCGTTGGGGAGCTCTGGGAAAATTCCTTTAAGGTTTTCAGTTCTCAATCGAAGTCGTCTGGGTCTCTTTATCAAGACGTGGTGGAAACTGAAAATAGGAGCTCTGCTAAAGTTTATGAGATTCAAGCTTATGAAGACGAAAGGGATCTTCCAAATTTGTTGGTTTCTGAGGATGCTGGTATTCATAGTGTGGAAGTTAGGGACCATGCCACTCCAACTCAATATAGGGCTTTACTTCCTGTTATTGTTGGGGCACCTGTATCAGGCATATTGGCAGGTGCGTATGATGGTGAAAGTGTTGACAAATGCCAATCTTCTGGCTCTGGCCCTGATCACGTCACTTCTTCCCTTGAGATTCAAGGTAGAGTTGTAGTGAGTTCTCCATGTGAAGGTACGACTAGACAAGCATCTTCTCCTTTGTGTCATGTGATTCCTGCTGTAGCTGAGATTGGTTCTCTGACTGGTGATATTTTTTTTTGGGGGGGGGGGGCTCCCTTAAAGAAGAAGAAAAAGAAAATCATCGAAGACATTTATCAGAAGATAAAGATTCCTTTCTGCCCTTCTTATTACGCTACTTTGTTGCACGCTGAGAGTAATTACCCTAGGTCTGTTAAGGCTCAATCATGTCAGAATGGGGGTTCAAAGGACTACTTGGTTTCATCACCGGTCGTAAAAGCATCTGAGTCTATTGATAATTCTATTTCTGATTCTGGTTTCCTTCATAATAATTCTAGGATTAAGAAGAGAATAGAGAACCTTCCTGCTAGGGTTTGGGATTCCATTAAGTCTCTAGGTATTGAAGCGGAGGAAGACGATGAAGTTTTTGAAAATATTTTGAGAAATCTTGAGGAGGCAGACAGGAAATCAAAGAAAGGCAAGAAAGTGACTGCTACAGGTTCAACATGAACTTAGTCACATACAACATAAGAGGGTGTGAGGGTGTCTTGAAGAGGCATAAAATCAGAGATACTCTTCGCAAGGCAGGTGCAGAAATTTTTTTCGTTCAGGAAACTAAACGTACAGAAATGACGGACTCACTAGTAAATAGTATATGGGGAGATACTTTCTGTCAGTGGTCTGCTAATAATTCTAATGGATTATCAGGAGGTTTAGTTACTATTTGGTAAGAAGGAATTTTGGAACCTATATGCAGTTATAGGGGCATAGATTTTTTAGGTTTGTAAGTTATCTGGAGAGGTAAGAAATGTTATTTGTTCAACATCTATTCTCCCTGCACTATCATAAAGAAAAGGGAGTTATGGTCCCACCTCATTAATCTTAAAAATAATTTGGATCCTGGTGAGTGGATCCTTGGTGGTGACTTTATTCTATTAAGTCTGCTGCTGAACAAATTGGATACACCACCCTTAATAGAAGACATATGCTGGAATTTTCTGAGTTTATTAATTCAATGGGTTGCGTGGATTTGCCTCTCTTTGGTTTCAAATATTCTTGGTTTAAGCCGAAAGGTAAGATATGCAGCCGTCTGGATAGATTCATTATCACACATGGTGTTTTCAATGAATGGAATATGGTCAATCAAAGGATTGGTGATCGCGATGTGTCCGACCACAGGTCAGTGTGGATTTCAGCAAAAAACATAAACTGGGGGCCCAAGCCTTTTAAAGTTATGTCGTGTTGGTTCGATCACTCAAATTTTCTACCTTTTATCAAAAAAGAATGGGAAGAATTCCAGGTTGTTGGCAAGGCATCCTTTATCCTGGCTAGAAAGATGCAAAATCTCAGAGAAAGGCTTCGCTGGTGGAATATTAACGTATTTGGATGGGTTGATCCCAAAATCAAGACGGTTTCTGGTGTCATAAATGGGATTGAAGACCTGTTCATCCTAAAAGGAGGGGATTTAACATTTGAGGAATTTTCAAAAAGGAATGCTGCAGAAGATGATCTTTGGAAATCTTTAATGATTAAAGAAAGCATTCTAAAACAAAAATCAAGGCTGAAATGGAATGCTGATGGCGATGGTAATACTAAATTTTTTCACGCTGCTTTGACGAATCGTATTAATATGAACACTTTCACATCAGTCTACGTCAATGATAAAATGGAGAAAGATGTTAAGAAGGTCAAAGATGCTGTCAAGGAGCATTTTGCTAAGAGGTTCAACAGGGTTTCTAGACCTTTTCCTTTTGTTGGTGAGTCAGGTTTGAAGCGTCTTTCTAGTGTGGATAGAGAGGACCTCGAGACTGCTGTGGATGCAGATGAGGTCAAAAGGATAGTGTTTGAGTGTGCTGGGGACCGCAGCCCCGACCCTGATGGGTTTTGCTTCGAATTTTTCAAACGATGTTGAAGTATAGTAGGAAAGGACTTCACAAACTGTATTTTAGATTTTTTTCAGGGCGAGAAATTACATAAAGTTTTTGCCTCATCTTTTGTGGTTCTCATCCCTAAACATGACTGTCCTAAGAGCCTTGATGACTATAGGCCTATATCATTAATTAGCTCTGTGTACAAAGTCCTGTCCAAGATCTTTGCCAATAGACTTAAGAAGAAAATTAGAGGGGTCATATCAAACTCCCAAACAGCTTTTATAGAAGGCAGGAATTTGGTAGATGGTGTCCTTGTCCTAAATGAAGTCATCGACTTTGCTAAGCGTTCCAAGAAAGAGCTCATGCTTCTCAAGGTTGATTTTGCCAGAGCTTATGATTGTATTAAGTGGAATTATTTAAGGGATGTCATGAAGATTATGGGGTTCGGTAAAATATGGATGTCGTGGATGGAGTTCGGGGTATTTAACAGTTTTGCCTCTGTTTTGGTTAACGGAAGTTCTACCTAGGATTTTGGCGTCTATAGAGGTCTTAAACAAGGGGACCCCCTTGCCCCTCTTTTATTCACGATTGCTGCAGAAGGCCTCGCAGTACTTATGAGAAGAGCGATTGATAGCGCCTCCTTTTCAGCTTTCAAAGTTAGTCCAGAAGTTTTCTTTCATTTGTTGCAATATGCGGATGATTCGATTATCCTAGGGGATGGATCATGGAGGAATATTTTGGCAGCAAAGTCTATTCTTAAAGGCTTTCATTTAATCTCTGGTCTGGATATCAATTTCAATAAGAGTTCCCTCTTCGGTATTGATGTAGATGAATCGATGCTTTCGGCTGTTGAACTTTACCTTGCGTGTAAGATCTCTCCCTGCCCTTTTAAATTTCTAGGCATTCATATTGGGGGAAACCATAGAATAGTTTCCTTTTGGAAACCAATTATAGATAAGGTTCACTCTAGACTGAGTTCTTGGAAAAGTCGATTTTTATCTATGGGAGGAAGAGTTACTCTGATTAATTCTGTCCTCGCAAACCTTCTGATACACTATATGTCCTTTTACAAACTCCCTGTCAAGGTTATTCGGATTCTCACTTCTATTCAAAAGACTTTCTTGTGGAATGAACTGGTTTCCAAAAAGGGTGTGTCGTGGGTTTCTTGGAATATGGTGTGCAAAAAGACAGAAGATGGAGGTTTAGGGGTGAAAGATATCAAAATCTTCAATAGAGCATTGATGTTTAAGTGGATATGGAGAATTTTGGCACAGCAGGAAACTTTGTAGATGAACTTAATTGATGTTCGTTATTCTAATCATACGTTCGAATTCCATTCTGGTGTGAGTTTTAAGTATTCTGTTTCTTCTTCTATTTGGTGGCGTGATCTGTTACAGGTATCTACCTCTTGTGGTATTGATACTGTTTCTGGATGCATATCTTATAAATTAGGCAAGGGCGACAGAGTTTCCTTCTAGCTATCTAGGTGGGCTGGCCTTAAGATTCTTGTCGAGGAGTTCAATGATTTATTTTTATTAGCAGAAAATAAGGGCTGCTCTGTGGCAGACAATGGTGCCTGTTTTAATGGGTCGTGGGCCTGGGACATTAAAGGTGATTATTCTTCTCTACCTGAGCAAAACCGCCTGCTGTCTGAGTTCCAGCCGATTGAAGGAGAAAGGGACTCGGTCTCTTGGTTACTTAATTATGCTTCTATTTTCTCTGTTTCGTCTATGTATAATTTTATGCAGGAAAAGCTGGCTGTTCCTGACTCAGGTATTAGTGAAGAATTCAGAGCTGCTTGCAAACTCATTTGGCTTGCCCAGGCCCCCTTTAAAGTGAAAGTGTTTGGTTGGCGGGTGATGCACAAAAGAATTCCGTCGCGAGACAATCTATATCGTAGAGATATCATTACCAATAGACACGAATTGCCTTGCCCCTTCTGTTTTCTTCATACTGAAACGGTGGAACATCTTCTCTTTCAATGTCATAAATCCGTTCTGGTTTGGAATTTTGTGTGTAATTGGTTAGGTATACCAGATATTTTTGTTGGATCTATGATGAACCATTTATCCTGTTAGGTGGCGGGGTGTGTCAGTAGGAAATCCCAAGTTACTAATGTTGTTGGATTTTGGTTGATAATTTGTTGGGTCATTTGGGCGTCTCGAAATAAATTTATTTTTAGGGATGAATTTTGGGATATGGATACGATTTCGAATCGTATTCTTACTTTCTCTTGGTGGTGGATAGGTAAGATACACAAGAGTTTATATATTTGTAACTATTACACTTGGGTAAACTCCCCTGATGATTTTTTGTAGTCCTTGATTTTAGGTAGGTCTATTGATGTATACGGGTTGAGATACCCCCTATTGTATCCCTGATTTATATAATTTTGCTAGATTATCAAAAGAAAAAAAACCAAATAACATCATTTTAACAATAATGTACATCACAAAATTGAAGTAAATAAAAATAATAAAATTACTAAAATTTGGTGAGCATAATGTTGTTGAACTTAGGTTAATTAATTACTAATCAGTAAGTGTATGATAAGAATATACTATAAATGGCAAGTTTCAAAATACAGATTTAAGCATAAATATTGACAACTTGTGCAGAGGATAAAAGAATATGCAAAATTGAAGAATAGGAAAGATGATAGCAGTATTGCATTTGTTGTTTACTAATTAACATGTAAATACCTTGATAAATTGAAATAATAACATTTAATAAGAAAGGGCAGAGAGAGGTAGAATAAGAAATGTCATAATATATAATTTTATTAAAATAATATATATATATTGAGAACTAAAATTGTCAGTGCAGATCCTTGATGTGGTGGTGTGAGCCACTTTGGTGCGGTTTTGTGGAGTTGACTTATAAAATTAGCATTCTAATGTCTAAGTAAAATTTTTAATAAAGTAAATAGAGCAAGTTATGGATTGAAACAATATATATATCTTTTTTTTTTCTCAAGCGGTGGTATTTATATAGTGGGTGAAATTGAATCTTTCTTGCTTTGTCCATGAGGTCGATCCAAAATAATTGCTCCTAAGGCATGCTATAGCGTGGTGCTTGAGAATTCTTTCAAAGAGTTGGGTCGAGAACTTTTAGTCAAGATCATATGATGAGAAGTGAAAAAGGCCTAGAGACAATTTTATTAAATGTATATCTCGCCATTAGACATTTCATAGGTTTTTTGCATGTGACCTTAGGTTTATAGGTTATGGCGTGTATATTATATAAATGACACTGGAGTGCACTCAAGTGTTGTTAGATTTTTGAAGTATCATTTGGACCGTTGATTTTTCACATTCCATTTATTTTCATTCTATAACAGTGATTCATTAGTAGTGTTTTGGATCCCAACATTATTAAATACACACATCATACATAAAAAATACACCACTTATAACATTTTTTTTTTAAATTTTAAATCCAGTATATATTTAAAAATAAATTTTACTTTTTATTTTTAATGCTTTATAATATTAATTAAGATCTATTTAATCATTATATATATATATATATATATATATATATATATAAATAATGTATGAACTTTAAAGCACAAGACACAATGCTGGACATTTATTAAAAAAATATTATTTTCAATTTATTTCATATTAGTAAAAAGGGGGAAAATATTATTAGAAAATAAATAAAACAATAACTATAAGTCACAACATAATAAAGGCTTAAATTCACTTTTAATCTTTTTAATTGAATTTTTTTAATTTTTAATTCTTCAATTTTAAAATCTACTTTTTTAATCTTTGAATTTTACTTCTCTTAAAATATGGTTGGTTACTTTTCAATTTCGTAATGTAACACTGATGACTAGGATATAAAAACTATTTTTAATGGTGTGAAATGCTTTATTAGAATAACATTTTTGAATACTTTTTATAGAATTATTAAAAATTAAAAAATTGGTTTTTAATAAATTAATTAACTAAAATTTGGAAATGCTTTTCATTTCATCACATGTCCACTTCGCAAAGGCCAATTTTCTTTTCAACCCACTTATGTAATACTTTTTATATGTTTTAATTTTATGTAAAAAATAATAAAAAATGAAAACCAACAACTCCAATTTCCTCAAACATCATTAATCATATGTCTAACATTTGTGAATAAATTTTTCAAAGGTACAATTCTATAAATATAAACAAGACAGAAAAATAAATTCAAATTACTGAAATATAACTGATCGTACCTAGATCAGACAGTATATGGTGGCCAACAACGTCTTGTGGACTTCAGCTCCGGTGCGGTTGAAAGACGGCCGGGGGGGGGGGGGGGGTGTACCTGCAAGGTACTCCGACGCTCAAGTAAGGCAAAGGTCAAGTAAAAGCAAGTATAAGGTTAGAGTGTAAAAGAGTGTGTAACCTGACCCTCTCAAGTGAGAGAGTATTTATAGAGAGCCCCCAGTGCGGGGTCAACGGTTACTTGCACTAGGCTAGATTGCAAGGCCCAATCCAAGTAACTGTCAGGGCTTACGTGGCATAGTGAAGACCAGCACGTGGTCTTCGCCCTGGGGTAACCGTTCCTAGATCTCCGGAGTTAGGGCAGACCGATTCCATCGGAGTGGGTGGTTACATGAGAACGTGTCCTCGCGGGGAGGAGTCTTGCGTGTCGGGGAGAGATGTGTCCTCGCGGGGAGGAACTTATGTGCAGGAGGAGAAGACTCCTCGGGGGAGGAGAACTTGAGTGTCGGGGAGGAGCGAGGTCGGGGAGGCTTAGCGCCCCGCCCGACGCTCTATACCGTGCGTGTACCCGACAATGTTGAGGAGGGTATGAGCTCGACATGGGTCGTGCTAAGAGGCCTTTGATGGGCCATCTCAAGACGTGTGGATTGGGCATGCTCGATTAAGGGGCAGACCCCGACCCAATCTAGAACAGGAGCCCCCAAGTCGTTGCTCTGAGGTGTCAGGGTAATGACTTTAGGGTCAGCACTACGTCGAGGACGTGTCCAACCGGGGAAGGGACTCTGAACGAGGCACAGTATGTTGACCGGGCAAAAACAAATCGATCTGATCTCGCTAGACTGGCCGCGGATGGGCGACGTCGCGGGAATACGAGAAGTCTGAAATGAGGTGAATGAAAATACGTGTGTTGGGGAATGAAACGACATGCTTGGGGGAATGTGTGCCACGTGTCGCCACTAATCATTGCCTAGGGCGGCTATGCTAGGGTAGCGTAATCGATTGCCTAGGTGCCCTAGAGATTTGTGAGAGCCCTATAAATAGGGGTCATCTCGTCCCATTTGCACTTTTGCTCCCCTTTTTCTTAGATTCACTCTTTTCTTCCGTCTCTATTTCGCCACCGTACGCCGCCGCCAACTGCCGTGCCGGAACCCTATCGGAAGCGTTTTTCAAGTAAGTTTCTCTTTTTTCTCCTTTCGTTTGCATTTATAGGGTGGTTTCATGGTGAACTGATGAAGTTCTCATGGAAATCACGAAATCTCCGGCGAAAACGGCGGGATTTCATAGTTTCTTTTTGCATATCGCGGGGAGAAGGGATGAGTATCCCGGGGACACGACGAATGTCCCGAGGACACAAGATGAAACTCTCGGGTTCCTCGCCAATATCCCTTTTGTGTGAGGGAATCCTCCCCGAGCAGCGCACCGGTGACCTGAGGATGGTCTCGGGGACGCTCGTCAGTTGTCTCGGGGACGCGGACGAGCGCGACCGTCTCGAGATCTCGACGCTCCCTCTTCGCCCTTTCACTTGAACAGCGGTGGAGGGGTGAATTTGATATGGATCATCGAATTCACCGTTTCCTTCTGCTTTTCAGGTATATGGAAGCTCTGTCCATTTCTGTGGCTGTGGGATCGTTGGACGTCAACGACCAACCCGACTCTCCAATGGCGCCAATCACTAGGGTCGAGGAACGTCCCCTCGCGGAGTAGGTCAGCGATGAGCCATTGAACATGGCTTCCCATTTTGTTGACGAGGACAAGGACACTATTTCTTGCACAGTCGAGCACCAGCTGGTGGGTTCCTCGAAGTCGTGGAAGGTATTTTGACCTCAAGCACACCATCGCATATGCTCGACGTAACGAGGGATGAGGTTCCCTCTTTACGAGTTCATGTTCGACAAGGCGGGGGTGGCGTCTGGCCTTTACAGATTTTCAACAAGCGGTATTTGTTTTGTTGCGCCTGGCGCCTTCGCAGCTCCACCCCAACTCCATCGCTTTCATTCGAGCTTTCGAGCTCGTCTGTAAATATCTCCGAATCGGGGCAACCGTGCCTCTCTTCTTTCGCATCTTCCACCTCTAGCGACAGGTCTCCGATGGCAGACACGACTGGGTGTCTTTCAAATAAACGAGCAGTCTCTTCCACACCTACTTGGATTTTGTTCGTGACTTTAAGTACCGGTATTATATCGTTAGGCCGGTCACGCTTGAAGCTGTGAATTCGGTGTACTGCCGAGTTTCTCGCGAAGTGGATGGGCAAATGGAGGAGGTCCTCGAGCCAAGATTCCCCTTGTTCTGGACAGAAGAACACTTCAAAAAGGGGACGGACAGCTACAAAGCCAATCCTGGCCGTTTGGACGAGGGGGATCGTCTGGCTTATGAGAGGATAGTCGCTTTCGTCAACGAGTTTAATAAAGCCAAGGTCGTGACGATGGATGGGGAACCTGTCTGAGGTGATGATGGTCATTTGTTAATGAAGAGGCGTTTAATCAATACGAGGGCCCTCCTCGAGACGTTCTCCGATGAGGAAGCCCTCGAGCTGCTGGGTAGTGACATCCTCTTCGACTTACTTTTTCTTCGCGTCCTGGTTTCTGATTTACTGACACTTACTTTCTTTTTGCAGGTAAGATGTCGACTGCCGAGGAGTGCTTCAAAAAGTTGAAGGCTAACCGCATTGCAAAGAAGAGAGGCAAAAGTCGCATCGAGCAGCTCCGAGCACAGGAATCCGTTCCCACCCTGACAACCGGGGGTTCCTCTGGCTCTCTCCAGGATAGTGATTCTCCCAGCCCTCAGAGCTCCCCGAAGAGGCAGCGGGTTGTAAGCACAGTGGACATCGACCTTACTGAGAACGAGAGCCCCCCTGCTGTGAAATTTATGCTTCCGCCTTGTCACTCGAGGCCGAACTTCTTCATGGGGAATAATCCCTATGCGTGGGTGCCCCCGAAGCTCAGGCCATCTTGGGCATGGACAAGGTTTCTCAGAGAAAGGCGATGGTGGAGGATGTGTCTACGGTGATGCGGGTCTGTGCTGCCGCCTTAGTTCTGATTGACGAGGCGTACTCCGAAGACGAGCTAAACAATTTGCGAGAGAGTTTCAGGTTCATCTCAGCCGAAATGGAGAAGGTGGGCAAGGAGCTGGCTGACTGCAAAATCCAAAACCAGGCCCAGGTCGAGCTTCAAGGGAAGTTGGAGGAAAGGTTGAAGAATGTTGAGGAGGAGCGGAAACGCCTCTTGACGAGGGAAGTCGAGCTTGAAGAGGAGAGGGATCGTCTCTCGGCGAGGAACGCCAAGTTGGAAGAGGCAGTCCGCCCGACTGATGAGGAAACCAAAGAAGACAGGTTGCTGACTTCACGGGTAGCGCTGATAGCGAAGCTAAGGGAAGCCGAGCAAGATAACCTCGTGGCGGCTGACATAGGTTTCAAAAATGTCATGCAACAGCTTCAGGTTCTCAACCCCGACCTCATAACAGAAGGGACTGACCTCGACTACGAGGTGATCGATGGTCAGATCATACGGCCGATGTAGGAGGACGAGGTTGTCGAACACGAACAGCCCGAGGGGACCGTCGCCGAGTAGGTTTTTCCTTTCTCATTCTGTTTGGCCTGCATGCCATTTTTTCTTTGTAATGATTTTGTCCCGGCCTGTGTGCCAGGGCTTCTGATACTTGTTTGTAATATCTGTACACCGGCCTTCTGCCCGTTTTAATGCATTTTTGTTTATCCGCTAGTGTGTTGTTTGTATAGTTTTAATTGTGTGTGATGTTATTGTATTTGCTATACTTTGTTTATTTTTGTCTAAGTAATATACTTTGGGGATTTGCTCGACATCAATAGCTCCCGACCGCGTGGAGAGCTGGTCGGGTGGTCGGAGATGTGTTCCGACCTTCAACGAGGCTAAGAGCTCGGTCGAGGTCTTAGCGTCTTGGCGTGAACTTCCCATCGTGAGCTGGGTGTTCTGCCTAATTGGTACAAAGACGGAGGATCTCGATCGAGGTATCCCCGTCAAATCAAAAGTCCTAGCGCACACACAACGCGACCTTTGATCACCGTGTTCTGTATAGGGGTGTCGCGCTCGTACCTTATTGCGTCCCTGTAATCGCGGTGCTAGTGAGTCGCGGGCAGTGCTTAACTGTAGTATTGTTTGAGCTTCTCAGCGTTCCATGGTCGAGCAAGTTCTCCCCCGTGCAGATTTTCGAGAAAGTATGCTCCTGTCCCCGTTTTCACGCAGACGCGGTACGGGCCCTCCCAGTTCTCAGCGAGTTTGCCTTCTCGCGAGTCTTTCTAGTTCCTTCGTAGGATGAGGGTGCCTACTGGAAAATCACGTTTGATGACTTTGTCGTTATAACGCAAAGTTATTTTCTGTTTAAGTGAAGCTTCTCGGAGAGAAGCATCCAAACGAGTCTCCTCGACGAAGTCGAGTTCTTCCCGCAGGGCTTCGTCGTTCGCGTCTCCGTTAGGGGTGGGAATAGGCCAGGCCAACTAACAGGGGCCTATGGCCTAGCCTACATAGGCTCAGGCCAGGCCAGGCTTTTTCTTAAATAGAAAAGGCCTAGGCTTTTTTATAAGCCTATTTAGCTAAAGAGGTTAGGTCACAGGCCGTAAGAAAAGCCTTTTAAGCCTATCAGGATGACCTATTTAAGAAAAAATCAATAAATTTATTATTATTATATTCTATTTTGTACTTTGAATTAAAATACGAAAATAAAACTTAGTTATCTTGAAGAACTTATGAAAATAAGTTGAAAACACATTATAAACAATGTCATAAGTTATTGTCATAAGTTTTTCTCATAAGTTATCTTCAACAAATAGTATCACCAAACTTATGCTAATAAGAAAAATTGAACGAGACAATGAAAACAAACATTTAATCTCAATGATCTTTTAACTTGTTAGTCTATTTAACATTAGTTAAATTTCTTATTTACAGATGTTCAAAAGAAGTAGGCTTTTAAATAGGCTAGTAGGTTAACCAGGCCTTCGAAAAGGCCAGGCTTAGGCCTAAAAATAAGCCTATGATAGGCTACAGGCCAGGCTTAGGCTTTGAATTTTTTAGCAGGCCAGGCTCAAGCTTGGCAAAGCCTAGCTCGGCCCAGCCTATTCCCACCCCTAGTCTCCGTTGAGGGGGGCTTCCGTCCTCCTCGAGGGTTCCCTGATCTCCACGGGGATCACCGCTTCCGTTCCGTAGGTTAGACGAAAAGGGGTCTCCCCGGTCGTGGAATGCGGGGTTGTCCGGTAGGCCCAGAGGAAGCTGTGTAGCTCCTCGACCCACCGTTGTTTGGCGTCGCCTAATCGACGTTTCAATCCTCGGAGGATTACTCTGTTCGCCGCCTCGACCTATTCGTTCGTTTGAGGGTGCTCGACCGACTTGAAGTGCTGCTTCGTGCCTAGTTTGGAGACGAAGTCTTGGAAGTTCATGTCGGTGAACTGTGTTCCGTTGTCGGTGACGATGGCTTGGGGTACGCCGAATTGGGCGAGGATGTTCCGCTTGTAGAAACGTAGTATGTTGAAGGCCGTGATTTTGGCCAATGCTTCCGCCTTAATCCACTTCGTGAAGTAGTCCACCCCGACGATGAGGTATTTGTTTTGATACGACCCCTGGACGAAAGGTCCGAGGATATCCATCCCCCACCATGCAAACGGCCACGGGGAGGACAGTGTTTTGAGCTTATTAGGAGGAGCGAGGTGCATGTCCCCATGTCGTTGGCATCTATCGGACTTCTTGACGTGTTCCTTGGCGTCCTGTTGCATGGTGGGCCAGTAATACCCTGCTCGAAGCGCCTTACAGGCTAATGATCGCCCCCGAGGTGCTGCGCATTGATTCCCTCGTGGATCTTGGTCTCCTCGACGCACCTGAGGAAGGGGATAGAGAACCCTTATCGGTATAGCTTGTCCTCGACTTTCCTGTATGAGCATGCCCTCCGCTTGACCATTCCCGCTTCCTTGGGATCTTCGGGCAGTTTGCCCGTCGTGAGGTACTCGTACACAGGGGTCATCCAGCAATTGCTGTCACCAATGGCGTTTACGTCTGCCCCTGGAGCAGGTTTGCCAATGCTCGGCCGAGAAAGCACTTCTTGTATGATGGATTTTTTCTCCTTTCTTCTTTGGGCTTGCCAATTTGGACAAGACATCCGCTCGGGTATTTTGCTCGCGGGGGATGTGAGTTACTTCCGCGGAGGTGAACTTTTTCATCTTTTCTTTCACCAAGATTAAGTATTCGACGAGGTTGTCGTTCTTGGCCTGGTACTCTCCTCGGACTTGCGAGGCTACGAGTTGGGAGTCGGTGAAGATTTTGACCTCCTTGGCGCCGAGGTCCCCGGCCAGCCGAAGTTTGGCGAGGAGAGCCTCGTACTCCGCTTGGTTGTTCGACATCGGGAAGGATAGTTCGAGGGATACCTCAATCAGGATACCTTCCTCGTTTTTGAGGATGATGCCCGCCCCGCTTCCCTTCGGGTTGGATGCTCCGTCGACATAGATCGTCCATTTTTGGTATCCGTTGGTCGAAGGTTCTAGGACGGTCATCTCTGGCACAAAGTCGGCCAATACCTGAGCCTTCAGGGCTTTCCTTCCCTGGTATTGGATGTCAAACTCGGCGAGTTCGAGCGACCACCTGAGCATCCTCCCCGCCCTATCCGGTCGTCCAAGGAGTTGCCTTATAGGCTATTCGGTCCTGACGACAACAGTGTGGGCGAGGAAGTAGTGGTGTAGCCTCCTGGCCGCGGTGACGAGGGCCAGGGCGACTTTCTCTATCTGCTGATACCTGAGGTCGGGGCCTTGGAGGGCTTTGCTCGTGAAGTAAATTTGTTTCTGCCCGTCCAGGGTTTCCTGAATGAGGACAGCGCTGACCGCTTCACTCGTGATTGCGAGATATAAAAAAAGTGTCTCCCCGCTCTCAGGTCGTGAGAGGACCGGGAGTTGCGATAAGACTTGTTTTAGGTGGAGGAGTGCCTGCTCGCATTCTTCGCTCCATTCAAACTCCGCTTTTTGTCGAAGAAGTTTGAAAAATGGGAGTGCGTACTGCGCAGACTTGGCGACAAAGCGGGAGAGGGCGGTGAGCATCCCGTTCAATGATTGTATTAACTTCTTTGAGTCCGGAGTAAGGATCTCGGAAAAAGCTCTACACTTGTCGGGGTTGGCTTCGATTCCTCGCTCTGTGATGTAGTAACCGAGGAACTTACCTGCCCAAACTCCGAAGGTGCATTTGTCGGGATTGAACCTCATGCGGCACTTCCTCGCCGTGTTGAACACCTTCTAGAGGTGTGCGGCATGGTCGACTTCTTCCGCGGATTTGACGATCATGTCATCCATGTAGACCTCAAGCATGTCGCCGATTTTAGCCTGAAAAACCTTATTCATCATCTGTTGGTAGGTCGCACCGGCGTTCTTCAGACCGAAGGGCATCACGTTGTAGTAGTAATTGCCCGACTCGATCATGAAAGTCGTGTGCTGTTTGTCGACCTTGTCCATGGGAATTTGGTTGTATTCCGAGTATGCGTCCATGAAGGATAATAGTTTGTAACCTGCAGAATTGTCGACCAGCTGGTCGATGTTAGGCAAAGGATAGCAGTCTTTCGGGCAAGCCCGGTTAAGATCAGTATAATCAACACACATCCTCCATTTTCCATTATTCTTTTTTACGAGTACAACGTTGGACAGCCAGGTTGTGTATCTGGCTTCTGAAATAAAATTCGCCTCTAGGAGGTCTTTTACAGCTTTTTCAGCAACCTCCGCTTTTTCGGGAGACTGCTTACGCCTACGTTGAGCTATGGCCCTAGCGGCCGGATCTACTGCGAGCTGATGGCAAGCCACCTCGGGGTCAAGGCAAGGCATCTCGGAGGCGCTCCATGTGAATAGATCAGCGTTCTCCCTTAGACATGCCTTCAGCTGCTCCTTCGCCAGGTCGGGAATCCTGGTGCCAATCTTCACGTTACGGTCTGGATCGTCCCCGAGGACCACGAGCTCAAAGTCTCCGTCTGGGATGGGGCGCGTTGGGTGGAGAGGTCGCCCGTTGTTTTCTGCCTGGAGGTCGAGGTATTCTACCCCGTCTTCATTGGGTTCGCCCGGGAACCTACTGTCGAGTTCGACCGCGTTGACGCGCGGGAGAGGTACCTGTTCGGTGTCCAGGGGTGGCTTTGCCACGGTCTTGGGTTTGGTGCCGATGGAACTCATGCGTTTGATGGCGGCGTCGAAGCATCTTCTGGCCGTCTCTATGTCCCCGTGCATCGTCACTACTCGTCCCCTGGCCGTGTAGTACTTCATTTTGAGGTGGACCCTTGATGGTACCACCGTAAGCTTAGCCAGGGTGGTCCTCCCGAGGATGCAGTTGTAAAGGGATGGACATTCGACCACCAGGAAGCGGGTCTTCACCTGTCGGGCAGTGTCTTCGGCCCTGAATGTGACCGTCAGCTCAACGTATCCCCATGGTCTGGTGGTGGTTCCGTTGAATCCCTGCAGGTCTGAGCCGACGTATGGGGTCAGATGTCTCTCGTCGAGTTGGAGAGTCCCGAAAAGGTGAGCGTACATGATGTCGACCGAGCTGCGTTGGTCGACAAGGATCCTTCGAACGTCAAAATTCGCCTTCTGAGCCCTGGCCAGGAGGGGCATAGTGGCGTTGGGCGCTCCGCCGGGGAGCTCCTCGAGATAGAAGGTGATAGGGTTTGAGTTCCCTCGCACCTTCTCGAGAGTGGTTGTCTTCGCCGATGTTGCTTATTCCAGTTCATCAAATTTCCTCTTGATCGACCCGACGGACAACTTCTCGTAACCACCCCCAGAGATGACCATTGCCTTGGGGAAGCCTTCCCAGGTGCTACGGGCAGCGACGGGCTCCTCGTGGGGGAAGGTTGCCCACATGTTGCGAATTGCTTCTTGGCCTTCAATGATTACGGGGACAAAGAAATCTTCGGGTCGAGTGACACTGAGGGCGAACTGAAGCCGACTCTCGTCGGGAGGAGGTGTCGTCTCCTCGACGTTCTGGGTTTCCCGGGAGCTGGGACGAGGAGTGTCATTCTTCTGGGCGTATTTCTTCAAGTGTCCTTCCTTGATGAGAATTTCAATTGCATCCTTGAGATGGATGCAGTCTTCTGTGACATGCCTGTGGCTCGGGTGGAACCTGCAGTACTTTGACTTGTCAGTGTTTGACTTGAGAGTAGCCGGCTTCGGAAAATGGACGCCTCCTTTCAGAAATTTTGAGTTCTGGCACTCGGAGAGTTTTCACGCGCGGGGAGCGTTGAGCGGGGTGTACTCCGTGAACCGGCCAGCTGGTTCGCGCGGTTCCCAAGGATCACGGGGGCGATTTTCTTTCTTTCTTTCTCCTCCTCGTCGGGGAGGAGAGTCTTCATCTTTGTGGATGCAAGGGCCTTCCTTGAGTCTCGACTCAAGGGCGATCTGTGCTGCCTCCGACTCCTCGAGCTCGATGAACGACTGAGCTCGTTGGAGGAGGTCCTCCAGACGGCGGGGTCTGCGGAGGCCCACGAACTTGGCAAAATCAGATCCAAAACGTAGTCCATGGATGATAAAATACTTCTTCATGTCGTCGATCGTGTGAACCTCGACAGCTTCTCTGTTGAATCTCTCAATTTAGTTCCGGAGAGCTTTGTTAGCAGACGGGTTGTTGGCCATGCTGGTGATGAACGAGAGGATTACTTTGGTTTATCGGAGGAAAAATGGGGAAGCAAGGTTTCCCACAGACGGCGCCATTGATCGTACTTGGATCAGACAATATTTGGCGGCCAGCAACGTCTTATGGACTTCAGCTCCGGTGCGGTTGAAAGACGGTCAGGGGGGGTGCACCTGCAAGGTACTCCGACGCTCAAGTATGGCAAAGATCAAGTAAAAGCAAATACAAGGTTAGAGTGTAAAAGAGTGTGTAACCTGACCCTCTCAAGTGAGAGGGTATTTATAGAGAGCCCCCAGCGCGGGGCCAACGGTTACTTGCACTGGTCTGGATTTCCAGGCCAAATCCAAGTAACTATCAGGGATTACGTGGCGTAGTGAAGACCAGCACGTGGTCTTCGCCCTGGGGTAACCGTTCCTAGATCTCCGGAGTTAGGGCAGACCGATTCCATCGGGAGTGGGTGGTTACATGAGAACGGGTCCTCGCGGGGAGGAGTCTTGCGTGTCGGGGAGAGACGTGTCCTCGCGGGGAGGAACTTATGTGCAGGAGGAGAAGACTCCTCGGGGGAGGAGAACCTGAGTGTCGGAGAGGAGCGAGGTCAGGGAGGCTTAACGCCCCGCCCGACGCTCTATATCGTGCGTGTGCCCGACAATATTGAGGAGGGCATGAGCTCGACAAGGGTCGTGCTAAGAGGCCTTTGTTGGGCCATCTCAGGACGTGTGGATTGGGCATGCTCGATTAAGGGGCAGACCCCGGCCCAGTCCAGAACAATAACAAATAAAAAAAGGAAAGAAATAGCTCACATTATGGAAGTAATTTCTTGTGTAGGAAATTAGCAATGTAACAATATTAACAATGTGGGATGCTGCAGGTATTTTAAAGATATTTCTTAAAAATATATTTTATTGTTAGTGTGAGGATTATCATAAATATGAGTAATTTTTAATCTATTCATAAATTATTTCTTTAGGATAAAATTGAAATCTATTTGTCTAAGTTGCATGACTTTGGTAATTTTTATAAGAATTTTAAGCAACAAATAAAACAATATTTTCTGCACACAGTCATAGAAGGCATTGATGAATATATACAAACTATTAATTTATTTAGTAAAAATGTCTAAAAAATAATTTTAAAAAATTATCCTAATAAACTATTCCACATCATTCAAAATTAATTTTATATTAAAATTAAAACTAAAAAACATTAAAATATGAATATCAAAAATGTATTTAAAACTAAAATAAAACTTGTTCCATGTTTAGCATCACAAAACGTACCAAAATTTTAAAATCGTTTAAAAATAAAAATAATTGACTAAAAAAAATTGTTATTACGATTTAGGTTTGAGAAAAATCAGTTTTAAAATTGGATCAAATAAAATATCAATTTTTAATAGAAGTCGATTTTAAACCGAACTCGTCAAAATATAAGTCATTTTTAAAAAAAATTAACTAATTTTATAAAAAATGGTTTTAAAAACCAAACTTAACTATAGATTTGGTTCAATTTGAATTGGTTCAAGGACCATGTATATCCCTATACATAATCAACTACTTGTCACATTTAAATCTTTATGATGTTAAAATAATAAACATTTAAGAGCGAAATGTATATCAAGAAAATCAAATAAAAATTAAAAAAAATTTGACATAATATTGTGGAATCTAACATTGCAATAAAGAAAGAAATAACAAAGTAAAAACTTTAAAAACAATATATACTTTGTAAAAAATAATTAAATCATCACAATTTAAATTGGACATTATTACTATTATTATTATTATTATTATTATTATTATTATTATTATTATTATTATTATTATTATCACCTTGCCTTAACCCCCTCGTGACCTTAAAATCTTGAGATGGACTCCTATTGATTAAAACTGACATGAAGTTGTTCATTACACCTCCCTCCATCCACCGCATCCACCTCTCACCAAATCCTATAGCCACCGTGATTTTCTTAAGGAAGCTCCACTCTACACAGTCGTAAGCCTTCACAAAATCCACCTTCATTAGAACACGCTTCTTCTTGCTCCTTTTAGCTAGGTCAATGATTTCGTTAATGACTAGAGCACCATCCAAAAGTTGCCTTCCTTCTATAAACGCCGTTTGAGACTTGGAAATAAGTTTGCCCATAACACGCTTACGTATAGAGGCCAATAACTTCGAAACCACCTTATATACGCAACCTATGAGGCTAATAGGTCTATAACTATCCAGTTCCTTCACATTATCCAATTTGGGGATCAGAGCCAAAAATGAAGAAGCCATGGCCTTTGGTAACCAAACAGTATCGTGAAAATCTTGAACGCAACCAACCAAATCCTACCCTATAATTTCCCATCAATTCTTAAGAAATTTGAAATTAAACCCGTCAGGTCCCAGACTTTTATCCACACCAGAATTAAAAACCAACTCCTTGATTTCCTCCGTACTAAATTTCCCCCCCAACCTATCGCGATCCTCCAAATATAGACTAGGAATACCAGACAAATCCAAGGTTAGTCTAGAAATACAATTAGAACGGAACCTGACCTCAAAGTTCTCTTTGAATGCTTTCTTCACACGAAATACATCATCCACACACTCATATTCAAGCTGGACATAGGAAATAGCATTCTTCCTATTTCTATTTTTGAGCATTGCATGGGAAAATTTGGAATTCTGGTCCCCATCCTGAACCCATTTAACTTTTGCCTTCTGCATTAAGATCATATCTTTGATATGCAGGTTTTTCCAATAATCAACATGAGTGTGCTCCTTTCTCTTCAAATCATGGTCCAAAATAGAGCAAGAAGATCCGGCTATACTTGCTTCAACATCATTAATAATCTCTGCTCACATTCTACGTTCAGGTCGAGCCAGCTAAATATGTGTTTATTCAACCATCTGAGTCTACCTTTCAAAAGTTGAAGCTTCTTAATAAAAACATGTGTTGCACCACCAATGATGACGAACGAATTCGATTCCTCCTTAACAAAAGAGATTAAGTCAAGATGCTCAAACCAGCAGTTAAAAACTTTAAAGGGCTTTGGATCCCACTTTATATTCCTTGCTTTGATCCATATCGGCCGATGGTCTGATAAATTTCTATTGCCAACAAATTGAACCACCGAATTCCAATTGTTCAGAAGTCCATCAAATATAAAAAATCTATCACACTGACTACAGTACCTACCATTTGAGTTCAACTAGGTGAACTTTTTCCCAGAAGTTGGCAAATCAACTAGATCCATCAATTCAATGAAAGCTCCAAAGTCCTCCTTTTCAGATTTACTATGTGAACCCTTACCCCTTCTCTCCTCCTTGTTTCTCATTGCATTAAATTCACCTCCTAAAATCCATTCCCCCGGATCCAATTTCGCTTTCGACTCTAATAACTCAGACCACAAACTTCACTTGTCAGCCAAGCAATACGAGGAATATATAATTAGTAAGTAGAAATTCCTACCCTTCCACAAGACATTGAGACCCAAAAAGCTAACACCACGAAAGTTAAAAAGAGGAACCAAAAAGTCCTTTCTCCAAATAGTCAAGTTGCCACCAGATTGTCCTCTAGAATCAATAGCAGACCATTCAAAGGAATCATCTTCCCAAAAAATATGCACCATATCAACATTCATATTCTGACACTTTCTTTCTTCAAAGAAGCACACATCCGCAAGACCGTTAGAAACAATTCACTTAATTTGCCTCCTCTTTGATTTACAACCAAACCCTCTTATGTTGAAAGAAAAAAAAATTCATCGAACATAATTTTCGACCTCCCTCTTATCTTCGATGCCCAGATTCTTGATGAAATCCCACACCTTGCTAGGAACATCCTCCACCTTTCTCACGATTTGATAATTGGATTGGTTGAAATCGGAATCTCCTATAGAAAATCACAACATAAAATTGATTCCCCGGAATAACGAGAGTTAGAGTCTTCAGCCACTGGACTATTAAGATAGAGTTGTTGGTTATAGACAATGTTAAGGTTCAGATTGGAAACCAGAATTGGGTTCTCAGCAAGGATAATGGCTTAATAGTTTGATGGGGGAAAATGAATTTTATGATTATTATAGATATCTTGCAATAACTTTTTCTTCTTGGGTCTCACTAACAAAAGTGGGCCACCCAACACCGGGTCCGAGAAAGAAATTGGATTGGAAACAGAATGGGCCAGGTCCAACTTCCAAGGCCAAGCATCCACATTGCTAATCAACCTACTAACATCAACCTCAGCTAAAGCATTACAATTACATTCCCCATGAAGAGGGCCTACTCTATCTAAGTCTGCTGCCATCGTAGTAATTGGATTTGACTTTGGCAAGTTAATAACGTTACACGAAGTACCATTACACTCCTTGACTTCTTCACTACTTCCAACATCCATCTTTTTTCCACAATCTCATTAATATCTGACACAACATCTACCACATGCTTGTGACCTATATAGCCATCATTAACCCCCCCCCCCCAGCTGTCAAAATCATTTCCATCTGCCTTGGAGACCCCGTCCGTTTTACGGCCACCTTCCGATACTCCAAGCCTAAATTCCCCATCCTCCCCATCCTCAGACTCTTCCTATGCGCCACCGTCACTTCCAGAACTATAATCCTCCGACGAACCAACCTTCATCGCCCTACCAACAGTTTCAATCCTCAAAAGACCATGAGCATCTTACAAAATTTGGATCCTATATATTATGTTATTCACCTCCACGTTGAAAACTTCATTCAAGTTAATAGCAAACTTTGTTCTAACAAGAGATCTAGCAACGTTAAGTTTTGCATGCTTCTCCGTTTCCATATCTGATCAAATGTAAACTCCAACCGTGGAAGATATGAATTTAAAGAAGTTAGAACACCACGCATGGCAAGGAAGGCCATAACAACGTATCCACGTGAGTATCTCATTGTCCACATCCTCCGGAGACCATGGATGAATGTCAGAGAACTATTTGGGTATACCCAAGATTGTTCCTCCTTAACCAGCGATACAATGTCGCCCTCTACCTCCTCCTCCAATAGACACAAATTTGCTCCCATTGAAGTTGCTTTGATACGAAAGAAACCCTCATACTGTCTTTAACGTTAATAATGTTACAACCGAAGTATTGATCATCTCACAACATGATATCATACACATAATTCAACGTGTAATTTAGGATATATCAAACACAATATTGTGTGTGAGTGTGTGAATTAATTCAATTTAATAAAAATTTAGAAAAAATGATAAAATATGAAATTAAATAAAATTAGTATAATTTAATAAATAAATGTATAAAATCTTTATAATAAATATGAAGTTGTATAAATAGATAACATTGAAGAACAAAATATGTATCGTTCAAATTAATATAAATGAAGAAAAAACTTGACATAAAATTGTGTGTGTGTGTGTGTGTGAGAGAGAGAGAGAGAGAGAGAGAGAGAGAGAGAGAGAGAGAGAGAGAGAGACCTAATAAGGTAAGATATTCAAAAGCATTATACATTTTGCAAAAAATAATTAAGTCGACAAAATTTAGGTTAGACATTATTTTTATTGAATAAGAATGGGAGTTCAAATTTTAGTTGTTAGTATAAATAAAATACATAAATAGAAAAACTCATATTCATTAAAAAATAGTTGCTTAGTTGTAGCCTCTCCATTTTTAAAGTGATGATTATGTTTCACATAAATAACTTGTCACATGTTAATCTTTATGAGGATAAAATAGTAAACATTAAAGAAGGAAATGTATATTGAGCAAATACAATAAATATAAAAGAAGAAGAAAAATTGACATAATCTTGAGGAATCTGACACCGAAGTAGAGAGAGAAAAACACAGAGAGAGAGAGAGAGAGAGAGAGGTGGTAACAAATTAAGAAATTCAAAACAATGTACACTTTATAGAAAATAATTAATTGACACAATTTCGGTTAGATATTATTATTATTGATGAAGAATGGGAGTTCAAAATTTAATTTTTTTTTTTAAATAGTAAATTTATTACTATAACTAAAATTGATACAAACACAACGATCAACACGATCCATCCCCCAACAAAACCAAACAACCACAAACCAACCAATGCATCATTAACAAACTATCATGATGCCTTATTTTAGGCTTAATCCATATACTAGGGCCTATAGTACTAATACATGTTGTTTTACCAAAATAGATTGTATTCCTAAAATTCCAAACTGCATACATGGTTCAACTATGACACTCTTGAGAGTTGTTGCACACTAACATTTTCCTTTACTATGCTCTACCATCCATTTCAATATCTCTTCCCAATCTAGGGGCTTATGGTTCACCTGCAACCATGTCAATAGATAATCCCAAATGTCATTTGTTTTCACGCTAGAGAAGATAAGGTGATGGATATTTTCTTTTTCTCTACATAAGAAACAACAATTATCATCCAATAATCCAAACCCGTGTAATCTATCCTTTGTGGCTAGTGATAGGAAAAATAGCAAGTGTACTATTTTGCCTATTGTAGTAATAAAGGGAAAAATCCCAAGTATCGAATCTCAAGGACTGCTTGACGATACAGAGTTTAAAAATACTCTCAATTAAACAAAAAGTCTTGGTGGTTGAAAAGTTTTATAACTAAGATTTAAATAAAATGAGTAAATAGTTGAACGATATCAGATATGAGTAAATTGCTAGGGTTTGGTGAATGAATCCTCATGCAACGATTACAATTTATAAATGCAATAACAAAATAAAAAACGTTTGAGTACCGGTTCTTTAGATTATCTAATCCTAAGTCCTTAGTGAAAAGATCTTTGATCATGTAATCTAATTACTATGTCCATAGATAATTACATTCATGATCAAGTTTGTATATATCAAGAAATTCCGGTTTTGATAAAGTATCCCTAGTCCTAGGCAATATTTATTATCAAATGTTCTTAGTCAGATCAACATATAACCGCTGACCAGCAAAAATTACATGTAAAGGTTCAAAATCCGTTTTTCCGACGGTTTAGGCATTAAGCAAAGAACTAAGAACAAATCAACGATTACTGAATAAAATAATTATTGCATTGATAAAATCGAATTCATTACATGAAGATTCAGGGTCACCCCCCTAGCAATGGGGGGTTTAGCTACTCATAAAGAAAAAGAAAATAATAGATGAAAATGTTGTCATTACAAATTATCTCGAGGAATTAATCATCAATCGTCCGAAAACTCTTGAACATGTGAATCCCTTGCGAAAATCTGAGTTTCCAGCCTTCAAATCTTGTATTTTGCTCCCAAAAATTGTCCAACCCTTGCAAAATCGCGTTCCAGGACTAAATAGTCCAACTCTGGGCTTTCAGTCATTTTGGGCCTCAATACGCGTATTGACGTACCTCATACGCGTATTGGTCTGTTCTGCACCACATTCCCTACGCGTATGGACCCAGAAGCCAGCCAGCACGCAACATGATACGCGTATTGACAAGACCAATACGCGTATGGGCAGAAGCTCTCTTTTTCCTCAATTTTCCCATCCCTCTGCCCATTCACGTACCATACGCGTACCAGGAAGGGCCTTACGCGTATCACCTATAGCAATACGCGTATGGGCAGCAAGTATTCCAAATATTGTATTTTCTTCCGCTTTCTCGCACCGGCTCGGTTGTACACCCAATGCTCGATCCTCTAAGCTTCCAAATGTGCATTCGACCTGCTAACATACCACAAGCGTAAAATATCCTCGAGAAACTCATAATTCATGACACATTAGATAAAATCAAAACACACCTAAATACTACTAAAACAAACTCAAATTCACACAGTTTACCTGACTTATTCACAGTTGAATCGCAAAATACATAGCATAAATGGTGACTGATCACAACCCCAAACTTATCTTGTTGCTTGCCCTCAAGTAACATTCTACATAAAACATATCACGTCACCCCAAACTTACTATAAAGACAGTTCTTACCACAACACTGTTGGAATCTTTCGCACTGGACCCTTCGATGTTGCCTTGGGTTTTATGATTTTTCCTCATAACCAGCAAGCCAGAAACCTTTTTCTTGAAAACACTATTTCACCTGTCAGCTCATATCACACTCTCACCAAGTCTCTCAGGGTTAAAGTGTTAACACGCTCAAATCAAGGTAAGTAATATCATATCAATAGTTTGAATAAATTCTCAATTCTTATCAACATGTACAACACACACACTTTTTGAGGTCTTTGGGTTGTAACGGGGCTTGGGTTAAGGTAGGATATAAAAAGGAAAACAAGAGTTTTTGGTTCAGAGTATGTGAGATCATTCGAGCCATGTTCGTCCATTAGTGCTTTTGTGGGGAATTTTAAAATCCATTCGGTGCGTGCAATTTTATTATTTTCTCTTTTTTTTTGAAGTAGGAAAATTTTTCTTCCCCAAAATTTTTTTTGGAAAAAATCACATGTCCACTGCCAATACGCGTATGGAGTGAGTGATACGCGTATTGGTGTGAAAGAATAAGGGCTCCCTGGTGAAACGCGTAGCATACGCGCAATACTCTCTTACGTGATCCAGGTACGCGTAAGGGGAGCTAATACGCATAAGACCTTATCAATATACGCGTATCATCCTTCATACGTGATCTGTTACGCGAAAGGGAAATTTACACTAAGTTTTCTTGCGTAACGTACGCGTAACAGATATCCATACGCATATTTCCTGCGTATGATACACGTATTACTTTTTGGTCAGGTTTATATTTATTTTTCGTACGCTTACGTCATTTTTGCATCTTTCTGTTACGCGACTTCGTCGTATCACTCTGCTGCTCTGTGTTTTTGTTCTCTTTTTCTTCCTGTTTCATAGGAAATCGTCACGATGGCTGTCCAATCTGAAGAAACTAGGATATTTCTCTCTGATGATCATGAAGCAAGGTACAACCATCTCAGAACTCGCACATTCATATAAGAGAAACAATGGATTTTTGGGGAAGGTGAATTGCCAGAAATTGCTGCTATTCTGAAAAAGAAAAAGTTGGGCTATTTGAATAAGAACATAAAGCCGGTTGCAAATGATCTGGTGAGGGAATTTTACGCCAATGCCTACAAGGTACCAGGGCGAGCCGTAGAGAACGAGGTCGTTGAGATGACTTCTTGGGTCCGCGGGAAAGAAATCAAATATGATTGGAAGACTATTAACAGTGTACTCAAGTGTAGATTTCATGATTCACATTGTCAGTTCTTTGACATGAAGCTTTCAGACAAGAACAGATGGCCCTACAGCACCATAAAGGATCTGATTGCACGACCGGGCAAAGATTGGCATCCGACCACCAAGTCACATCCATCTAAGATCTTAGTCGTTGATCTAGCCCCTATTCCTAAAGCCTGGGCTTATTTCATTCACCATACTTTGGACACAAATCGGAGTGGCTCAGATTTGATCACTGAGAGAGCCCTGATGCTCTATTTCTTTCTAGAGAAGATACAAGTGAATATTGGGAGAATTATTTCGAAGGATATGGATGAGATAGCCCAATCATCGAAGAAGTCTCTAGGACACGCTTCGGTGATTGAGCTCCTATGTAAGAAGGCTGGCGTGGCGGATTTGAGCGGTAATGTGATGGTGAGACCGGTACGTTGTCTTGATACTATGTGGCTGAAGGAACAAACTATTTCCATTGATGAGCGCTGACCCCTCCGACGCTCACACGATCATGAGGCAGGTGCCAGCACTCAGCATCAGGATGACCCTCCGACAGCGCCAGAGGCACCTCCAGTACCCCCACCAGTTACTGATGAGGATTCACTTGAGCATAGGATGCAGATGTCCCATTTTTGCATGATGCAGGACTTCTGCTATCATTACGGACTCTATGGTCAATATTTGATGTAACGCCCCAGTTTTGATCGTTTTATTTAATTGAGTCGATTTAATTATTTTGAGTATTATATTATTTTTACTTATGACTTTGGTGTGATAATATGTTGTTTTGTACTGTTATTATATTTTATCGCATTTTGGGATCGTTTGGGAGATAATTGAGAGTAAGGGTATTTTAGTCTTTTCCCTAATTATTTACTAAGTTAGTAAAGAAAAGAGAATAGAAATAGAAAGGAGAGAAAAATAGAGAGAAAGAAAAGAGAAGAAGAAAAAGGGAAGAAAGAAAAGAAGAGAAAGGAGAAAAAGAGAGAAAAAGAGGAAAAGCTTGGAAACTCAAGAAAATCACTTCTAGGAATCGATTTAATCGGGTAAGGGTGTGAAATATTGTTATCCTTACTTTGTGTATGATTATGTATGTGTGATTGTGTGAAGGTTTTTCTTGTTTTTCCATAGTTTTCCAATTCTAGGTCGAAATGAGAAAAATGGATAGAAATCGATGTTTTCACGGATGAAATTCGAAATAAATTGCGTAGTAGAGTCGTGTGATGTTGGGCCTTGATTTAGTGTGATCGTTTGATTGAATCGAGTTGAATTTATAACTTTTGAGTTTTTGGTATATATTGAGGTTTTTGTGTAAATTGAGGTTGTGATCGAGTAAGAGTGTTTGGATATGTCTGGTAACATTGGTATAGGTTGATATTTCATCGAGTAAGGTTTGGGTTTAATCGGGAATGGTTGTTTGCGTGTTTTTCCGCGGTTTCGATCGAGTTCGAATTTAGAATTCAATGATAAAATTATGTTTTAAAATATTTCAAAAATGTAAAATGTGTTGGATGGCTTCTTAATGGTGAAAATATTGTAGTACGTTGAATTCTGAGATCGTAGCTTTTTACGGAATCGAAATCGGAGGTCCGGAAGGCTTCCGACGATGAAAAATGCATTTTCTGGGCCCTGACACGGCCCGTGTCACACAACACGGGGGCCGTGTCAGACCACTGACTATGGAGGGTGGAAACGTGAAAAAAAAGTGATTTTTGGGATTTTGGGGTGACACGGGCCGTGTCCCACAACACGGGGGCCGTGTCAGGCCTCCTGTAGGTTTTTCTTTCAAAATTGTTTCGATCGTAACTTTTGAACCGTAAATCCGTTTTGGTCCCCGTTTGAAGCGTTGGAAAGCTTATGAAATATTCTTTCTAATAAAAATGGGTTGGAGGTCAGTAGATGATTTATTTAAGTCGTGATTTTGAAAAGTGTTGTATTGTTGGATTTTTACCGTCGTAGTGGTATGCGAATGATGTGTTATCATGCTACATGCTTTTGATATGTAACGTATAGCTTGTGTGCTGTTATATGACGTGAGTATATGTGATGAAATGTTGTGCATGATTGATATGTATTGGTGATGGATGTATGATGTCTGAATAGTGTGTTTTGTCGACTTTTAACCGACTTTTCCGGTAAACCGTAAATTGATTTGTTTGGATACATGTATATGTTGTTATACCATTGATGTGAATGTAGATGGATTATATGTGATGAATGCATGACTATGTTGTGAATAAGTATGCATTGCATGAGTGTATTGGTTCATTTTGTATGTGAAGCATCATGATATGCATTCTTGTGTTGTGGGATTCTAAGATGAATCTGTTGTAACGTCGTATGCCGATATGCGGTTGAAGCGATGATTACAAACGATTGTATGCCCAAGTGGGGTTGTAGTAATCCTTAAACATTGTATGCCGATGTGCGGTTGTAGCAATGATATTGTATGCCGATGTGCGGTTGTAGCAATCCGTAAACATTGTATGCCGAGGTGCGGTTGTAGCAATCATATTGTATGCCGATGTGCGGTTGTAGCAATGGTTCCAATAAGTTCTTCAATTGAACTTGAGATGATGAGTCGATACCGCATGCATCTGCATAAAGTCGTGAGTCGGTCTCTATGAGTTGCATTTGTCATCATTGTATCTGTGCATTGATGAATAAACATATATATGTATATGTTGATGTGGAATGAGTAGAATTGTGCAGGTGTGCATGGATGGATAAACATGAATATGTGTGTTTATGTCGAATGATAAGCATTATGAGGAATATGCTTGGTTTTATATATATATGCCTTGCGATGTATATTGAGTGAGATGTGATGATTGTGACATAGTAAACATAATATGTATGTTTATGTGGTATGATGGAATGGTGAGAATATGTGGTATATGTGTATTTTTATGTTGAGATATATAATTATATGCATTGTTATTATGATAATATTTCTCATCCTTCTGCTGTTTTATGATGCTCTATGAGGCATTGCAGATTAGGTATCTGGCGGTCTTTTTGTGAAGCGTGTCTTCATTTTCCTTGTTGGTCGGTTGGCTCTGATATGTAGCACCGGGTAGCTAGGACGTTTTGATCTTTTTGTGATACATCTGCATATGTATCTTGCTGATGAATTTGTGTATATAAACATGATGTTGCTTGTGATCCATATTGGAAGATGTATATATATGTTGATGTATATATGTGGTTGTTATTCAATATTTTAGATGTTTCCGCTTTTATTCTAAATATTGAGATGTGGGTATAAGGACTGAGATCCTTTGTTGTTTGAAAGTTACCCCACTGTTGCATATCTTTGTGAGCAGGTGTTGTATGTGTTTAATTTCATGCATAATGTGACATTCTCTTTTTATGCCGTAGTTACAATTATACTCTGATGAAATTATCAATACGTGCCTAAATGATTTAATTGATTATTTGGGGGTATAGAAAGGGGTGTTACATTAAGTGGTATCAGAGCCAAGGTTGAGTCAGTCGTGTCTGTCTCGTTGTTGTGTTGGTTGAACTATTGTTTAACCTTTGTTGTTATTTTTGGGAATGATCAGAATATGGCTGGTAGAAACGATAATGCGATGGCTGCTGCTATGGAAGCAATGGCTTGGGCGGTGCAGGGTGCGCCGAATGTAAGTGCTAATGAAGAGTTCAGGAAGAATCAACCACCGGTCTTCAAAGGAAGATTTGATCCCGATGGTGCTCAACTTTGGCTGAAAGAGATTGAAAGAATCTTCAGAGTCATGGACTGTGCGGAAGAGAATAAGGTGAGGCTTGGATCTCACATGCTGAGGGAAGAAGCCGACGATTGGTGGGTCGGTATGCGTGAAATTCTTGAGGTGGATAATGAAGAGGTAACTTGGGAATTGTTTCGTACCGAGTTTTTGCTGAAGTATTACCCTGAAAGTGTGAAAGGGAAGAAAGAGATGGAATTCCTAGAATTGAAACAAGGTGGTATGTCAGTGGTGGACTATACTGCTAAGTTTGTGGAATTGGTTCAATTTCATTCTCATTATGTTGCGATTACTGCTGAGTTCTCAAAGTGTATTAAATATGAGAATGGTTTGCGTCCTGAGATTAAGCAAGCTGTGGGATACCAGAGGATTAGAAGATTTTCAGATTTGACTGAATGTTGTAGAATTTTCGAGGAAGATAGCAAGGCTCGTTCTGCTCATTACAAAAGTGTGAATGAGAGGAAAGGTAAACAACAAGCTAGGGATGGTCCTTATGTGACTCCTGTTGATAAAGGCAAGTATAAAGGAAATTTTGATAAGAGATCTGGAGGAGGAGGTTCCGGTTATATGAAGTGTTTCAGGTGTGGCGAATTGGGTCATAAAGTAACTGATTGTAGGAAGACTGTACCGAAATGTTCTAACTGTGGAATCCTTGGGCATGTTGCTAATGATTGTAGAAGAAATATGATGAAGTGTTTTAACTGTGGAGAAGTAGGTCACATTAGTCCTAACTGTACTAAACCGAAACAAGCTCAAGCGAGCGGAAAGGTGTTTGCATTAGCTGGGTCAGACACTACCAGTGCGGATCGTTTGATTAAAGGTATATGTTTTATTAATAGTACGCCTTTAATTGCTATTATGGATATGGGAGCGACTTATTCTTTTATTTCTCATGTGTGTGCAAAGTGTTTGAATTTGTTTATGACTTGTTGGACAAGAGATTGGTAATTCCAAGTTGTTGAGTCTGTGTGGCATGGCAGTTGTATATTGTCGATGTTGTTTATTCCCTAGTACGTGATAAGTGTGTAGAACACTATCAGTGCTTTCTGGTTTTTCTAATCCTTTGTCTTCAGGATTGAGAATGTTATAAGTGGGGGAGAAGCTGGTACTTCTCCAAGTGGCTTCAGGTGAGGAGCGTTGGCTCAGGGTGCCGTTGTTTGACCGATTGTAAGTGTTGTTTGGATAGTGTGGTTTCCGATTCCAAAGGGAATACGGAGGTAAGGTTTATGTCAAGTAAGGATTGGTGCCTTAGGTGGTTTTGTGCACAAGATGCAAGGAATGTTGTTATGGCTTGGTAAAGATGGTTTATGCCCCATCATGATTGTCGACTGTCTATTGACAAATTGAGGAACTGATCACCCTTAATCTCTTGTTGATAGCAGACGGGGATTATGTTGGATGGAATGGACGTGTCTTTCTGGCTTTGATAGTGTGTGCAATGAATTGTTTGGAATTTAAGGAAATGGTTACAGATTGTTTTGTTGTGTCGATGAAGATTCTTATATCAGAAGATGAGATGGATTAGAGGTGCTGGTATGTGGTTAAGTGGTGAATTCATTAAGAGTCCTTTTAGGTTGGTTGAGTTTGATTAGAATCACAATTGTTGGAATGTTTGATAAGAGTGGTGGTTTGTGTAAGTTGTGGTTTATGTTCTTCGACATTTGAGGATTCGAGGAAGGATCAGTACTATTGTGGAATTGGTTGTAGCTGTGTTATGTTGGATTATAGGAAGTATTATCTTTGTGATTCTAGATTCGAAGTGTTTGGTAATTATAAGAATATTGAATATTGAATATTGAGTTGGTCTGAAAGAATAGAGACAACGAGGATGATTAGGATTCGTGGCGAGTCATGAATTGGTTTAGGATTATCCTTGGGGAAAGGATGTTGTTGTGCCTGATGTGTAAGTCAGAAATTTTTATGCGTGTCTGTTTTGATGGTCAGAGAATTGGAATTATTTGAGCAGTACAGAGGCTCGTGTTTAGTGTGGTTGGATATATTGGCAGTGAAGAGTGATTTTTGGTGGATATGAGAAAGAGTTAGGTTTTGAGCGTGAGGTTGATAGTCTTGATGGTTTCGGGTAATCAGAGTGCGCGGCGGAAGCGTGATGTGGTACATTTTGTATTTGAGAGTGAACTAGCAAGTTGTGCTTGTGTATTCTTTGAGTTGGGAGTTGGTCGGCAAGTGCATTGTATGGGCTTTGCGCCTTGTCGTTGTTGTTACTGCTGTTAGCCAGGTGGTTAGTCAGTTATGTTATTTGTGGTGTGCTTTTGGTTGATCTAGTGTTTGTTTGGTCGGATGCGAGGGCCGTGTTTGGAGTTGTTGAGATCGGTTATATTTTCGAGGACGAAAATTTCCAAGTGGGGGAGAGTTGTAACGCCCCAGTTTTGTTCATTTTATTTAATCGAGTCGATTTAATTATTTTGAGTATTATATTATTTTTACTTATGACTTTGGTGTGATAATATGTTGTTTTGTACTGTTATTATATTTTATCGCATTTTGGGATCGTTTGGGAGATAATTGAGAGTAAGGGTATTTTAGTCTTTTCCCTAATTATTTACTAAGTTAGTAAAGAAAAGAGAATAGAAATAGAAAGGAGAGAAAAATAGAGAGAAAGAAAAGAGAAGAAGAAAAAGGGAAGAAAGAAAAGAAGAGAAAGGAGAAAAAGAGAGAAAAAGAGGAAAAGCTTGGAAACTCAAGAAAATCACTTCTAGGAATCGATTTAATCGGGTAAGGGTGTGAAATATTGTTATCCTAACTTTGTGTATGATTATGTATGTGTGATTGTGTGAAGGTTTTTCTTGTTTTTCCATAGTTTTCCAATTCTAGATCGAAATGAGAAAAATGGATAGAAATCGATGTTTTCACGGATGAAATTCGGAATAAATCGCGTAGTAGAGTCGTGTGATGTTGGGCCTTGATTTAGTGTGATCGTTTGATTGAATCGAGTTGAATTTATAACTTTTGAGTTTTTGGTATATATTGAGGTTTTTGTGTAAATTGAGGTTGTGATCGAGTAAGAGTGTTTGGATATGTCTGGTAACATTGGTATAGGTTGATATTTCATCGGGTAAGGTTTGGGTTTAATCGGGAATGGTTGTTTGCGTGTTTTTCCGCGGTTTCGATCGAGTTCAAATTTAGAATTCAATGATAAAATTATGTTTTAAAATATTTCAAAAATGTAAAATGTGTTGGATGGCTTCTTAATGGTGAAAATATTGTAGTACGTTGAATTCTGAGATCGTAGCTTTTTACGGAATCGAAATCGGAGGTCCGGAAGGCTTCCGACGATGAAAAATGCATTTTCTGGGCCCTGACACGGCCCGTGTCACACAACACGGGGGCCGTGTCAGACCACTGACTATGGAGGGTGGAAACGTGAAAAAAAAGTGATTTTTGGGATTTTGGGGTGACACGGGCCGTGTCCCACAACACGGGGGCCGTGTCAGGCCTCCTGTAGGTTTTTCTTTCAAAATTGTTTCGATCGTAACTTTTGAACCGTAAATCCGTTTTGGTCCCCGTTTGAAGCGTTGGAAAGCTTATGAAATATTCTTTCTAATAAAAATGGGTTGGAGGTCAGTAGATGATTTATTTAAGTCGTGATTTTGAAAAGTGTTGTATTGTTGGATTTTTACCGTCGTAGTGGTATGCGAATGATGTGTTATCATGCTACATGCTTTTGATATGTAACGTATAGCTTGTGTGCTGTTATATGACGTGAGTATATGTGATGAAATGTTGTGCATGATTGATATGTATTGGTGATGGATGTATGATGTCTGAATAGTGTGTTTTGTCGACTTTTAACCGACTTTTCCGGTAAACCGTAAATTGATTTGTTTGGATACATGTATATGTTGTTATACCATTGATGTGAATGTAGATGGATTATATGTGATGAATGCATGACTATGTTGTGAATAAGTATGCATTGCATGAGTGTATTGGTTCATTTTGTATGTGAAGCATCATGATATGCATTCTTGTGTTGTGGGATTCTAAGATGAATCTGTTGTAACGTCGTATGCCGATATGCGGTTGAAGCGATGATTACAAACGATTGTATGCCCAAGTGGGGTTGTAGTAATCCTTAAACATTGTATGCCGATGTGCGGTTGTAGCAATGATATTGTATGCCGATGTGCGGTTGTAGCAATCCGTAAACATTGTATGCCGAGGTGCGGTTGTAGCAATCATATTGTATGCCGATGTGCGGTTGTAGCAATGGTTCCAATAAGTTCTTCAATTGAACTTGAGATGATGAGTCGATACCGCATGCATCTGCATAAAGTCGTGAGTCGGTCTCTATGAGTTGCATTTGTCATCATTGTATCTGTGCATTGATGAATAAACATATATATGTATATGTTGATGTGGAATGAGTAGAATTGTGCAGGTGTGCATGGATGGATAAACATGAATATGTGTGTTTATGTCGAATGATAAGCATTATGAGGAATATGCTTGGTTTTATATATATATGCCTTGCGATGTATATTGAGTGAGATGTGATGATTGTGACATAGTAAACATAATATGTATGTTTATGTGGTATGATGGAATGGTGAGAATATGTGGTATATGTGTATTTTTATGTTGAGATATATAATTATATGCATTGTTATTATGATAATATTTCTCATCCTTCTGCTGTTTTATGATGCTCTATGAGGCATTGCAGATTAGGTATCTGGCGGTCTTTTTGTGAAGCGTGTCTTCATTTTCCTTGTTGGTCGGTTGGCTCTGATATGTAGCACCGGGTAGCTAGGACGTTTTGATCTTTTTGTGATACATCTGCATATGTATCTTGCTGATGAATTTGTGTATATAAACATGATGTTGCTTGTGATCCATATTGGAAGATGTATATATATATGTTGATGTATATATGTGGTTGTTATTCAATATTTTAGATGTTTCCGCTTTTATTCTAAATATTGAGATGTGGGTATAAGGACTGAGATCCTTTGTTGTTTGAAAGTTACCCCACTGTTGCATATCTTTGTGAGCAGGTGTTGTATGTGTTTAATTTCATGCATAATGTGACATTCTCTTTTTATGCCGTAGTTACAATTATACTCTGATGAAATTTTCAATACGTGCCTAAATGATTTAATTGATTATTTGGGGGTATAGAAAGGGGTGTTACATTTGACACATCAGACAGACGTGTGGGAAAGGGCTCAGAGGTTCAGAGACAGGTTCGGTGGCGACCCTCCAGCACCTTATTATGGACAGTTTACTTTTCCTGGGTGGACTCACCCAGTTCAGATTGGTGGGCCGGTATCTCAGCCTCGGCAGTCCACACCGCGACCGCAGCATCAGAGTCCTCACCAACCTCAGCATCAGTAGACACCCCCAGAGCGATCGGAGGAGATGACACCGGTCACTGTTTTTGTCCATGGGCGATTACAGATGGAGCAGACTGACCTCATAGACTTTGACGCTGAGATGCGGGATAGAGATGACGGAGCAGGATTTTGATGATTATTTTGAGTTATTTTCTTTTTATTAGTATTTTATTCTTATTGTACTTTCTGGTATTTATATTTGGTGTACTTCTATTTTTATTTATTTTTTGACTCACCGTGTTTTACTTTCAACTGCAAAGCTACCTCAAACTTAAATGTTGCTATTCCAAAAGCAACCCCAAACTTAAAATTGAAAATAGATCTCAAAAGAATTACACGTACTCTGAACAGGGTAGGGAAAAATACTTGGCCAATGGGTTAATAATAACGGGTAAGGGAAAAAACAAAGGATACAGGCTCAAATGGGGTGAACGAAGGATAATAATTATAACGGGATGGCTAGAAAGGCTCTAGGTGATAAACAAAAGAATTGCCTCATTGTGTGTACTCATACAGTTAATATTCAAAAAGAACGGACGCAAACTATGATAGATAAAGTCATACCTGATATTTCTCTCATGATGATATATGTGTTTGGCTTTTTCTTCTCTCACCAGGATAGGTAAAACTGATAGCTTCAACAGTGTCTCCTTGATCAAGTCTCTTTGGCTCCTGGTTTTAACACCTTATTTCATCAGTGCGTCCGCTCATAAACAGCAGTATCAAACCATCAGGGTGACATTATGCGAGGACAAGTAGATAGGTTGTGAAAGTCATCAGACTCATCCACTATAGCTAGTAATCATACAATATCAACTGGAATAACTCAAGAAACTGTATACAAACCAAAATTGATTAAATTAGAAAAACCCAAAAATGGGCACTTAAGAGTACATCATGAAAATAAAAATAAAAATAGAAGTACACCAAATATAAATACCAGAAAGTACAATAAGAATAAAATACTAATAAAAAGAAAATAACTCAAAATAATCATCAAAATCCTGCTCCGTCATCTCTATCCCGCATCTCAGCGTCAAAGTCTATGAGGTCAGTCTGCTCCATCTATAATCGCCCATGGACAAAAGCAGTGACCAGTGTCATCTCCTCCGATCGCTCTGGGGGTGTCTGCTGATGCTGAGGTTGGTGAGGACTCTGATGCTGCGGTCGCGGTGTGGACTGCCAAGGCTGAGATACCGGTCCACCAATCTGAACTAGGTGAGTCCACCCAGGAAAAGTAAACTGTCCATAATAAGGTGCTGGAGGGTCGCCACCGAACCTGTCTCTGAACCTCTGAGCCCTTTCCCACACGTCTGTCTGATGTGTCAAATATCGACCAGAGAGTCCGTAATGATAGCAGAAGTCCTACATCATGCAAAAATGGGACATCTGCATCCTATGCTCAAGTGAATCCTCATCAGTAACTGGTGGGGGTACTGGAGGTGCCTCTGGCCCTGTCTGAGGGTCATCCTGGTGCTGAGTGCTGGCACCTACCTCATGATCGTGCGAGCGTCGGAGGGGTCGGCGCTCATCAACGGAAATAGTGTGTTCCTTCAGCCACATAGTATCAAGACAACGTGCCGGTCTCACCATCACATTACCGCTCAAATCCGCCACGCCAGCCTTCTTACATAGGAGCTCAATCACCGAAGCGTGTCCTAGAGACTTCTTCGATGATTGGGCTATCTCATCCATATCCTTCGAAATAATTCTCCCAATATTCACTTGTATCTTCTCTAGAAAGAAATAGAGCAGCAGGGCTCTCTCAGTGATCAAATCTGAGCCACTCCGATTCGTGTCCAAAGTATGGTGAATGAAATAAGCCCAGGCTTTAGGAATAGGGGCTAGATCAATGACTAAGATCTTAGATGGATGTGACTTGGTGGTCGGATGCCAATCTTTGCCCGGTCGTGCAATCAGATCCTTTATGGTGCTGTAGGGCCATCTGTTCTTGTCTGAAAGCTTCATGTCGAAGAACTGACAATGTGAATCATGAAATCTACACTTGAGTACACTATTAATAGTCTTCCAATCATATTTGATTTCTTTCTCGCGGACCCAAGAAGTCATCTCAACGACCTCGTTCTCTACGGCTCGCCCTGGTACCTTGTAGGCATTGGCGTAAAATTCCCTCACCAGATCATTTGCAACCGGCTTTATGTTCTTATTCAAATAGCCCAACTTTTTCTTTTTCAGAATAGCAGCAATTTCTGGCAATTCACCTTCCCCAAAAATCCATTGTTTCTCTTATATGAATGTGCGAGTTCTGAGATGGTTGTACCTTGCTTCATGATCATCAGAGAGAAATATCCTAGTTTCTTCAGATTGGACAGCCATCGTGACGATTTCCTATGAAACAGGAAGAAAAAGAGAACAAAAACACAGAGCAGCAGAGTGATACGACGAAGTCGCGTAACAGAAAGATGCAAAAATGACGTAAGCGTACGAAAAATAAATATAAACCTGACCAAAAAGTAATACGCGTATCATACGCAGGCAATACGCGTATGGATATCTATTACGCGTACGTTACGCAAGAAAACTTAGTGTAAATTGCCCTTTCGTGTAACAGATCACGTATGAAGGATGATACCCGTATATTGATAAGGCCTTACGCGCATTAGCTCCCCTTACGCGTACCTGGATCACGTAAGAGAGTATTACGCGTATGCTACGCGTTTCACCAGGGAGCCCTTATTCTTTCACACCAATACGCGTATCACTCACTCCATACGCGTATTGGCAGTGGACATTTGATTTTTTCCAAAAAAAAATTCTTTTTCAAGATTTTTCTAAGTCCACCTTTTTCCGAGGCCTTCCCTTGATGAAACTTGACTCAAAAGACATGAAACACAAACCAACAATTTTTTAAATTAAACTAAAATTACGCGGACAAAATTAAAATAAAACAAAAACTCCCTTGGGTTGCCTCCCAAGCAGCGCTTCGTTTAACGTCGCATGGCTCGACGGGTTACCTCATGCTCAGATGAGCTTAACCTCTTCTATTGGTCCTCCTTGGCCTTGATAATTAGGTTTTAACCTCTGTCCATTAACCTTGAAGGTATCTCCATTTTTCTCATTCTTTAGTTCTATTGCTCCATGAGGGAACACCTTGTGAATGATGAACGGACCAGACCATCTTGACTTCAGCTTACCAGGGAACAGCTTCAACCTGGAATTAAACAACAACACCAACTGTCCTTCCCAAAATTCCTTCTTCTAGATCTTCTGATCATGCCATTTTTTCGTGTTTTCTTTATAAATTTTGGCATTCTCATAAGCTTGATTCCTAAACTCCTCCAACTCATGAAGTTGAAGCGTTTGGGATTCACCAGCTTTCAGAAGATCACAGTTCAGGAATTTGGAGGCCCAAAAAGCTTTGTGCTCGAGTTCGAGCGGTAAATGACAGGCTTTACCATACACAAGTTGATAAGGGGACATACCTATTGGTGTTTTGAAAGCTGTCCTGTATGCCCACAGTGCATCATCTAACTTCACAGACCAATCTTTTCGAGACACACTAACAGTCTTTTCGAGAATTTGCTTTATTTGCCTGTTAGACACTTCAACTTGTCCACTCGTTTGGGGGTGATACGGTGTGGCTATCTTATGCTTCACATTGTACTTCTTTAACAAATTCTCCATCAATTTATTCAGAAAATGAGTACCTTCATCGCTAATTAACGCCCTTGGTACCCCAAACCTGGAGAAAATGTTATGCCTCAGGAAATTCACCACCACTTTAGCATCATTAGTAGGCAGTGCTACAGCTTCGACCCACTTTGACACATAATCTACCGCAACCAGTATATAATTCTTACCGAAAGATGGTGGGAACGGTCCCATAAAATCAATACCCCATACATCGAACAACTCTACCTCTAGCATAGAATTTTGAGGCATCTGGTTCCTTCTGGAGATATTACCGGTTCTTTGACATCTATCACATTCTCGGACTAGATAGTGAGCGTCCTTGAATAAGGTGGGCCAATACAACCCAGACTGGAGGACTTTTGTCGCTGTCCTATCTCCACTAAAATGCCCTCCATACTCAGAATCATGACAAGCTTTTAGTACATCTCTCTGCTCACCTTCTGGCACGCATCTTCTGATCAGTCCATCCACTCCCCTTTTATACAAGAATGGGTCATCCCACAGATACAACCTGCAATCATAAAGAAACTTTTTCTTTTGGTGAGAATTAAAATCATCAGGTATCACCCCACCTACCACATAGTTTGCATAGTCAGCAAACCATGGTACACCAGTAACAACAAGTATTCTCTCATCAGCAAATGTATCTCGAATGGGGTGCTCCTCCCCAGTTTCTTTTATTGGGGACATGCGAGACAAGTGGTCCGCAACCGTGTTCTCACAATAACTTTAGAACCAAGTAGATATGACCTGAATTTGTCAAAAGCATAAACCACTGCCAACAACTCCTTTTCGGTAGTTGCATAATTCATTTGGGCCGGGTTAAGGACATGACTAGCATAATAAATGACATGCAATAATTTGTCCTTCCTTTGTCCTAAGACAGCCCCGACAGCAATGTCACTTGCATCGCACATAATTTTGAAAGGTAGAGACCAATCGGGGGCAATTACAACAGGAGTAGTAATCAACTTACTCTTTAGCGTCTCAAAAGCTACCTTACAATTATCATCAAAATTAAACGGCTTGTCTTTGACAAGCAAATCAGTCAATGGTTTGGCAACTTTTGAGAAGTCTCTGATAAACCTGCGATAAAAACCTGCATGTCCCACGAAACTCCTTATCCCTTTTTCATTCACAGGAGGTGGGAGGTTAGCTATCACCTCAACTTTTTCTTTGTCCACTTCAATTCCCTTGCGGGAAATTTTGTGTCCTAGCACGATACCTTCCTGCACCATAAAATGACATTTCTCCCAGTTGAGAATAAGGTTAGTTTCCTGGCATCTTTGCAAAACAAGAGACAAGTTAGCTAAACAATGATCAAAAGAAGAACCAAAAACAGAAAAGTCATCCATAAACACCTCCATATGCTTTTCAAGCATATCGGCGAATATGGATGTCATACACCTCTGAAAAGTAGTTGGGGCATTGCATAACCCAAATGGCATCCATCGGTAGGCAAAAATACCATAAGGGCATGTAAATGCGGTCTTCTCCTGATCTTCTGGGGCTACAGCAATCTGATTGTACCCAGAGTATCCATCCAAAAAACAATAGTACTCGTGACCTGCAAGTCTCTCTAACATCTGATCAATAAAAGAAAGGGGAAAATGATCCTTCCTTGTTGCCGTGTTAAGTCTCCTGTAATCAATACATACTCGCCAACCTGTTACTGTACGAGTTGGAATCAGTTCATTCTTTTCATTCACAACCACTGTGGTTCCTCCTTTCTTTGGTACCACATGCACAGGACTCACCAAAGAACTATCAGAAATGGGATAAATCAATCCTGCATCTAGCAACTTTACAACCTCTTTTCGTACCACTTATTTCATTGTCGAATTTAACCTCCTCTGGGGTTGTACTACTGGTTTCTGATTATCCTCCATCAGTATCTTATGCATGCATACTGTGGGACTAATTCCCTTCAAATCCCCAATAGTCCACCCAATAGCACTCTTGTGTTTCTTAAGGACCTGTATCAACTTTTCTTCATCCTTTTCATTCAGCTTAGAGTTAATAATAGCAGGACATCTAGTTCCCGATTCCAGAAAGACATATTTAAGATTCACAGGTGTAGCGAGCGATTTTGGACGCGGTTCTTAAGCGCTGGTCGCTCTCTGCGGTTGAGCTTAAAACTACAGGTCGATTCATTTTTTATCCTATTGTAAGCTAAATAAGGAAGGGAAATAGATGTTTCCAATTAACCCTGCTTTACATACTGAGTTTAAACAGTGGTCTGTTAGGTTACGAATGCTATCAATGTGGGGGGGGGGGGCCTTGTACTGGTTATTTGTATTTTCGCCAATACTGTTTTCTTTCTTTTTACCTGGGCAGAAGGTTTCTAGCGGGGAACAAGGATTAGGATGTTAGGACTGATGTTTTTGAATTACTACTTTTGATTGATGGATATATGGGATTTGGGTTTTTTGTTGATTGCGCTCGCTAAGATCTTTTCTTTCGATCTTATGCCTACGTATTCCCGTTTACCGAAACAGGGAAATCAGAGCGTTCGTGGTTCCTCCTATTCTATGGGAGGAAATGGTTGTTTTGGTGTCTTGTTCAAAGCCCAAGACGTGAAGCGAAAGGTGGTTTGTATCTTGTTCAAAGCCCAAGATGTGAAGCTAAAAGGTCTATTTGTGTCTTGTTCAAAGCCCAAGACGTGAAGCTGAAAGACCTCGACTTTAGAGAGAATTTGTCATCTCTAAAGAGGGGAGAAGGAGAATTACTTTAACTGGGATACGCGGATCCGAGCAATGCCATAATTTCTGAAGAAAGGGTTTTAACCTGAAGGAGAAGACTTTAACTCAGTGTAGAGCAATGCCATCTTTCCTTAGGAATTTCTCATGCTAAAAGAGGGACAGTGGCGTGGATATAGATGATCCAGAGGCTTGCCGCTTACAGCGATTAGATGAAGGGGAAGGAGTTGTTGATGTTTGTATACTGTGAACAAGGCACAGCTTTGATGCTAAAAGGTTGATTGGATCAACCAGTGGTTTTCTTATACAAAGCCTAAGAGGAGGCTAATTTCCGCTAGGAAAATCATTATACAAAGCCTAAGAGGAGGCTAATTTGTGTCTCGTACAAAGCCCGAGAGAGAGGCTAAAACATTTTGACCCGACGATGGAGTCTTTGTGTCTCGTACGAAGCCCGAGATGGAGGCTATTGTTTGTTTGACTCAACGAGGGAGTCTTTATGTGTCTCGTACGAAGCCCGAGAGAGAGGCTAAAACGTTGTTTGACTCCGCTGGGGAGAATCATTGTACACAGCCCAAGAGAAGGCTAGGGTTACTGTGTCAGTTAAGTGACAAGTCCAGTATACTGATTTTAAAAGAGAAAATCAGTTCTTATATGAGCATCACTGTACTCGTGGGTTAGATCTGAGGATCGGGGTTGTTTCCTTTTCTTTGAGGAAGCAGGAAATCCAAAGGGTGTTGAGACTGTCCGAATCTACGGGTTTCCTTCCTATTTTTTGAAGGGTGCTTGAGAATGTCTTTGAGACTCAAGGAGATTAGACTGTCCAAGTCTAGAGTTTCATCTTTTATACTATGCTTTGAGAAATAGTAGTAGACTCTAGAAAGGACTGCTCTATGGAGATTACTAAGTTCTGTTCCTATACCTGTAGGAGGTCGTCGGGACAATTTGTACGAAGCCCAAGAGGAGGCTGGGAACTTTTAAGAAGCCGACGGGTCCTTGTACTAAGCCCAAGAGGAGGCTATCATTCCCGAAGGAAGAGATCATTATACGAAGCCTAAGAGGAGGCTGTGAATACTTCTAAGAAGTCGTAGGGTCCTTGAATAATGCCCAAGAGGAGGCCAATGCTTTTAAGAAGCCTGTGGGTCTATCATCTCCTTTCCATTAGGAGAGATAACTCTTTTAAAGATAAAAACCACTGGTAAACGTGCGAGGTTTACTATCCATCGACTTTTAGCTTTTAAAGAGGGTTCCTTAGTTAAGGTCCAAGATTATGACCGTAGTGGGTACCCAAACCCCGAGACATTCAAGGCAATCTATCCACAAGGAATAGATCAAGTCAGGAAAGTTCGAGAATTTGGAAGAAACTCAAAGATGCCATTCACGGAGAATACATTCATCTTGGGGAGTAGAGTTTCTTGATGATTCCTAAGGAGGACAGCCAAAGAGAAGACTGTATCTGGTGCTCCTATTGGGGATCTAGGCGTCTATTTCTACGAATAAATGAAACGACGTCACCTAGTTCTAGACGTAGTTGCCGGGGAAACTCGAAATATCTATACTATTATTACACAGTAGATATGAGTTTATGAAAGGAGACTTACAGTGAGCAGCCCCACAATACAGTTTATAATATGAAAGCAGTAAGCGAAAGCGATAACCACTTACTCGGTTGGAGTGCTTCCATGCTGTTTGGGTTAGTTGTTCAACAAAGAAAGATTGAAAACAACAGTATATTCAAAATCAAAGGAGAAAGTGCTTTGAAAAGGAAAGATTTGGGCCTTACAGCTCAAGGAGAGGCCCAGGGTTTTATCAGTGAGCGCACTGTTTGACTTTGTACAGCGGGACTTATACAAGTGACTGGGGCCCAAAAAGGTTTCCTGTACAAAGGGATGGGTCTTACACTCTCTCAAGAGGCCCAAAAAGGTTTAAAGAAAAGAGTGGGGCTTATAACACGAGGGTAGGCCCAAATGATTTTTCGTTTAAAAATGGCGATCGCGCCGAGGTTTTCTTTTAACGCAAAGGGACTTATACGATAAGTGAGGCCCACGATGTTTTGGTTAAAATGGGGATTGGGTCTTACACTCTAATAGAGGCCCAAAGTGTTTTGAATGGGTCTTATAGCTCAAGGAGAGGCCCAAATGACTTTTATTTTTAAACGGGCGACGATCGCGCCGTTTACTTCTACAGAGGGACTTATACAATGAGTGAGGTCCAAAAAGTTTTTGTACAAGGGGGGATGGGTCTTACACTCTCTCAAGGGGCCCAAAGTGTTTTGAAAATGATTTATGAGGGTTGAATTAATCCAAAAACCCTAATTTGTTTTCAAAAATGTATTTAATTGAATAAAAATTCAATTAAAATGATCAAAATTGTTTAACATATGAAAAACAAATTGTGATCTTGGATTAATGCTTCAAAAATTAAGTATTGACCTACAAAATAATTAGAAAGCATTAAAAGTTGCAAAATCAATGTAGGAAAAATATTTAAAATGTCAAAAACAATTAAAATATTAATTCTTTGCAAAAATATCAATTATATGAAGTAAATAATATTTTTGGGATTTTTTGATAAAATAAAATATTTTAACATATTTGTGAATTATTAAAAAAAGAATCAACTCAAAATCATCAAAACTCAGAGAGAAATTAATTTTTGAATCAATTAAACAAAATCACAAAATTCAAATATTCAAATATATGAAAAATGGCGCCAAGAACAGCTGAAGAACACGCGCGTGTTCTTGGTTTCTCAGATTTGCATTTTCTATCCAATCTCCATGAATACGTAATCATATCATGCAATCCACATATCATTATGCTCGTCTCAACCTCACGATCATGTCTATGTACTTTAATTTCATTTAAATTAAACATACAACAAGAAATCACGAAGAGACCTCAAGAACCCTAATTTCTGCATGAAGGCTAGGATTTTTGATACACGATTCAAACAATGCAATTAATTGAGGGAAAACATTCCATGCATGATTAAGAACATATGGCCAAATTATTGTGCGAGGAAATATGCATAGATTGAGAGATGACCAAGCATGTGCTTACCTCCAAGTCGTGACAGCAAGTTCAAAGTGATTTTTGATTTGGAGGTGTTACAGATGAGTGGTGATGATCTGAACAGCTTCCCTACACCCTATGGATTGTGTTTGGATGGTTGGACTTGATTGAAATTGGCTGGATCATTTTGTGGCACCTCAGCTGCACTTTGGTTAAAACCTTGAGCAACCAGCTGGTGATTTTGTGAAATTGATGTTTCAGAAGTTATCTAAGTGTTTGATCAGCTCATATGTGATGTATGTGAGGTGTGTGAGTGATTGGTTTGATTGGAATTGCTCTCAAACTCAAAACCCGATAGTGACTTGCCTTAGAAGGTAAAATTGGAGTGAAAGAAGAGATTTTGAGGAAAGCATCTGTTAGATGGCTTTGGTGTACTCAAACTGACCATAATTGAGCTCTATTTATAGTAGAGCAAGTTTGTTTTGCAAGGAATAGTGCATGGCAGCTGGTAAGTAGGTTTGGCCAATGTTGGCAAATGAAAATCCAAGTCTCCTCTAGCCATTGACTAGAGGTTAGGGCACAGAGCTTTGGTTCCCTTGGTCTTGGATAAGTCTTGACTGATTTCAGATGAGAATGGCTCAGTCCATGTCACCTTGATGGTTCCATTGAATGCCTCATTCCAAATTTGAAGTCTTGTCCCTATTTTGGCCATTCTAGGTTCAACATGCTATTTCTTGTTCCATGGACTTTGGAGGCTTGGTTCAGTGATTGTCCCCTTTAGATTCAATCCTCTGAGGTGTCCAAGTGGATAGGAGCAATTGAATTTGGCTGATTTTGGCAAATCGACCAAAGTTGCAAATTCTGCCTTGCCTTGACAGATTTCAGCAAGGCAACTTGGCAATGTTGTATCTCATGGTGTAGGTTGAATTTGGCAATGTTCTTGGCCATTTTGGAAAGCTCTTACATGATACAACAACTGTTTGAACAAGTTTGGTTTTGATCTTTTTTGATTCCAAGTGAAAAATCCCCCTACATTTGGCAAAAAGTGAGGCAGAACATGACTTAGTGAAAATTTCACTAAGTGTTGGAAAAAGTGACATTTTCACTTTTCAGCCACTTTGATCACTCCATAACTCAAAATCCTTAATGAATTGGAATGACTTGTAGTTGAAGTTTTTGTAGGTGATAACGAGGGCTACAAATCCATCTTTGGATGAGAAAAAATGGCCTTGTGGTTTAGGAGTTATGGTCCTCCAAAGTTGGTACCTTTGCCACTTTATTTTTAACTTGGAAAAATTTCTAAGTTTTATGGTTACCCCTTTTACAAGTTATCTCACTTTTCTTGATTTTTCTTGATGAATGATGATTCAAATCATACATTAACATCATTTTAGGGTTAAAAATCCATTTTGGTGAAAAATCTCAAAAAGTCAAAGTTGACTTTTGTGCACAGTTGACTTTTTATCAGATGAATTCCAAACTGTGCAATTCTTCAGGAAATCATGTCCTTGACCTAAATCAAACTTGATGGACATGTTCCATGGGTGTCATAGGGTATATTCAATCATGTATTAGGGTTTGGGAGCATGTCCTGGTCAAAAGTCAAAGTTACAGTTGACTTTTCCCTTAAAACCCTAATTGTGGTGCAGATGAAATTGAAACTTGTTGCTCAAGCTTCTTGGATTAATCCATTGTTCCAAATGGATCAATATGGTATATTAGAGACCCTCAAATCATGTCTTGAGGTCTTGGCTCATGATTTATCCCAAAAGTCAACTTAGGGGTGAATTAGGTCAAGAAACCCTAATTCCTGATTTTTGATGAATGCATCCCCTGAGGAAAAATTGACTTGATGCATGGGTTCATGAGGTTCCATGAAGTATATTAGGTTATGTTTTGGATCATTGAGTTGTGCCCAGATGAAAATTTCCATCTGGAGGCCCTGGTCGACCAAAACCCTAATTTGGTGATACTGTCGATCTTGAGACTTGATCCACCTAGAAGGGAGCAGCCTTGTGCTTAATCCTTAAAGTGGGAGTCCTTTTTGATCCATTGTGGATGTTTAAGAGATTAGACAAGTTGAAGATCAAGTCATTTCTTGATTGAGCCTTTGTCTAAGCACTCAGAGAGGGCTTGAAACCCTAATTTTGATTGTATTGGATGCTCACCCATCTTTGGGGAGACTGATGAAGCATGATGGTTCATCCATATTGTGGTGGTGATTTGCACAATGATGGGAAACTTTAGTGGTCAAAATTTGGGGTATTACAGATGCCCCTATTTAATCTTCTTGGACCCGAAGGTGTGAATGACGAAGGGATTCGGGCATTCGGGGTGCAAGAGGATTAAATATCGGAATACCCGAAATTTTGATGGTGGTTATGAATGGTAGCTTTATGCATTCATCTTCTTTAGCTAAGCAATGATGCTTAGAAAAGGTAAACTTCCCCTCGATCCTGGTCTTCAGCCAAGGAACTGGTCTCAGTTTTCTGAAGTAAACTTCCCCTCGTTCTTGGTTTCCTACCAAGAACTGGTCTCAGTCTCTTTTGTAAAATTACCCTCGTTCTTGGTTTCCTACCAAGGAACTGGTCTTAGTTTCTGATATAAACTTCCCCTCGATCCTGGTTTTCTACCAAGGAACTGGTCTTAGTTTCTTTTGTCAATAAACTTTATTGACAAGGGACGCTATTAGTAGCGGTTTTCCTTCAAACTTCTCGCCGAATTTTCCTGGGGAGATGCCATTTGAGTAGAAAATGTTTTGCTGTCAGACTTGCTGGGGAACCCAGTCGTCTGAGTTGTAGAGTTGTACAAACTTCTCCGTTGGAGACGCCATTTGTTTCTACTGGGGAAAGCGAGTCTCTTGAGAGACTGTTTTTATTTGGGATCTTTCATCATACTTTTCTCGGGATCTTCCCGGAGAAACGCCATATGATGGGGTCCAATTTTGAGGTGCCAATGACCTTCTCATCAGTGGTTTTTCGGAGCAACACTGGTGTGCTGCCGAATCTCTGATCACGAGGCTTTCTCTGTGGATTTTCCTTAATCCGGGAAAGCAAGGATATCATCTTTGATGGCGAAGAGTGACATCTGTTGCAGGTTCTCTGATCTTTCAGAGGTTCAAATTATCAAAGTGGCCAAGTGCCGACTCTGATCTAAAGATACACTGGTGGCGAGATTGTGCAGACGCAACACTTCCTGACGAGGAAAGAACTGACAAACTCGATTGAGAAAACTGTTTATCACTAGGGGACAAGACCGACTAGAGTGATAACGATGCAATATGAAATGTAAATGCAAATAAAAAATGCATGAATTACGTATGTATATGCTGACAAAATAGACGCGACATACAGACTAATGGATGAACACAATTGGATACTCGGCCATCGCGGGGCGGAGAAGTACCGTTGATTCAAAATAGAAATTCCACCTTGCTTAGGAGAGATAGTCCCGTTGGGAGCTATGTTGATCGAGCTTAGGAGATGAGAACTCGGCCGAGGTCTCTGACATTATTGATCCTTCATTCAGGAGTACTGGTCTAGAAGGAGTACTTTGATTCTGCACTTTGAAGTTCGCCTACTTCGGGAGAAGCGATCGATGTTCTTCTGATGTTCAACAGTCAAAAGAAATGCCATCTTTAATTTAAAAGCAGAAAAAGTTTAACAAGTAAATTTATTTTTGTTTTATTTCAAGAATCGCTGATTAAGTTTAAACAACGTCATTCTGTAAAGCTAAAACAAGTAAAGAATTACAAACAAAAGCACAAGGGCTCAAATTTTATTGATAAGATGGAGATCAGGCAAACGCGTGATTCCAAAGAGTATATACAAAGTTAGAAAATGGTAATTTACAGGGAAAAGGGCTACGTTGAAACATAACGACCACTATCCTTCTACCAACTTTGAGTTCGGGATATCCTGAGCTTCCGTCGAAGATGACCTTTGACTGGAGATTTCCTCCGATAGATGATGCAACTGCTGTTGCTGCTGAGGGACTTGCCTCTGTTGAACATAGTTACTTGCCATTATCCCTAACTTTTACCTGGATTGTACTATGAGATTTCCAATCCATCGGGATGATTCTTTTCATGTCTCTAACTTTTGCCTGGGCCGCCCTTTCGGGTTTTCAATCCACCGAGACATTTTTTTTTAGTTTTAGTTTTAGGCGAAGTATTTCTTGACTACATCAACGTTCGTGGGGTAGGCAAATTCCTCTCCGTCCATGGTTGCAAGCCTCAAGGCGCCGCCTGAGAAAGCTTTCGTGGCCACATAGGGGCCATCATAATTTGGGGTCCATTTGCCCCGAGAATCAGTGAGAAATGATTGTATCTTCTTGAGCACAAGGTCTCCTTTTCTGAAGACACGAGGTCGGACCTTTTTGTCGAACGCCCTTTTCATTCTCTGTTGATACAACTGACCGTGGCATAGTGCCGTGATTCGCTTCTCTTCGATCAGGTTCAGTTCGTCGTGTCGACTTTGACACCATTCAGCTTCGGTGAGCTTAGCTTCCATCAATACCCGGATTGATGGGATCTCTACTTCTATGGGGAGCACTGCTTCCATGCCATATACTAGAGAGAAAGGGGTCGTCCCTGTTGAAGTATGGACAGATGTGCGATAACCATGAAGAGCAAAGGGTAGCATTTCGTGCCAGTCTTTATAGGTTACAACCATCTTTTGAACGATCTTCTTGATGTTCTTGTTGGCCGCTTCTACCGCTCCGTTCATCTTGGGTCGGTAGGGAGATGAGTTATGGTGTTCGATCTTGAACTCTGCACACAACTCTTTCATCATCTTGTTGTTCAAGTTAGATCCATTATCAGTAATGATCTCGCTTGGAACACCATAAAGGCAGATGATATTGTTCTTGATAAATCGGACCACCACTTGTCGAGTTACATTGGCGAATGACGCTGCTTCGACCCACTTGGTGAAATAGTCAATGGCTACCAGGATGAACCGATGTCCATTTGAAGCCTTGGGCTCAATCATACCAATCATGTCGATTCCCCATATGGAAAATGGCCATGGGGAAGAGAGAACTTTGAGATGTGATGGCGGTACATGAATTTTGTCGGAGTATATCTGACACTTGTGACACCTCCTCATGTACTTGTAGCAGTCGGATTCCATGGTCAACTAATAGTACCCGGCCCTGAGAATTTTTCTCGCCATTGTGTGTCCGTTGGTATGAGTGCCAAAGGATCCTTCATGAATTTCTTTCATGAGCATGTCTGCTTCTGGTCTGTCGACGCATCGGAGCAAGACCATATTAAATTTCTCTTATAAAGAGTGTCACCGCTCAGGAAGAAGTTTCCAGCCAATCTTCTGAGGGTTTTCCTGTCTTTTCTGAGTGCCCCAGATGGGTACTCTTGTTTCTGAAGGAAGCATTTGATATCGTGATACCAAGGTTTATCGTCTATGACTGCTTCGATCGTGAAGATGTAAGCGGGCCGTTCAAGGCGCATGATGTCGATCTTAGGTATGTCATTCCATCGACCTACACTAATCATGGAAGAGAGAGTGGCTAATGCATCAGCCATGTGATTCTCATCACGAGGAATGTGATGAAAGTCGACTCTATTGAAGAAGGGTAACAACCTCCTTGCATAGTCTTTGTAAGGAATCAATCCTGATTGGTATGTGTTCCAATCTCCTTTTATCTGGTTAATGACCAGGGCTGAATCGCCGTATGCGTCCAAGTTTTTGATCCTTAAATCAATCGCTTCTTCGAGACCCATGATACATGCTTCGTATTCGGCCTCGTTGTTCGTACATTTGAACGTAAGTCTGGCAGTGAAAGGAATGTGGGAACCCTGAGGGGTAACAATGATTGCCCCAATTCCGTTTCCATAATGATTGACTGCTCCGTCAAAGATAAGTCCCCACTGGGAACCTGGTTCTGGCCCTTCACTAGGTAGCGGTTCATCGCAATCTTTCATCTTTAGATACATGACATCTTCGTCTGGGAAGTCAAACCCGATTGATTCTTGATCGTCAATCGGTTGATGAGCCAAATGATCGGCTAAGATACTTCCTTTAACGGCTTTCTGAGCATGGTACTCTATGTAATATTCTGATAGTAACATCTGCCAACGGACAATTCTTCCCGTGAGAGCAGGCTTTTCGAAAACGTATTTGATTGGATCCATTTCGGAGACCAACCAAGTAGTATGACGAATCATGTACTGGCGAAGACGTTTGGCTGCCCAAGCCAAAGTGCAACAAGTTTTCTCAAGCATTGTGTACCGAGTCTCGCGGTCGGTGAATTTCTTGCTTAGATAGTAGATGGCAGACTCTTTCCTTTTAGTTTCATCTTGTTGGCCAAGTACACATCCCATTGAGTCCTCTAGGACTGTGAGGTAAATGATCAGTGGTCTTCCTTCCACTGGAGGTGATAGAATCAGAGGATTCAACAGATATTCCTTGATACTGTCGAAGGCGGTTTGGCAATCTTCTGACCAAACGTAATCCTGGTTCTTTTTGAGTAATTTGAAAATTGGCGCACACGTCGCGGTCATAAGGAATATGAATCTGGAGATATAGTTCAAACGTCCCAGGAATCCTTTGACTTGTTTTTCAGTTTTCGGAGAAGGCATTTCTTGAATGGCCTTGACCTTGTCAGGATCAACCTCAATTCCTTTCTGGCTGACGATGAACCCTAGTAGTTTCCCTGAACGGACACCGAAGGTGCACTTGTTGGGATTCAAGCGGAGCTTGAATTTTCTTAGACGTTCGAACAATTTTGATAGATGTTCAACGTGCTCATCCTCTGTTTTTTATTTTGCAATCAAATCATCGACATATACCTCGATTTCTTTATGTATCATGTCATGAAACAGAGTAGGCATGGCCCTTTGATAGGTTGCCCCGACATTTTTCAAACCGAACGGCATTACCTTGTAACAAAAGGTATCCCATGGGGTAATGAACGAAGTTTTCTCCATGTCTTTCGGCGCCATTTTGATCTGGTTATAGCCCGAGAATCCATCCATGAAGGAGAAAACTTTGAACTTTGCTGTGCTGTCAACCAGCATGTCAATGTGTGGTAAAGGAAAGTCGTCCTTTGGACTTGCCTTGTTCAGATCTCTGTAATCAACACACATTCTGACCTTTTCGTCCTTTTTGGGAACGGGTACGATGTTGGCTAACCATTGAGGATATTCAGATGTAGCGAGGAAACCCGCGTCGATCTGTTTCTGTACCTCCTCTTTGATTTTGATAGCCATGTCCAGGTGAGTCCGTCTCAACCTTTGCTTTACTGGCGGACATTTCGATCTTAACGGTAAGTGATGTTCCACGATGCTGGTATCCAACCCTGGCATATCCTGATAGGACCAAGCGAATACATCGAGAAATTTTCTGAGAAGCTTTATCAAACCCTCTCTGGCAGTTGGACTAAGCAGTGCCCCAATCCTGATTTCTTTTCTCTCTTTTTCCGAACCCAAGTTTACCGTTTCCAACGGCTCTTTGTGAGGTTCAATGGACCTTTCCTCTTGTTTGAGTAGTCGAGAGATCTCTTCTGGAATTTCGTTGTCAACTTCTTCTTTAACCCCAAATATCGGGAACCCAAAGTCGGGAGAAGGCATCGGATCGTATGTTTCAACTGGGTTTAAAACAAGCAATCTGCATGACGTGATGATTCGTGTTTAGAAGAGATAGAGAAAATGCAAGTGTGTGCAGTGTTTTGATTTTACTGCTTATTTTTATTTTTGAATTGTTTTTTAGGATTACCATTTTCTGAAAAAGCAAAAAAAGAAAACAGCAATTAATGCGGAAATTACAGAACGACGTTATTTTATTAATGAACAAGTCGAATCTTGAAACTACAGCCCTATAAAACAAAACTCTGTCGCTTTGGGCAAAGCGAAGAGGGAAATTTACAGAAAGCGAGCCCTATCAAAACATCCGTTTCACCTGGGCAGGGTGAAAGGTTAAAGATGGCAATTACTTTGACTGGCGAACGACCTTCAGAACCTCGACAGCAACCCATTGGCGGCGAACTCCTTGGTGAATCACAAAGTCTGGCACCTTCCTTGATTTGTCTTCAGAAATAACGCTGATTTCTGGTGGAGCAGGATCATTGGAATCTGTTTCCCAGGCATAATTGTCGTAGGAGGATTCCTCTGTTACATTTTGCATAGCATTTGTGCTCTCAGTTATATCTCCCCATCCAGTTGGCTGGATATCTTCGAGCCTGATACGAGAGCTTTCGGGAGCAGTGTACTTGATCATAAAGTCGTATTTTCCACTTGGTTGTCCCAGAGTGTCCCAAACTTCTTTGGAACTGGAGAAGTCATCCCTCTCGATGACGTTGACCTCGGGAAAAGCATAGTTGATGAATTCAAGTCCTGCAAACGTTGCAAATTCATCTTCATGTTGAGTAGTTTCTGAATGACCTGAGTGTTGATCCCATGACATGGTGGGGACACAGGTATTCGGTTCAACGATGCTCAGCTGAGTTTCATTACTCGGCTGACTTTCTTGCCCCAAGTTTCCTGGGTAAGGCTGCCACATTGGCAGGCCATCCATCGGGCCATAGTAGTTGTGATCAAAGTTGTCTTTCATCAGAGTGTCCTCCTCTAATGAATTTGGCGGAGCACGGCATCCTTCTGGATCACAACCTCCGTATATCAGTTCGACGTCTGACCTGGGTATAAATCTCGAACTTTCTGTAGGAAAGCAAAAAGGCGTAGGCACCTCTTTCTGAGACATATAGTCGTCCTTGTTAAGGTAGGACTTCCATTCTTCATCTGTGTCAGAGGGATCTTCCTCATTGATAGCATGAACTATCTGAGACACTGGGTGAAGAAAACCTCCACTGTGGAAGAAGTTTTGAAGGGGATGAAGACTTTCATCGTTAGCAGCTGTCTGGGTGCAGGTTGTAGAAAAACCAAGACCCTTCTTTGTTTTATTGTCAGTGGGAATGACAAGCCGTCCCCCATCCTGTTGTATCGGTACTCTCGACCGCTTTGATAGCATCTTTGTATGAAGAAATTGAAATTCCTTCTTTGAACTGATTGTTCTTGCTCACCGATAATGCTTAGAATTGAGTTCCAATAACCTCCTCGGGTTTCACATAAGTAGATGATGATAGGTTACTCACAAGCAAGGCTTGTTCCCCACAAACCGTGACAAGTTGATCGTTCTTGACGAACTTTAGCTTTTGGTGGAGGGTTGAAGTAACCGCTTCAGCCTGATGTATCCAAGGTCTTCCTAATAAGCAACTGTATGTTACCCGGATGTCCATGACCTGGAAAGTGATTTGGAAAGTGTGAGGACCAATAGTTATGGGAAGATCAACTTCGCCGATAACTGTTTTTCTGGATCCGCCGAATGCTTTGACGACGACCTCGCTGGTTCTCATCGGAGGGTCCTTGAATGATAATTGCGTCAAAGTGGACTTCGGCATAACATTCAGGGCTGACCCTTTGTCTACCAGTACGTTGGCTAAAGCATCGCCCTGGCAGTTAACTGTGATATTGAGCGCCATGTTATGACGGCGACCCTCTTCAGGTAATTCCTCATCACTAAATCCCAAATTATTGCAGGAAGTGATGTTAGAGACAATGCTATCGAATTGTCTGATTGTTACATCCTGTTCCACAAAGGCTTGCTCCAAGACTTTCTGTAAAGCCTCTTTGTGTGCTTCTGAACTGAGTAACAGTGATAATACTGAGATCTTTGAAGGAGTCTGTAACAGTTGATCAACAATTTTATATTCACTCCTTTGGATGAGCTTTAGCATCTCATCTTTGTCTTTTGAAAAGTCGGGATTACTAGATTGACCGACTGGTGGATCAGGAATTTCTGCCTGAAGTTCCTTTTCTTTGTTGGATTCTCCAACCCCTCGGTTGAAGATTCGACCGCTCCGTGTTACACGACTGATGTCTGCAATATTCACGACAGAGGGTAATGGAATTTCCTTTCCATTCTCGATTATTGTTGCACCGTATTTGTAAGGGATTGCCTTAGCTGATTCATACGGTAGTGGCCCCGGTAGATAGATAACTATGGGAACCTTCTGATTCTTCTGACCATCATAAGTAACCTTGATCCATTCCCGGTTGGGAACTCTGGATTCGTCAAGTAGAGGGATGATGGCAAAAACATCCCTGGTCCTGTGATGACCAGAGATCGTGACAACATCCTCAACTTGCTCGGCAAGGTAGTTCGGCGACCAAATGATGGGTCCTGAACCTGGATATGGACGAATTTCTCCATGATCGACCTGACCCTGAAGAGCTGCTCGCACAAGGTAGCACCCTTGGTTACTTTCCGAACAGACGCTACAACGGTCGTAATTGTGTGGTGGCACCTGGCCACGCCCACTTTGAATACAATGTAACCTCACTAGGTTATCTTCCATTGATCGGACATCCTGACTTTGACGACGAGTAGGATTCCTGTTACTGATACTAATCTACTGAGTATCTTCGTCCATATAGATTGGCATCCACCAGTGATTTAACAAGTGCTGAAGTGCCTCCTGGACAAGGGTACAACCTCGATCGTTTTCGCAACCCGCTTTACAGTTTTGATAATCATGTGATATTAAGAATCCGAGTCGGACCTACTCAGCGTGTAACTCTACCAGGTTGGTATTCATCACGCGAATGTCAAAGATCTGAACCATGTTGATTTGATAGGAGTTCCTATCGTGGTAGTCTTGGATCCATCCAAGGTTCATCTGACGCTGGAGGGCCTCTTGTATGAAAGAGCATCCCTGTTTATTTACCGAACAAATCAGACAGGAACTATAATCGTGCCGCGGCAGATTATGATACTGGCTTTGCCTTGAGTGCATCGCCACCAAGTTGACATTCATCGCACGGATGTCGTGGTTTTGAATGGCGTTGGAATTCGTGTAAACCATGTTAACTCCACGAACTCGGTGCACTTGGATCCATCCAAGATCCATTTGTTCCTGTAGAGCTATTTGCATTACAGAACATCCCTGGTTGTCTTTAGAGCAGATATCACACTGGTGATAATTATGAGGTGGCACATGGCCATATCCACTCTGTCTACAATGCATCTTGACCAGATTGGTCCCCAATGAGAGTACATCGTGAATTTGATAGACATTGTTAGTCTCTTTCTCAATCAGATTGACTGCAGTTTTCTCATGTTGAGGCAGCGGGTTCGTAAGAACATTAGGATTCGTATCTTTGAAAGATAAGAGCCCGCTCCTAACAAGATTTTGCACGTCGGATTTGAAATTGAGACAAGTCTCAATGTTATGCCCTGAACCTCCTTGATGATAAGGGCATGTTTGATCCGCTTTAAACCAAAAAGGCAGATTTTCCGGAACTGAAAGGGGAGACTTAGTCTGAATGTGCCCCTTGGCTAGCAGTAACGGAAACAGTTCTGCGTACGATACGGGTATAGGATCAAATCCTGGTGGCCGTGTTGTACGGTTGTTGTTATATGGAGGACGAGCCTGCTGAAGAGGCTGTTGTGTCCTTTGTTGGTCAGGTTGGCTCTGCGCAACCTGAGGTTGATACGTAGGAATAGGCGCGGGGTCGATAGCAGGAGTAACAGCTGCTACTGGCTGATAACGTTGCCTTTGCTTTCCGAGAGAGATATTCCCAATATCTTGCTCTTTTTTCTTAGGGAGAGCACTACCGTATTTTTTAGTACCGCTCGTTGATCCAGTGTCTTTTACCAAACGTCCTTCTCGGACGGCTTCCTCAAGACGTACACCCATGCCGACCATTTCGGTGAAATCACTGGGTGCACTGGCGATCATTCGGTCATAGTAAAATGAGCTTAAGGTCTTTAAGAAGATTTTTGTCATCTCTTTTTCCTCAAGAGGTGGGCAAATTTGAGCGGCAATTTCACGCCACCTTTGAGCATACTCCTTAAAGGTTTCCTTGTCCTTTTGCGACATTGATCTGAGTTGATCTCTGTCGGGGGCCATGTCTAAATTATACTTGTATTGTTGGACGAAGGCAGTACCAAGATCTCTGAATGTACTGATCGTAGTACGGTTTAAACCCATGTACCATTTGAGTGCGACACCGGTTAAACTATCCTGGAAGTAGTGAATCAGCAGGTCCTGATTCTCCGTCTGAGCTGACATCCGCCGAGCGTACATCATCAGATGGCTCTGAGGGCAAAAGTTACCCTTGTATTTTTCAAAGTCGGGCACTTGGAACTTGCAGCTCTTTCTGCATTTCCAAGAACTGCTCCTGGAATTCATCCATTCTGTCAAACATAGTTTCCTTCTTACCAGAAGGTGTCTATGGAATCTGTCCTTCCGGGACAGTGTGCACCACAGGGGGTGGTACTGTGACTACGGCAGTAAGTCTTGGCGCTTCCCGAAGTTTGTAACCTTCAGGAGTCTTCAGTATGCCCCTGGCATCTTCGCTTTCCCGAAGTTTGTAACCTTCAGGCCCAGCGGATTCTGTTGCGATTCCCTGATCTTTAGTGATCGGCGGAACATATCCTTCCGGGATATAGTTAACAGGCATGCCCCAAGGACGATCTTTCGGCATCTGATACCTAGGATCATACTTTTCTATGATGGGCGTTGAGGTGATCTCTGAGATCACAGTTCTTTGTAGTTGAGCTTCTGCCATGGCTTGCATGTCGTTACGAAGCTTTCTCATATCCTCTCTCAGAGCGTCAATCTCTTCTTTCAACTCTCTGTTTTCTTCCTCAAGATCATCCATCTTTTTCTGACGATTGGCCCGAGTATTATACGAATGAGACAGTTTGACTCCAGAATCGAGACACAAACATGAGATTCGTAGGTAAGGAGAATACGTGATGTGAGAATGATGAATGCAATGATTATATTAATTGTTGTTTTTTTGGTTTAATCAAAATAAACTTCGACAATTAGATTGCAAATATCAAACGGTGGGGAAACCTCTTTTTATTGAATTCCAAAGGATTACAGAAATGGAAATACAGTAGATTACAAAGTGCAGAAACAGAAACCTAAACTAATGGGTCCCGAGTCCTCTTCTTTGACCGGGGCGCTTGGGCCGTTGTCGGGTTGTCATTCCTTTGCCAGGTGAAAGGAGCAAGCAAATTCCTTTGGTCATCTTGATTCTCTATAGCATGCTGCTCCAAAATTTCAATAAGAGCATCTTTCTCTTTTAGTAGTTGCTGTATTTGGATACACTCTACGTCGAGGGTGCGGTACTTGTTCTTCCAAGATCTTCTTTCCTTTTGAACTTTGTTGAGAGTAACCTGAAGCTTTTCAGTTTCCGTCATGAAGTACATGACAGTTTCCCTCGGTGGAAGAATTCCATAACGAGGATAAGGCATCTTTAGCTTGAGAGCTCTAGTTTGTACCCAGTGGAGATAAGGCTCCACCGAGACACAGTCCGGTTTTCCCAGAGACTCTCGTCCTTTCTTATGAACCTGTTTCCAAGCGTGCACTATTTCCATCTTTAGTGCTCTGTCATTTTCTCCTTCCTTGAAGAAAAGACCTTCCAGATGAACACCCAGTGGGATGTGTCTCATCGGGTATCCAAATTGACGAAGAACTAATATCGGATGATAGTTGATTCCTCCTTTAGTTCCTATGAGGGGTACACTGGGGAAGTTTCCACAACGGTCAATGATTCTGATTCCCTCATAAATCCTATTACACCAATCTATATCGGAATTGGTGAGAGACATGATCTTCTGCGACCAACGTAAGACACTCTTGCAATCCCAAAAAGCAGCAGACTTGGGCAAGTGAGAGATAAACCATTTGTAGAGCAAAGGTACACAGCATGTGATCTCCCCTCCGCTGTACAAATTTCCCAAGTGTACAGAATGATACGCATCTGCGAGCAAAGTCGACACAGGGTTTCCAATGAGAAAAACCTTAATAGCGTTGATATCGACGAAGTTATTGATGTTGGGAAACAAAAATAACCCGTAGGTGAGCAAGACAAAGATGCTTTCAAAAGCAGTCCCGTTCCCTATACTAGCGAAGTATAGAGCCTTTTTTATCAAGAACTGGGCTGGCAAACCTTGGATGCCACCCTTAGTGGTCATGTGAGTCCTGACCTCAGACTCGTCCAAATGAATTGCTATTGCAATAGTCTGATTCTTTGGAATTTCTTCCAGTCCAGAAAATGGAGCTCGATCAATGATATGTAAATCAGTCAGATGAGAATACTCCTCCAGCGTTGGCGATAGCTGGTAATTTGGGAATGTGAAACAGTGATAAACCGGATCGTAGAATTGAATGAGCGCGTCCATGATTCCCTTAATCACATGGAATCTTAACAGTGGTAGCAAACCACCGTGCTTGGCTCTGAAAGCCTCTGGGTTAACGACCATCCTTGCTAACTTTCTCAAATCCCCTAGTTTTGGAACCTTGAAGGTATACTGGCGAGTTCTCCTTCTACCGAAATCCATTAGCATAATCCTCCTCTCTAATATTTGCAATCACAGTCTTAGTTTAATTTGAAAAATAGAGAGACTAGAAGAGAAGTTTTTTGAGTGTTTTAATGTTTTATTAAATGGATGCATGAATGCAGCACACAAAAACATAGAAAAAACATGGGGTCAAAGGGTCGTTGTCATGAAGTCAAGGCTCTACCCATCCCCAAAGGTTTATACTAGGGTGATTTTTGTACCTGTACTCATTATCATCAGCTTCTCCCAAGAAAGCAAAACAACAAGCGGATCGCCAGCGAGTCGTAGAGCAATCTTAGAGTAAGTGCCATTCAACGAGAATAGATCACCAGCCTCAAATGAGGGTAGTATCGTGTAACAACTATTTCCGATAGTTTCCGCACTACAAAAGGGTTTGGCTCCTCAGCTTCTCAGACTTAACAACCGGCCCATTGGCTAGAAGAGTGAATGGGTTGCGTTGGTCAGCCTCCACTGAGGTTGATGGTCGACCCCGTCGCCATCACTTATCTTAAGTGTATACTCATTCTCACCACATGCGGCATCACACGCATTCCCAGTAGCAGAAAAATAAACACGTATAGCAATTAGGAAAAGCAGTATATATATTTGTCTTAATCATCCTAGACTTATAAAGCTATGATTCCTAAGTTCCTAACAGAAATGGGTTCCCCGGCGGAAGCCCCAATCTGTGGTATTCACACAAGAGGTAAAAAGTTTGACATAGACTGGCCCCACGGTGGGCGCCACTTTTCTGTAGCGAGCGATTTTGGACGCGGTTCTTAAGCGTTGGTTGCTCTCTGCGGTTGAGCTTGAAACTACAGGTCGATTCATTTTTTATCCTATTGTAAGCTAAATAAGGAAGGGAAATAGATGTCTCCAATTAACCCTGTTTTGCATACTGAGTTTAAACAGCGGTCTGTTAGGTTACGAATGCTATCAATGTGGGGGGGCCTTGTACTGGTTATTTGTATTTTCGCCAATACTGTTTTCTTTCTTTTTACCTGGGCAGAAGGTTTCTGGCGGGGAACAAGGATTAGGATGTTAGAACTGATGTTTTTGAATTACTGCTTTTGATTGATGGATATATGGGATTTGGGTTTTTTGTTGATTGCGCTCGCTAAGATCTTTTCTTTCGATCTTACGCCTACGTATTCCCATTTACCGAAATAGGGAAATCAGAGCGTTCGTAGTTCCTCCTATTCTATGGGAGGAAATGGTTGTTTTGGTGTCTTGTTCAAAGCCCAAGACGTGAAGCGAAAGGTGGTTTGTATCTTGTTCAAAGCCCAAGATGTGAAGCTAAAAGGTCTATTTGTGTCTTGTTCAAAGCCCAAGACGTGAAGCTGAAAGACCTCGACTTTAGAGAGAATTTGTCATCTCTAAAGAGGGGAGAAGGAGAATTACTTTAACTGGGATACGCGGATCCGAGCAATGCCATAATTTCCGAAGAAAGGGTTTTAACCTGAAGGAGAAGACTTTAACTCAGTCTAGAGCAATGCCATCTTTCCTTAGGAATTTCTCATGCTAAAAGAGGGACAGTGGCGTGGATATAGATGATCCAGAGGCTTGCCGCTTACAGCGATTAGATGAAGGGGAAGGAGTTGTTGATGTTTGTATACTGTGAACAAGGCACAACTTTGATGCTAAAAGGTTGATTGGATCAACCAGTGGTTTTCTTATACAAAGCCTAAGAGGAGGCTAATTTCCGCTAGGAAAATCATTATACAAAGCCTAAGAGGAGGCTAATTTGTGTCTCGTACAAAGCCCGAGAGAGAGGCTAAAAGATTTTGACCCGACGATGGAGTCTTTGTGTCTCGTACGAAGCCCGAGATGGAGGCTATTGTTTGTTTGACTCAACGAGGGAGTCTTTATGTGTCTCGTACGAAGCCCGAGAGAGAGGCTAAAATGTTGTTTGACTCCACTGGGGAGAATCATTGTACACAGCCCAAGAGAAGGCTAGGGTTACTGTGTCAGTTAAGTGACAGGTCCAGTATACTGATTTTGAAAGAGAAAATCAGTTCTTATATGAGCATCACTGTACTCATGGGTTAGATCTGAGGATCGGGGTTGTTTCCTTTTCTTTGAGGAAGCGGGAAATCCAAAGGGTGTTGAGACTGTCTGAATCTACGGGTTTCCTTCCTATTTTTTGAAGGGTGCTTGAGAATGTCTTTGAGACTCAAGGAGATTAGACTGTCTAAGTCTAGAGTTTCATCTTTTGTACTATGCTTTGAGAAACAGTAGTAGACTCTAGAAAGGACTGCTCTATGGAGATTACTAAGTTCTGTTCCTATACCTGTAGGAGGTCGTCGGGACAATTTGTACGAAGCCCAAGAGGAGGCTGGGAACTTTTAAGAAGCCGACGGGTCCTTGTACTAAGCCCAAGAGGAGGCTATCATTCCCGAAGGAAGAGATCATTATACGAAGCCTAAGAGGAGGCTGTGAATACTTCTAAGAAGCCGTAGGGTCCTTGAATAATGCCCAAGAGGAGGCCGATCACTACAACAAAAAGGACTTATAACATCTCACCTTAGACAGCGCTTTATTACAAAAGCGCTGCTATAGGTCAAAAACACGGAATCTATTAATTTAATAAAGGAAAAGCGCAAAAAAATATAAGACCTTAGACAACGCTTTAGTGAAAAGCGCTGTCTAAGGCCTTTTAAATTTTTAAAAAAATTTAATGGAAAATATTAGACAGCGCTTTCCTTAAAAGCGCTGTCTAAGGCCTTTTAAATTTAAAAAAAATATAAGACCTTAGACAGCGCTTTTAAGGAAAGCGCTGTCTAAGGTCTTAAATATTTAAAAAAATAAAAACAAAAGCGCTGTCTAAGGCCAATCTTAGAAAGCGCTTTTAAAGCGCTGTCTAAGGGCCACCTTAGAAAGCGCTTTGTTGAAAAGCGCTGACTAAGGTCTAATAAAATTAAAATATATGAATATACTCAGTTTTCATTTTCAGTTTTGCGCTCTTTCTTCTCCCTCCCCTGTTGCGAACGGATACTTGCGAACCTGAGTTAAACCCTTGCCGTCGTCCACCGCGCCGTCGTCCACCGTTCCTCCCTCATTTCGCGACTCTGACGACCTTTACTCCACCGTGACCGTCTGTTCCTCTCTCATTTCGCGTTTTCGTCACTCAGTTTGGAAGTTTAAGAGTTTCAGATTATTACACATTTTATAAGGTATGCTGATAATGTTGCTGTTGATAATGTTGTTGTTGATGTTGATAATAATGTTGTTGTTGATGTATTACACATTTTACACGTTTCAGAGTATTACACATTTTACACGTTTCAGAGTTTCAGTTTGGAAGTTTCAGAGTTTCAGAGTTTCAGTTGATAATGTTGCTGATAATGTTGATAATGTTGTTGTTGATGTTGATAATAATGTTGTTGTTGATGTTGATAATAATGTTGTTTATGTTGTTGCTAATGTTGGACTGTTGCTAATGTTGATAATGTTGCTAATGTTGTTAATGTTGTTGCTAATGTTGGACTGTTGTTGGATATAAGAATAAAATATGTGCTAACTTCATTTTTGGTGATATAGGAATAGAATCAATATAATGTGTTAGTTTAGTTTGTTCTTGTTAACATTTTTCTACATTGTTAACTATTGCTATATAATGTGTTTGTTTAGTTTAGTTTAGGTTAGTGTTAGTGTTAGTGTTAGGTTAGTGTTAGTGTTAGTGTTAGTGTTAGTTTAGAACATCTATTATAGTTTGTTCTTGTTAACATTTTTCTACATTGTTAACTATTGCTATATAATGTGTTTGTTTAGTTTAGTTTAGTTTAGGTTAGTGTTAGTGTTAGTGTTAGTGTTAGTGTTAGTGTTAATGTTAATAATGTAAATTCTTGAGGTTGTTGTTCTAAAGAACCGAAATTCAAAGCAATTTTGTTAATGAAGTTAATTGCTTTGAATTTCTTAGTTTGGACTTGTTATGCTAATGTTAAATTCTTTCTAACTGTTAGGATTAATAAGTAGGAAAACCATGGATAAAAAATGGATTGAATAGAAATGATCAAGATGAGGATCTTATAGCGGATGGGTCATATATCAGAAATGACCATAACGAGGGAATTTGGATCCATTCATCCGTCCGCATTGATAAGAAACAAGTAATTCATATTCCAACCAAGAAAAGAAAGAGATGTTAGTGAAAGAGGTAAAAGATTTGCATTCTTATGCCCCAGCGCTGTCAACTTAACCGAAATATTGACGAAACCAAATGAGGTCCATGCGTATATACGCAACGTCTTTATGGACAACCAAGAAACGGAAAAGTTGTACTTTTTACCGTTTAATACTGGGTTAGATTTTCATTCTAAATTCATCTATTATATTTTTTTTTGTATTTTGACTTCGTGTAGAAAGTTTCTATCTAACACTTGTTTAATCTTACAGTGGACATTGGTTGTTGGTTGCAATCAATCCTATCCGCGGAGTAGTGTATTATCTGGATTCCGTAGGAAATGATTGGACCACATACCCGGATATGAAGGACTGTATTGACACGTAAGTGAAATTGTTCTAAATAGAAATGTGTATATTTATTTATTTATGTGAATTGTTCTAAATATTCATTTATATTTTATTAGCACTATACAAGCATTCCTAGAACATCGGGGAATCGACCACACCATTACATGGAATTATGTGAAGGTATATTAATTATCACATGTTTTATTATATTAGTGATGCTTACTTGATAAAACTTAGAATTTATCCATATTTTATTTTCATTTGTAGTGTCCTCGGCAACGCAATCAAATAGATTGCGGCTATTTCATGTTGAGATTTATGAGAGACACTATTTCGTTGGATCGAATGGAGATTCCACCCGATGTATGTATTTCTAACTTATGAGTTATTTTAACACATATCTCTCATATTGTCTAATGAAATAGTTAAAACTAAATCAAACTATATGTTATATTATTATGTAGTATTTTGAAGAATTCAGGAGTGCTACTTACACAAAGGCTCTATTGGATGAAATCAAAGAGGAGTGGTGTCAATACATTATGGAGCTCGGAATTTTACAAACTTAAGGTATAATATTATACTCTTAATTTAATTGATGAGAATTTTAATATGTGTAACTTTGGTTGGAGTAATGCTTTGGTTGGATGCAATTTTGGTGTATATACTTTGAATTGCAATTTTGGTGTATATACTTTGAATTACAAACTTTGAATTACAATTTTGGATGCAATTTTGGTGTATATACTTTGAATTACAATTTTGGTGTATATACTTTGAATTGCAATTTTGGTGTATATACTTTGAATTACAAACTTTGAATTACAATTTTGGTGTATATACTTTGAATTACAATTTTTGGTGTATATACTTTGAATTTTAATACTTTGAATTACAATCTTTGTGTTTTCAGGACCTATAATGTAGATTGAAGCAATGTTTTGGTTGGATGCAATTTTGGTGTATATACAATTTTGGTGTATAAGTAATATGTGCATTGTAGAAAAAATGCTTTGGTTGGAAGCAATAACTTTGGTTGGAAGCAATGCTTTGGTTGGATGCAATTTTGGTGAATAAGTAAAATGTGCATTTGTAGAAAAATGTAATGATTTGTAATTATAAATAGGTGTATATACAATTTTGGTTTGTAATTTTAAATATATATATTGGTATGAAATGCCAATTTTGGATATATAATTTTGGTGTAGAAAGGCCAATGGTTTGAATTGCCAATTCTGAAAAAAATTGCTGGTTGAAAATTACAGGTCAAATTCTGGTTGAAAAAACCTGGTAAAATTGTGGTTAAAAAAAAATTATATAAAATTTTTCGTACACCTTAGACAGCGCTTTTGGTGAAAGCGCTGTCTAAGGTCCACTTTAGACAGCGCTTATGGTGAAAGCGCTGTCTAAGGTGTACTAAAAAAGTCAAAAATGGAAGGTCTTAGACAGCGCTTATGGTGAAAGCGCTGTCTAAGGTGTACTAAAAAAGTCAAAAAGGAAGGTCTTAGACAGCGCTTTTGGAGAAAGCGCTGTCTAAGGTGTACCAAAAAAGTCAAAAAAAGGTAGGGCTTAGACAGCGCTTTTGACGAAAGCGCTGTCTAAAGTAATCCATATAATGTGAAAAAGCGCTGTCTAAAGGTACCATAGACAGCGCTTTTCATTAAATACACGCCCCTTTAGACAGCGCTTTTGGTAATACCAAAAGCGCTGTCTAAACCTATAGCGTCGCTGGTTTATACAGCGCTTTAAAGCGCTGTCTAAAGGCTAAAAAAGCGCTGTCTAAAACCGTTTTTGCGCTAGTGGATGCTTTTAAGAAGCCTGTGGGTCTATCATCCCCTTTCCATTAGGAGAGATAACTCTTTTAAAGATAAAAACCACTGGTAAACGTGCGAGGTTTACTATCCAGCGACTTTTAGCTTTTAAAGAGGGTTCCTTAGTTAAGGTCCAAGATTATGACCGTAGTGGGTACCCAAACCCCGAGACATTCAAGGCAAGCTATCCACAAGGAATAGATCAAGTCAGGAAAGTTCGAGAATTTGGAAGAAACTCAAAGATGCCATTCACGGAGAATACATTCATCTTGGGGAGTAGAGTTTCTTGATGATTCCTAAGGAGGACAGCCGAAGAGAAGACTGTATCTGGTGCTCCTATTGGGGATCTAGGCGTCTATTTCTACGAATAAATGAAACGGCGTCACCTAGTTCTAGACGTAGTTGCCGGGGAAACTCGAAATATCTATACTATTATTACACAGTAGATATGAGTTTATGAAAGGAGACTTACAGTGAGCAGCCCCACAATACAGTTTATAATACGAAAGCGATAACCACTTACTCGGTTGGAGTGCTTCCATGCTGTTTGGGTTAGTTGTTCAACAAAGAAAGATTGAAAACAACAGTATATTCAAAATCAAAGGAGAAAGTGCTTTGAAAAAGAAAGATTTGGGGTTTACAGCTCAAGGAGAGGCCCAGGGTTTTATCAGTGAGCGCACTGTTTGACTTTGTACAGCGGGACTTATACAAGTGACTGGGGCCCAAAAAGGTTTCCTGTACAAAGGGATGGGTCTTACACTCTCTCAAGAGGCCCAAAAAGGTTTAAAGAAAAGAGTGGGGCTTATAACACGAGGGTAGGCCCAAATGATTTTTCGTTTAAAAATGGCGATCGCGCCGAGGTTTTCTTTTAACGCAGAGGGACTTATACGATAAGTGAGGCCCAAGATGTTTTGGTTAAAAGGGGGATTGGGTCTTACACTCTAATAGAGGCCCAAAGTGTTTTGAATGGGTCTTATAGCTCAAGGAGAGGCCCAAATGACTTTTATTTTTAAACGGGCGACGATCGCGCCGTTTACTTGTACAGGGGGACTTATACAATGAGTGAGGCCCAAAAATTTTTTGTACAAGGGGGGATGGGTCTTACACTCTCTCAAGAGGCCCAAAGTGTTTTGAAAATGATTTATGAGGGTTGAATTAATCCAAAAACCCTAATTTGTTTTCAAAAATGTATTTAATTGAATAAAAATTCAATTAAAATGATCAAAATTGTTTAACATATGAAAAACAAATTGTGATCTTGGATTAATGCTTCAAAAATTAAGTATTGACCTACAAAATAATTAGAAAGCATTAAAAGTTGCAAAATCAATGTAGAAAAAATATTTAAAATGTCAAAAACAATTAAAATATTAATTCTTTGAAAAAATATCAATTATATGAAATAAATAATATTTTTGGGATTTTTTGATAAAATAAAATATTTTAACATTTTTGTGAATTATTAAAAAAAGAATCAACTCAAAATCATCAAAACTCAGAGAGAAATTAATTTTTGAATCAATTAAACAAAATCACAAAATTCAAATATTCAAATATATGAAAAATGGCGCCAAGAACAGCTGAAGAACACGCGCGTGTTCTTGGTTTCTCAGATTTGCATTTTCTATCCAATCTCCATGAATACGTAATCATATCATGCAATCCACATATCATTATGCTCGTCTCAACCTCACGATCATGTCTATGTACTTTAATTTCATTTAAATTAAACATACAACAAGAAATCACGAAGAGACCTCAAGAACCCTAATTTCTGCATGAAGGCTAGGATTTTTGATACACGATTCAAACAATGCAATTAATTGAGGGAAAACATTCCATGCATGATTAAGAACATATGGCCAAATTATTGTGCGAGGAAATATGCATAGATTGAGAGATGACCAAGCATGTGCTTACCTCCAAGTCGTGACAGCAAGTTCAAAGTGATTTTTGATTTGGAGGTGTTACAGATGAGTGGTGATGATCTGAACAGCTTCCCTACACCCTATGGATTGTGTTTGGATGGTTGGACTTGATTGAAATTGGCTGGATCATTTTGTGGCACCTCAGCTGCACTTTGGTTAAAACCTTGAGCAACCAGCTGGTGATTTTGTGAAATTGATGTTTCAGAAGTAATCTAAGTGTTTGATCAGCTCATATGTGATGTATGTGAGGTGTGTGAGTGATTGGTTTGATTGGAATTGCTCTCAAACTCAAAACCCGATAGTGACTTGCCTTAGAAGGTAAAATTGGAATGAAAGAAGAGATTTTGAGGAAAGCATCTGTTAGATGGCTTTGGTGTACTCAAACTGACCACAATTGAGCTCTATTTATAGTAGAGCAAGTTTGTTTTGCAAGGAATAGTGCATGGCAGCTGGTAAGTAGGTTTGGCCAATGTTGGCAAATGAAAATCCAAGTCTCCTCTAGCCATTGACTAGAGGTTAGGGCACAGAGCTTTGGTTCCCTTGGTCTTGGATAAGTCTTGACTGATTTCAGATGAGAATGGCTCAGTCCATGCCACCTTGATGGTTCCATTGAATGCCTCATTCCAAATTTGAAGTCTTGTCCCTATTTTGGCCATTCTAGGTTCAACGTGCTATTTCTTGTTCCATGGACTCTGGAGGCTTGGCTCAGTGATTGTCCCCTTTAGATTCAATCCTCTGAGGTGTCCAAGTGGATAGGAGCAATTGAATTTGGCTGATTTTGGCAAATCGACCAAAGTTGCAAATTCTGCCTTGCCTTGACAGATTTCAGCAAGGCAACTTGGCAATGTTGTATCTCATGGTGTAGGTTGAATTTGGCAATGTTCTTGGCCATTTTGGAAAGCTCTTACATGATACAACAACTGTTTGAACAAGTTTGGTTTTGATCTCTTTTGACTCCAAGTGAAAAATCCCCCTACATTTGGCAAAAAGTGAGGCAGAATCTGACTTAGTGAAAATTTCACTAAGTGTTGGAAAAAGTGACATTTTCACTTTTCAGCCACTTTAATCACTCCATAACTCAAAATCCTTAATGAATTGGAATGACTTGTAGTTGAAGTTTTTGTAGGTGATAATGAGGGCTACAAATCCATCTTTGGATGAGAAAAAATGGCCTTGTGGTTTAGGAGTTATGGTCCTCCAAAGTTGGTACCTTTGCCACTTTATTTTTAACTTAGAAAAATTTCTAAGTTTTATGGTTACCCCTTTTACAAGTTATCTCACTTTTCTTGATTTTTCTTGATGAATGATGATTCAAATTATACATTAACATCATTTTAGGGTTAAAAATCCATTTTGGTGAAAAATCTCAAAAAGTCAAAGTTGACTTTTGTGCATAGTTGACTTTTTATCAGATGAATTCCAAACTGTGCAATTCTTCAGGAAATCATGTCCTTGACCTAAATCAAACTTGATGGACATGTTCCATGGGTGTCATAGGGTATATTCAATCATGTATTAGGGTTTGGGAGCATGTCCTGGTCAAAAGTCAAAGTTACAGTTGACTTTTCCCTTTAAACCCTAATTGTGGTGCAGATGAAATTGAGACTTGTTGCTCAAGCTTCTTGGATTAATCCATTGTTCCAAATGGATCAATATGGTATATTAGAGACCCTCAAATCATGTCTTGAGGTCTTGGCTCATGATTTGTCCCAAAAGTCAACTTAGGGGTGAATTAGGTCAAGAAACCCTAATTCCTGATTTTTGATGAATGCATCCCCTGAGGCAAAATTGACTTGATGCATGGGTTCATGAGGTTCCATGAAGTATATTAGGTTATGTTTTGGATCATTGCCTTGTGCCCAGATGAAAATTTCCATCTGGAGGCCCTGGTCGACCAAAACCCTAATTTGGTGATACTGTCGATCTTGAGACTTGATCCACCTAGAAGGGAGCAGCCTTGTGCTTAATCCTTGAAGTGGGAGTCCTTTTTGATCCATTGTGGATGTTTAAGAGATTAGACAAGTTGAAGATCAAGTCATTTCTTGATTGAGCCTTTGTCTAAGCACTCAGAGAGGGCTTAAAACCCTAATTTTGATTGTATTGGATGCTCACCCATCTTTGGGGAGACTGATGAAGCATGATGGTTCATCCATATTATGGTGGTGATTTGCACAATGATGGGAAACTTTAGTGGTCAAAATTTGGGGTATTACAACAGGTAATTGTTTTAGTTCAGAACTTGTACCTGTTTCACTTCCTTTTTCAGTCTCTGTTTCTGGTGAAGCTCTCAAATCCTCCCACCGGTGTGGTCTGGATTTCAACCAAGGTGGTTGTGCATCTAGCATAACAAGAACTTCTTTTTCTTTCTCATCATCATGGTCCTCAATCTCTTTTGCTGACAAACTCATAACTCTTTCCAAATGTGATTTAGTTAAGTTGCTTTGAATGGTGTTGGTCACAATTTGATCAATCACTTCCACTGAGTGGTTTGTACCTATATCCTCTTTATGTTTCATGGTATTCCTAACATCAATTTTTAGCTCTTCATCGTAAACTTTGAGGGTTATGGTACTCCCTCAATGTCTATCATACATCTACCTGTTTCCAAGAAAGGCCTTCCCAGAATCAGAGGGATATCCTCATCTTCTGGCATTTCTAAAATCACAAAATCAACAGGAAAGACAAATTTATCAACTTTGACAAGAACATCTTCAACTACCCCAAATGGTCTCTTAACTGAATGATCTGCAAATTGGAGTGTCATTCTGGTATCTTGAACACTTCCAATTCCTAGCTTCCTGTAAATAGACAACGACATAAGGCTCACACTAGCCCCCAAATCAATCAGTGCCCTTTTGAAGGACCTATCTCTAATTGTGCACGGAATAGTAACTGAGCCTCTATCTGGCTTCTTCACTGGAATCTTCATACCCTGCAAAATAGCACTGCAAGTTTCAGTTAGTATAACAGGGTCAGTGTCAGTGGTGCGCTTTTTTGAGATGATGTCCTTCATGAATTTGGCATAAATAGGCATCTGCTCAAGTGCCTCAGAGAATGGAATGTTGATCTCTAATTTCCTGAACATCTCTACAAACTTCTGAAAATTTTTCTCATCTTGCTTCTTCTTCTTATTTCTTTGTGGGAATGGAAGCTTTATGATGGGTTTTGGTTCGGTGGGCTTCTCCTTTACAATAGGTGGTGGAACCACTTCTTCCTCAGGTGGATTCTTGTTTTCTAAGATTTCAAGATCCACTTCAAGTAATTGATCTTCCTCCTCAGATTTCTCTTCAGGTATTTCAGCTGATTTCCCACTTCTTGTTGTTACAGCATTCACTTTATTGTGATCCCTTGGATTTGGCACTGTTGCACTAGGTAAGGTACCTGGTGCTTGAGAACTCGTTAGCTGTTGTGTTATCTGACCCAGTTGAACTTCCAGATTTTTTATAGAAGCATTGGTGTTCCTCTGATTATTTCTGGTTTCTTCCTGAAATTGAACACTCTGAGCAGCCATCTTTTCTATAGCAATCTCCCAATCTGCTTTCTTTGGTACCTGTTGCTGATAAGGTTGCTGTTGCGGTTGATACTGTTGCTGGTTAGGTGGTTGTTGCTATGGAGGTCCCTGCTTCTGAACATTACCCTGCTGATCCTTCGAGGAGAAATTAGGATGATTTTTCCAACCCGGATTATATGTATTTGAATATGGATTATTCTGCCTCAGGTAATTAACAGCCTGCACTTGTTCCGCAGTGGCAACACAATGCATGGCAAAGTGCGGTCCACCACAGATTTCACAAATCAAAGTCTGAACTGGTTGAACTTGAGCTACAGTCTGAGTGCCTAAATTCATAGCTTTCAATCTTCTTTCCACTTCAGCTGCAATCTGATCTTCCATCTTCGCTACTTGATTTGTTAGTTTCAAGTCAATTTTTCCTTCAGGTTGACTCACAGTACGATCATATAGTTCCAAATGCTCATTTGCAGCTATAGCTTCAATGATCTTTTTGATACCAGTGGCTGTTGAAAAGTTAGATGAGCCACCAGCAGCTGTATCAATGAGTTGCTTAGTTTTCATCTTCAGCCCATTTACAAAATTTTGCATTTGTTCAGTTGCATCCAAATTATGTATAGGACATGCAACTAAACACCTCTTGAACCTTTTATACGCATCTCCAAGTGACTCTCCGTCCTTCTGTTTAAAATTTCGGATGTCATATCTCTTGCGGATATACACAGAAGTGGGAAAGTACTCATTCAGAAAAGCGGTTTCCATCTGTTGCCAAGTAGTAATACTTCATGCAGGTAAAGAATAAAACTACTCTTCAGCGTCTTCTGATAAAGTGAACGGAAACATAACCAGCTTCTTTGCCTCTTCAGAATGCCCCTCAATTTTCAATGAGGTGGCCATAGTCAGGAACCTCTGCAGGTGCTTGTTTGCATCTTCATTAATCTTTCCTGCAAAAGGTTTACTTTCCAACTGACGAATCGTAGACGGGTGCAACTGGAAATGGGCAACATTGACTGGTTGGTTAACTATTGTCAACCGCACTGCTGGATGATTCTCTCTGCCATAGTCACCCAGAAGTCTTTCTGCGGGAGGTGGATCTGCAGCCATATTAACAGGTTCTGGATGCGAATCTGTTTCTGAATCAGAATCTTCAGAATGAACCGAGACGTATTCTTCAATCACTTGTTCTGCGTCAGATGTTGCCAGTTTTTCTCTTTTAGCTTGTCTGAGCCTAGCGTGCAAAGTTCTTTCTGGTTCTGCGTCAAAATGAAAATCAGCTGAGGCCTTACCTCGCATTGACAGATTAGACAGAGATTAGTAACAATAAAAAGAAAAATATAAATTAAACAAAAAATAAAATTTTGGTTGCAGAGCAACAAAATTCTAATTGAAAAATTGTTAAACTCTATAATCTTTGGCAGTCCCCGGCAACAGCGCCAAAAACTTGATAGGAAAAATAGCAAGTGTACTATTTTGCCTATTGTAGTAATAAAGGGAAAAATCCAAAGTATCGAATCTCAAGGATTGCTTGACGATACAGAGTTTAAAAATACTTTCAATTAAACAAAAAGTCTTGGTGGTTGAAAATTTTTATAACTAAGATTTAAATAAAACGAGTAAATAGTTGAACGATATCAGATATGAGTAAATTGCTAGGGTTTGGTGAATGAATCCTCATGCAACGATTACAATTTATAAATGCAATAACAAAATAAAAAATGTTTGAGTACCGGTTCTTTAGATTATCCAATCCTAAGTCCTTAGTGAAAAGATCTTTGATCATGTAATCTAATTACTATGTCCATAGATAATTACATTCATGATCAAGTTTGTATATATCAAGAAATTCTGGTTTTGATAAAGTATCCCTAGTCCTAGGCAATATTTATTATCAAATGTTCTTAGTCAGATCAACATATAACTGCTGACCAGCAAAAATTACATGTAAAGGTTCAAAATCCGTTTTTCCGACGGTTTAGGCATTAAGCAAAGAACTAAGAACAAATCAACGATTACTAAAAAAATAATTATTGCATTGATAAAATCGAATTCATTACATGAAGATTCAGGGTCACCCCCCTAGCAATGGGGGGTTTAGCTACTCATAAAGAAAAAGAAAATAATATATGAAAATGTTGTCATTACAAATTATCTCGAGGAATTAATCTTCAATCGTCCGAAAACTCTTGAACATGTGAATCCCTTGCGAAAATCTGAGTTTCCAGCCTTCAAATCTTGTATTTTGCTCCCAAAAATCGTCCAACCCTTGCAAAATTGCGTTCCAGGACTAAATAGTCCAACTCTGGGCTTTCAGCCATTTTGGACCTCAATACGCGTATTGACGTACCTCATACGCGTATTGGTCTGTTCTGCACCACATTCCCTACGCGTATGGACCCAGAAGCCATCCAGCACGCAACATGATACGCGTATTGACAAGACCAATACGCGTATGGGCATAAGCTCTCTTTTTCCTCAATTTTCCCATCCCTCTGCCCATTCACGTACCATACGCGTACCAGGAAGGGCCTTACGCGTATCACCTATAGCAATACGCGTATGGGCAGCAAGTCTTCCAAATATTGCATTTTCTTCCGCTTTCTCGCACCGGCTCGGTTGTACACCCAATGCTCGATCCTCTAAGCTTCCAAATGTGCATTCGACCTGCTAACATACCACAAGCGTAAAATATCCTCGAGAAACTCATAATTCATGACACATTAGATAAAATCAAAACACACCTAAATACTACTAAAACAAACTCAAATTCACACAGTTTACCTGACTTATTCACAGTTGAATCGCAAAATACATAGCATAAATGGTGACTGATCAGCTAGCATATCAAGGAAAGCTTACCAAACAATACGCAATATTATAGGTCTCACTATATTACCAAGGAATAACTTCCTCCACATGAGTTCTTGGTTTTAGCCCTTGATTGCCAAATACATTTTCCTAGCTTGGTATTTGCTTTCCCAAAACATGCCTTCCCATTCTTGGAGCTGAGTAACCACCTGCTTTTGATTGAGGATAGCTTTTAGAATCCAAGAGCAGTGATTCCTTATTTGGACAGACTTGATATCCTTGTATTTAGTGTAGTAACAATGGATCCATTTGATCCACGATCTGTCACCTTTACCACATAAATTCCTTAGGAGCTTGATTAAGAAGGCGTTCTTCCACTCTTCAAGAGAGATGACATTGAGAACCCCTTGGGTCCTGGGAGTGAAAACTTTGTTCCAAGCAATAGTAGATGTCTTAGTAATCTTTTCGCTAATTGACCAGAGGAAGGATCTACAAGTTGCTTCCACACCTTTTTAATCACAGTTTTAGGGAGTGGAATTCACTGAAGTCAATAATTAGTAGTATGAAAAATAACACTCTTAATCACCAGGAGGCTACCGGCAAAGCCAATGAGTTTAGCACTCTAGTGCTTGATCCTAGTGACTATTTTTTCAACTAATAACACACGGTGACCCAGATACAACTTCTTACTAATGAGAGGAATGCCTAGGAATCTGAAGGGAGGAAGGCCTTCAGTGAAAGCAACCATTTGTTGAATATCCTACTTTGTGTTATCCTCCACATTCCTAAAGTAGACTTTGCACTTGTTAGGCCAAAAGGTTGACTAACAAGCATGTTGAACTGGTAAACTCATTGAAAACTTGCATCGGCAGCTCTATAGACATAGTGTCACCTCTGGAAAAAAAGAGTAAATCATCAGCAAAACTCAAATTTATCAAATTTAACTTCTCACACTTTGAGTGAAAATTGAAGTTAGGATTAAACTTCAGTATTTGCAGGCTCATGTGCAAATAGTCAATCAAAATGACAAATAACATAGGTGAGAAAGGGTCCTCTTATCTAAGGCCTCTTTTTTATTTAAGATTACAAGTTATCTCACCATTCACTTTATATATGTAGGATAATGTGGACACAGTTATCATAATCCATATAATGAACTCATAATCTAAAGCACACCACTCAATAGTTTCATAAGACTTCTGCAGGTCCATTTGGAGCATGCATCTAAGAGGGTCACTCTTGGTACTATACCCCTTGATTAGCTCATAAGCAAGGATGATATGATCATGTATGTTCTTTCTTGGAAAAAAAGTTGTTTGACTCTCATCAATTATGATGCCAAGCACTTTGCTAAGTCTTGTTGCCATAACTTTGGAGATGATCTTATAAATGAAAGTACAACAAGATATTGACCTGTAATCTTTGATCATACTAGCATTAGAATTCTTGGGAATGAGGGTAACTAGAGTGTTGTTTATAGATTTTTACATCATGTTTTTCTCAAAGAACTCCCCCACTACATTCATGGTGTCACCTTTAATGATATCCCACATAGATTTGAAAAATCTAGCCCCATATCAATCAATTCCAAGAGTTGTAATGTCACTTATCCTCTTAAGGGGTTTAGTGATTTCCTGCCCAGTTATCGGCTCAATAAGATGCATTCTCTGGTTTGTAGATAGGTGGAGGCCTTGCCTCATGGAAACTATGTTTATACCATTAACCTTGAAATTTGTTGTTCCTACCAGCTTCCCATAAAACTGCAGGATCTCCTCTTCAAATTTTAGTTTTTAGTATAAATAAAATACATAAATAGAAATAAAATCACATTCATTAAAAATTAAAATAGTTTCTTGGTTGCAGTCTCCCTAAATTTAAAGTGATAGTTGCGTTTCACATAATCAACTTGTCACATATAATTCTGTATGATGATAAAATTGTAAACTTAGATGAACGAAATGTATATTTAGCAAATCAAATAAATATAAAAGAAGAAAAAATTGACATAATATTGAGGAATCTAACACTTCAGTAGAGGTAGAGAGGGAGAGAGAGAGGGAGAGAGAGAGAGAGAGAGAGAGAGAGAGATAGAGAGAGGTAACAAAGTAAGAAATTCAAAAGCAATGTACATTTTGTAGAAAATAATTAAATCGACACAATTAGGGTTAGACATCATTATTATTGAAGAAGAAGGGGGTTCAAATTTTAGTTGTTAGTATAAATAAAATACATAAATAGAAAAAGTCATATTCATTGAAAAATTAAAATAGTTGTTTGGTTGCAGTCTCCCCACATTTAAAGTGATGGTTGCATTTCACATAATCTACTTGTCACATGTAAATCTTATGATGATAAAATAATCTAAATTAAGTAACGAAATGTATATTTAGCAAATCAAATAAATATTAAAAAAAATTGACATAATTTTGAGGAATCTGTTACTAAAGTAAAGAGGGAGGGAGAGGGGTAACAAAGTAAGAAATTCAAAAGCAGTGTACACTTTGCAGAAAATAATTAAATAGACACAATTTGCGTTAGACATTATTATTATTGCAGAAGAAGAGGAGTTCAAATTATAGTTTTTAGTATAAAAAAATACATAAATAGAAAAAGTGATATTCATTAAAAAATGAAAATAGTTGCTTGGTTGTAGTCCCCCACATTAAAAATGATGGCTATGTTTAACATAATCAACTTATCACATGTAAATCTTTATGGTGATAAAATAGTAAACATTGAAGAACCAAATATATATTGAGCAAATCAAATAAATATAAAAGAAGAAAAAATTGATATGACATTGAGGAATTTGACACTGAAGTAGAGAGAGAGAGAGAGAGAGAGAGAGAGAGAGAGAGAGAGGTAACAAAGCAAGAAATTCAAAAACAATGTGCATTTTGTAGAAAATAATTAAATTGACACAATTTGGATTAGACATAATTAAATTGACACAATTTAGATTAGACATATGATCTTCCGAGATAAACTATTTTTTATATTATTATTCTGTGTAAACAATGTATTATTATGGGTAAACATTGTAGTTTGTAAATAAATTTTATTTATTTATTTTCTTTGTAAACAATGTAAGGAATTTCAATTAAAAAAAATCTATCTTACCCCTAAGTTTTATTGTAAACCGAGATGTATGAGACGCTAGTTTTGTAAATAATAAAAAGGAAGATGTCGAGGTTCAAACCCATGTGCAACTTAGTTTACGCCTCAGTGTTTAAATAACCGAGGTGATAAGACGTTAATTTTCATGACGCTCTAAGTTACCTCGTTATTGCAGGCAAGATAAAATGTATTTTGTGTCCGACGTTAAAAACAATTTTTGTAGTAGTGTTAATTTATAAAAAAAAAACATAACTGAAATTATTTATTTATTATATAAAAAAACAATATTATTAAAAAATATTATAAATATTGAGTAATGATATTTTTAACTTTTTTAAATTAGTCATTACTGTTGTAAAAATGAATTTTTTATCCTATTTATCAGTGTTATTTTTGCAAAAAAAAAGTAAATTTTTTATATTTTAATAAAAAAAAATATATTGTCATTGTAAATAACTTATAATTTAATATAATTTTAAATATAATAATTCATAATAATATTAAAAAAAATATTATAAATATTGATTAATAATTTTTTTTATTTGTTTATATTAGTCATTACTGTCACCTTTGTAAAAATAATGTTTTTTATCCTATTTATCAGTACCACTTTTGCAAAAAAAAAAGTAATTAATTTTTTAATATTTTTTTAATAAAAATAATATATTATAATTATAAAATAACTTATAATTTAATGCAATTTTTTATATTACAAAATGGCATTATATAGTGAGAGTAATATTTTTTTTCAAAATAAATATGTAAAGAATAGAAAATTTTACCCCATTACCCATATTTTCCAACTTATTTTTCAAAATAACTAATTTTCCATTATATTTTTCAATATACCCATGTTTTAAAAAAATGGACACTTAGAGGCTATTGGTGTCCGTTCTATATTTAAATAGGGTGTGGTGCCTCAATTGAATTGGCGTATTTCTTTTTTTTTTTATAATTTTTATACACCACCTGCAGATTTTCTTGTAGATTTGAAATTACATGCGGATATACATGCCTAGTGTTTTGTCTGCGTAGGTAAATCTGTGGGTAACATCGAATCTGGAGGTAAATCTGAGATCACCAATGATCATAAACGCTTAGTCTTTAGATTGATTCGAAGATATAGCTTGATCAACCACATTGTGTATCTTTGATCACTTATTGAGTATGCATACAAGGACATAGTTCCACATATGGAGTCTGGCGTTTACATGCTCGATATGCTCATCTGTGTGTCCCAAGCACTCATATTTTTCCAATTTAGGAAGTATCTCAGGAGATTTTTGGATCTTACTATCTAGGATGTGCATCGAGAATGAGTTATTCCTCCTCTAGGGAACTTGCACTTCAACATAGTGATTTTCCTCTCTTCGAGAGTAGTGTGACGAGAAGTGGTTAGATGACTGAACTTTAGTCGAGTTTGATGCCTCCTTTTCCCTCAGAATTGTGTGGTGGGTATGATGATCTTGATGTTGGGTGCACTTTTGGATCTATGTATCGCTCTGCGTGGAGAGAGGGTCGACCCTAGCTCAAATCCTTAATCCTAGCTGCATTGCATACAAAATGATCCCTTGGAGGTGCATATTGTAACTTTTCTTTGATTTGAAGTGTTGTTTTAGTTAACAAGTGTGAATTCTATTGATGATTTTGTTGCTCTTTTAACCCATTGCACATATAGAACAAATTGTAGTTGTGGAAGGCTCTAAAGTATCTCTTGCCCGGGAATCAACGATTGCAATGAAGGTTTCTTCGAGGTCTGGCCATGTAATGATTGTTGAAAAGACTGAAAAATAAAAAGGATTTAGAATGTGCATTGATCGATTTTCGGAGGGACTGAATTTTGTGGGATGAGTATGGAAGGAGTCATTAGGACATGATCTTATTTGAACATATGAGGAAATAATATATCTATCATGAGATCGAGCGTATTGGTTGTTATAACACCCGCATCTGCGGCATTACATTGACCAATTGATCGAGTAGCTTTTGATGTTGCCATTGTTTTATGAGTTATATATGTGATTCGTTCAAGGAAAAGAGATTGGTGTTTGTCCAATAGTGAATATACAATGGTTTCTCATAGAATTTCATGAGAATTAGATGTAGGCTCTCATAGAAAGTGTTACTATTCCATTCATGGCCATAAATAATTGATAACAAAGTGAAATAGGCTGCAGATACTGTAGAGTTTGTTTCTGGCACGGGAGTGGGTAGACTTGTAAAGTTAATACTCGAACATCCAAGTTAGTGAAAGAATGGTAAATAACCTGAGTGTGACAATGAGTAGAATCTCTAAATCTAGCTCACGCATAACTTTATATAGTTTAGAAGGTTAGAACCGTCTCAGCTAAATTCGGCGCTTCACATAGATTTCTATCCGATTAAATCTAACATTGGAAAGCAGACAGAAGGTCAGAATTATGTGTTCAATGCTTAAGTGAACACACAAATGTTCCTTGTCGTGCTTGCCATCGACCATGATGTGCGAGGATTGTGAGTGGTCGAAATTATATAAAATTTATTATGCTAGAATTTAATTGAAAAATAATTATATAATCACAACAATAAGTTAAACTGTAATTAATACTAACAAAATGAATTTTTTTAAAGATATTTTAGATTAAAAATTTGATAATATATATTTAAGGATAATTTAAATCAATTGTAAATAAAACAAACATCATATAATATATAAGAATAATGATATTATGAAAATTAAAAGTTAGAGGAAGTATTACTTTATAGTTCTTCATATTGAGTTTTTATCTACCATTCTGTTATTTCTCATGTATGTTTTTTTTTTTATAAGCAACAAAATATATTCAACGAAGCACTAGGAGTGCCTCAATCCTTATACAAAAATTGGCCGATTTCCAACAAAAATCAGGAAATCTCCACCTATCTACCCAAAAAATGCATTGGATTTTTAAACCAACCATAAAACGTACACTTTCTTTTGGCATTTCCCCAAACATCCAACCATATCCAAGAGATGTGAGTAATCCTAATGAGCATATCCATAACATCCAGAATATAATCATTAAACAGAATTTGATTTCAACTCCACCATATAGTCTAACATGTCGAAATCCAAATAAAGCATGCGGCATCTACGTCGCACTGTCTATTCAACAATAGAAACCAAGCCAACAATGATTCGTTAATGGAGGTTGGGGTATGCCAATCCAACCCCAACCAATCAACCACTCTTTCCCAAACACGTGAAATGAAATGGCAACGGCAGAAAAGATGGGTAACGTCCTCCACCACTCTAAAACAGAACACGCAAGCCGTCTCGTGAATATTAGAGATTACACCCCTGGCGGCCAAAAATTGTCGCGTTGGTAGTTTGTGTAGAATCAGCCTCCAAGTCAAAACTTTGGCTTTCAACGGAACTTTGGATTTCCAAACTAACTCCAACGCCGTCTTGGACGTAATCCCCAAATCACACAAATCAACATCTTGAGTGATGCTAGAATATGCGGACGCAACAGAAAATGAACGACTGTTATCCAAATCCCACACGAAGTCATCCGTTTCGCCCTTAACTGGGGAGAATTCTGCCAGAATAATAGAGAGAGATAGCCACTGTGAGTATAGCGCATTACCAGGTTCGACATTCTGTCCAATGATCATTTGCTGGTTCCAACGCCATGATTCCTCCACCCACGCACCCATGTCACTCACAGTTGCATGCTTACGGTTGCAGGCAGCAAACAAGTCAGGAAATCTATTGCACTGGTAAGAAGCATCAGTCCAAATCGAATTCCAAAAAGGCGTCAAGTCTCCCGACCCTAAACTGCAGCGAATGTTGTTCCTGAAACCTCTTCCTAGATAGCTGTCGATTACTTTGTGCGGGTCTTTCCACCAAAGGGATTGAATGGCACCGTTTCCCCATTCACTGCTAAACATTACCCTGTGACGCAAACAACCGTACTTCTCCTCCAAAACCGGTCTCCAAACAGCCTTCGTATCCACCAAGAATCTCCACAACCATTTTGATAAGAGTGCCGTGTTAAACGCCTTCAAATCCTTCACACCTAACCCTCCGTTTAGCTTTGATTTACAGACATCTTTCCAACTAATCCAAGAGTTACACCCCTTATCCATATTACCAGACCATAAATATCTTCTTTGAATGGAGGTTAACTTTCTTGCCACTGCCACAGGGAGCTTGTAAAACGAAAGAAAATGGATTGGTAAATTTGACAGCACATAATTTAGAACAATAAGTCTCCCACCCATCGAAAGTAGTATTCCCTTTAAGCAAGAAAGTTTTTTCCTGAATTTATCGATTACTGGATTCCATAACTCGACCCTTCGGTGATTACCTCCAATTATCAAGCCCAGAAATTTGGTTGGTAACGAACGCCTCTGGCATAGCAAGAAATGAGAAGCAATGTCCATAAAGTCTTCATTAAGCCCGACACCAATAATGCAGCTTTTGGAGAAGTTTACAGTTAAGCCAGAAACTAATTCGAAACCATGGAGAATCGATTTTAGACCCCAGAGATCATTCCAAGTTCCATTGCAAAGTAGTAGAGTATCATCCGTGAATTGTACCAGGCTACAGGACTTAGACCTGTTAATATTGAATCCACCCAATAGTGACTTTGCATTAGCCCTCTTAACCATGAGTGCCAAACCTTTAGCCGCCAATACAAAAAGCAGAGGTGATAAGGGAACACCCTGCCTGAGGCCACAGGTAACTCCGAAGTCTGTAGTCGTCCCACCATTCAGCAGAATACTCAACCAACAATTGAACACCGTCCCTCGCATCCAAATTAGCCATTTGTCATTAAAATTCATTGCCTGTAATATTTGAATTAGGAAATCCCAGTCAACCATATCATAAGCACTAGCAAAATCCACTTTCAGCATTAAACAAGGAGACTTTCTTCGTTTTGCCAGATCCAAAATCTCATTTGTCAGCAGTACACCATCTAGTAATTGCCTTCCGGGAATGAAGGCAGATTGAGATTTAGAAACCAACTTCCCGATATACTTCGATAACCTCCTAGCTAATAATTTTGAGATTATCTTGTATATGCTCCCAACCAGGCTAATAGGTCTGTAATCTTTGATATCCAGCGCTTGATCCTTTTTAGGTATAAGAGCAATGAAAGCAGACACCAATTCCTTTGGCAAATTACCATACGAATGGAAAAGTCTGATGGAAGCAATGACTTCCCCTCCAATTGTACTCCAGCACCTTTTAAAAATTTCTAAGTTGAACCCATCAGGTCCGGGGCATTTGTTCCCATCACAGCTCTTGATTACATCCCATATCTCGGTATCAGAAAAAATACTTGTTAACGATGAACTCTCTTCAGCACTCAAAGTTGAAACTTCCTCTATTTTCAAAGTTACTTTACAACTATTCCTTCTATTAAACTTAATTTTGAAGTGCTCTGCAATTACACTCTTTATGTTGTCGACACCCTCTACTTGCTCCTCTCCTGCCCCAATCATCGTGATAGCATTTCTCTGGATTCTTTGCTTGATAGACAAATGAAACAACCTTGAATTGTTATCACCCAGTAGAGTCCAATTAGACCTGGCTTTTTGGCGTAGAATGCTTTCTTTAAGTTTAAGTTTCTTCCACATTTCATCAATATGACAGCTTCTTGCCTTTAGTTGCTTCTCTGTCAGTGGTTCGGCTTGCAGGCCCACTAAGTCTTCTATCTCATTAAAGCTTCTCACTTCATCCGTTATCTTTGTATCTATCCACCCAAACACGCGTTTATTCCACCACTTCAACTTAGTCCTCAGTTCCTTGAGTTTTCGAACCAATATAAACGTTAGGCTACCCACAACCTCCATTCCTTTCCATTCAACTTCAACGAAACTCATAAAGCCTGGGTGCTTCAGCCAACAATTCATGAATCTAAACGGTTTCGGGCCCCAGTTTGTTGTATTTGGTTTCAACCAGACTGGTTTATGGTCGGACATATCTCTTTTACCGACCTGTTGGGACATTATCCTCCAAATAGAGCATAACTCTTCAGATAGTAAGTATCTATCCAATCTGCTACTGCAAGAACCGCTAGAATTGATCCAGGTATACTTGCCTCCTCCCATAGGTACATCAATCAGATTCATTGCCTCGATAAAGTTGGAAAATTCTTCCATCTCTCTACGGCTCGACCTACCAATACCTCTCCTTTCTGAACTAGTTTTGATAGCATTAAAATCTCCACAGACTAACCATAAACCTTCAGGATACTTTTGTTTTACTTCCAATAGATCTACCCAAAGCTGTCTCTTTTCTACTGGAAAACACAAAGCATACACATTAATCATATAGCACGTTTCTTCTTTCCAGAGACCTGCGACTCCAAGAAAACCTCTACCTGTGAAACTAAATAGAGATTTAAAAATTTCCTCATTCCACATTGTCAATAGTCCTTCTTCCTGACCAATCGACCCCACAACAGACTAATTTAAAGCCCCTGCATCCCAAATGCTTTCCACCATATGATCTTTCATGTCTTTTATTTTAGTTTCCTGTATGCAACATAAATCAGCTTTGCCCTCCACCAACAATTGTTTCAATCTTCTTCTTTTTATGATAGAAGCACACCCGCGTATGTTAAAAGTTACACAATTCATATAACCTTATGTACATCATCCTTCCTGCCTGCATATGCAACTTTGTCCCTATCTTCCATCTCCTTGATTAACGTTTCCAAGATTTTGTCATCTTCTTCTGTATCCACACAAAGCTCCTTTATGGCACTCCAAATTCTTGTAGGAATTAACTATAAGGCATTCTGAACTCTAATATTACCTTTTATAACATCCGGGTCAGTAATTGACTCACAACATAATGCTGCCCCTCCTGAATAAATTGAAGAGGATTCCTCCTCAATGCCTACTGGGCTGTCTCTATGTGTTACCTTCCCTTCATCAGGTTTCTCATATCTATGAACTAAAGCTGCAAAGTATGATGGAGCGTACGGAATTTTGATGCTGTTGTATATACGGTTGACTAACTTTACTCTCTTCTTTCTTACTTTCGACGCGATAGGCCCACAAATTTCAATTGGGTGGGCACCTCCATTACTCAGTATTAATTGAGTGTTTACAGGCCCAACCAAATCACACCCTAGTTAAATATATAACTCATATAATATCGATATGTAATATAACATAATAATTTATAAAAAGGTTAAATTATTACAAATAAAATCATAAAAAAAATGAATAAAGACATAATAGAACGCATGACTTGTGAATTACGTAAAAGAAATTTGATTACAAAAAGATGTGATATATAGTAATGAAGGAAATGTCCCAAGAGTACCTAGTGAATATGTGACTCAACTAATGGAATTTAAAAGTTGACTTTGGCTAACAAGACATAAGCGGAAAAACGGTTGGGTTGAGTACTCTAGCCATCTATTCTTCACTTGTTGTAAATCATACAACATTTGGGGTAAAATATGTGATTGGGTGGGCATTGGTAGTATATCGGAACCTAACTATAGACTTCATGCTTTGGATTGGTTTGCGAAAGTTCACGATAGTAGAAGTACCAGAAGCTCGTTTTCCATATGGTTAATTACTTGTTGGAACGTTTGGAGGATACGAAATAGAATTTTGTTTGAAGATGCGTTTTGCAACGTAGATGATGTTGTTGTTGATATTAAAATTACCTCGTGGAACTGGTGTATTCTTGGTCAAAAGAGAAATAAGAGGTGTAGTTTATATGAGTGGTTTATGAATCCGCTCGACTTTTTGTAAGTGTAACTTTTGTTTGTTGGTTGTAGTTCCTTGGTTTGAGATTTCCTTAATCTCCAATTAATGAAGTTGCTTATAATAAACAAAGAATAGCTTCAATCTTAAGACCGTCATAGAGTAAATTAATTAGCTGCATAATACATTCTCCAACCATCCTTGTTTTTATTATATGCTATTTTTTATGATCATTGAAGGATGTTGAATCTTCAAGTCAAATAGACAGTGGAACATCTTATGAGATATCACAAACAAGTAGAAATTTGATCAATCCTTGTGAATCGTCATCTCAAACAAGTGGAAATCAATTTAGTTTTACTAAATTGATGGTAAGATTGCTTATCGTTAAGAATAAAAATATTTATCTGTAGTTTGTAATGATATTTTATATTTTACTTTATTATTGTAGGAGTTTTCAATGTTGAATGAAAAACAAAGAAGATTGCATGAACTTCCTAGTAGCCTTTTGTTGTACCCCAAATTTTTCCCTTAGATCCATTGATCTCTTGCATATCATATTAGGTCAAGCATGCTGCATAGCTAACCCTTTTATCTGGTATTGTTTGTGTTTGTTTCATGTTTTTATCAGGTGTTATTTTAAGGAGATTCAAGAGGTGAGGAATCAAGATTTTGAATGGAGCATTGAATCAAGCAAGGGGGAGGAGGCAACGTATATGAGCAAACCAACCTTCTCTCCTCATCTCTTGGCATAAACACTAACAAACACACACACCTCACACACCATCAAAACAACATTCTATCAGAAACTCCCTCATTATCTCTCTTTATGTATCACCGAGAAACCTCAACACTTTTCCATTAGATCTCTATGCAAACCACTGCTCCAAAGTCCTCTCTTTGAGCAACCAACCAACAATAACAACCAACAAAAAAGGCGTATAAGCAACCCTCTCTCATCATCTCTCTTGGTGAACACCATCACATACACTTACCACCAACACGAACGCATATGAACAAACCAACCTTCTCTCCTCATCTCTCTTCATGTACACACTAACAAACAATAACACCTCTCATACACAATCAACCTTACACCAAAACAACAAAACCACAACACCAAATTTCAGTTCACATCACATGATCAAGTCACAGACTCGTTTAAAAAATCATAACTTCTACGCGAACACCACACTTCTATACACCACACTTCTATACACCACAACTTATCACAAGGAAGGGTGGACTCGTGAGTAATCAAAGAGTAAGTAGAAGTTGCACTTTTTGCCCAAGGAGCTCGAGCAATTATCAGCACTAAGGGAAGGTGCATCCGGTTGAATTCCAAAGCTCCTAGGATTGAAGAAGTGGTCGACTTGACTCCATTTGGTAAGCTCCTTTAATAGCCTTCATGTTTCCATGCTCAAACTGTGTTTAAATGATACTGTACGTCTGATACTATGCATCTATGTTAGTTTTGAAAGATGGCATGTTTAGAACTTTTGAGTTTGCTTTAAATATGTCTTGACGAGGTTATGTCAGTTGCGAACGCATGCGTTTAGGTCCGTTTTTCTCCAAGCTCCAGTGGGTATTTTAAGTTGCTTAGGGTTTAGCTTTAGTCTATTATGTGAGCCCTATAGATCAGTATTTTACTTCTTGGATTTTGATGAAAAATGAGCATGAAAAGGATTGAACAAGGTGAAGTGGTAGCCATGCGTGGGAAGTTGGGTTTCACGTTATTTCCATATGTTGTTCATGCTGCATGAAGAGGATAAGAGATGGCAGCGTGGGATTGGCGGATTGTTTTGCTTTTGTCGTTTAGTAATTTAAAAGCCCCATGACCAGTTGACAAAACGTTTACATAGTACTTTGTATGCAATCACTTTTATTTTCCTCGCTTGTTTGTTTTTTAGATAGCTTTTATTCCATTCGCTTTGGTTTAAATATTATTGGGGGTGGCATATATAACGGATGTAAGGCCACCCCAGTGGTAGAGAAGCCGCGCCTTGAACCTTTAGGACTGGGGTTCGAATCCCCCTTGTCCCAGTCCTTTTATTTTTTGCTGAATTATGCTTCGCTTTACATATATATGTGTGTCTTCATTGTTTATTCAAAATGTGCACCTTGGTCTGGTGGTGTGAGTTTTAAACTGCAGGTAAGAAGACCTGGGTTCAATCCCTAGGTGCACCATTTCCTTTTTTATTACTTGTTGGTTGGATTTTTAAGTTTATGCTTCATTTTCAAAATATCATAACTTGCTTATTTTTTATCCTTTTCCTTCCGTTCTTTTTGCTATCTTTTTCTAATTAAATCTATTTTTCACATGTTAAAAGAGATTAGTCAAATATTGATTTTTGAGACCATTATTCATGAAATGCTTATTAAGGTGTTTATTGCTCTTCTTTATGTACCTTACTACGTTATCACTATCCATCATGTTTGATCATTGTCTAATATGTTTAATTCTCACTTTTTATTGATATCAAGATCTTGTTTCCTCTCATTATTATATTCACGTCTCTTTATAATCATCATATGTGCTTTTATAACTTGTTATCTTTTAGTATTCTTATAACTGTTATCTTCCCCCCATTCCAAAGGGAGATCACCTTAAATTGACTTTCAAAGTCATCATACCTTATCCTTCTAGGTTCACCCTTATTTCTTGGCTATCGTGAGTCAATGAAATCATAACTAGAAGTAGGTTGGAGTTCTTACACTCCATGTGATTCTCATCATCATGAGAACTCACTTTCCCCCTATAACGTAGACTTAGAGAGTTATCGTGAACTCTAAAATGAGCTCATACTCATTTCCCCTTGGAACTTTGGCCATAGTCAATGGTTCATATCCCTCACCCTTAGATCGGTGAACTACAGATACTCTGATTCCACTCCCGTAAGGATACGTAGGCGCAAAGTGCGATACTTTGTCGAGTATACTTAGAAATAAACCCCTAGGGTTTCAACCTTTAGCATAGCACCTTTAGCAAGTGAGTAAGATATAGCAAGTAAAACAAGAGGTTCCCATAGAGTACTACGGACGTTTAGGGTGCTAATACCTTCCCTAGTCGTAACCAACCCCCGAACCTTAGATCTCCCCCTTTTAGGTTTTTCTCGATCTTGAACCTTTTCTTTGGATAAATCAAAGTCGGTTGTAAAAGAAATATGATGAAGTTAATTAATAGCTTGTTATCTAATTTTCACCGTAACAGAAATGGCGACTTCACTGGGGAAACTCATTTTAGAGGGTTAAGCCTATCTTGTATTCATGTTATTATGTTTGCTTGTTTTACTTATATCTGCTTATATACCTGTCATATTTGTCTATATTTGTATATCTGTTCTATGGGTTGACATGGTATCTATGAGTGAGAAAATTCCTAACCCGGACTTGAGAGCACATATGTTTAGGAACCGTGGACATAGTCAAGGGAACTTCGAGGGAGAAATCCCAAAGGAGGGAACTTGAAGTCCACACTCTGTTGAGGCCCTCTTGAATGTAGTAGAATGTTACGCGAGCAATCGTGAATGCGTTACTGCTTTCAATTTGGTGCCAGAGATATTGAGGACCTTTAGTTACCCTTTTACCCCTACTTGGCCTATTTAGGACATAGTGCGATGACTGTGAGGGAGCAATCCCAAATGGTTGCTACACGATACTACACTCAGACGAGACTCTCTTGAGAATTTTATTAATCACCGAGCAATTGGGAAGTTGATAAAATCCGAAAGATGGGTTGTCGACTCTGGGAACTTCTTAGAACCCTGTTCTGCAAACTGAGAACCCGTAGTACACACCTTTTGGGATGGGTAGACCATAGCTCCATTCATGAGACCCCAAAACCTAGGATTTGTATGTTTTGTTGTGTGTACATATGTTTGTGCTCGTGTGCTTTATGCATCTCTACATTCAAGCATTCTTAGGCCATTGGTTTCGAAGAATTCAAATGTTTGTTTCCTTTTCAAAAGATCAACAGAGCTCGGATTTTAAAAACAAAAACTTTTTCAGTTTTTCCAGAAAATTTTTTAGCAGCTTGTCTTTGAGTTCCTTGAAACCATTTGGCTTGCATTAGCATCTCATTTGCATCATGTCATAGCATGTGCATTTCCTCTCTGTCTTCGTCTCATGTCGCCGTTTTCCCTTCAGAATCGTCTTTGAATTCTCGACACTACAAAGCCCAAACTCGACAAAGGATGTCTGAACAGTACTGTGAAATGGACAGAGTCAACAATGAATTAAGTGAGCTCTGAGGAGGAATGGGGCAGATTCTGGAAGCAAATCAAGTTATGAGGGCAAAGATGGATACACAAGCGACAGTGGTCACCGAGATTATCACTACAACTGTAGAACCTCCCGTTACTACTGTGAACCCTACTTTGGGTATGCTTTTTAACTTCATACGTGCTCCGGCCGCCACTCCTACTCAACAAGTTGTTCCTTTGGTTAATGGGTTTTCAAGCTATTCCTACCTTCGCTCCAGCAGCAGTGCAAACTCAGGTGCACCCAGTTTTTCAGAACCCACATCCGGTTTATGATTATGTCAATATGTCCGAAGAAGGAGATAATCGACATGAAAGGCTGAAGGAAAGTGTAGAGACAATGCAGAGGAAATTGGAAGCAATGGAAATGAGCAATGTATTCAATACTAATGCTAAAGACATGTGCTTAGTCTCAGGCTTGGTGATTCCACCCAAGTTCAAACTACCCAATTTCGACCTATACTCAGGAGCGACCTGTCCTAAGTCGCATTAGGTCATGTATTACCGACGAATGACTGCATTTATGGATAATGATAAGTTGATGATCCACTGCTTCCAAGATAGTTTGAAAGGAGCTGCTGCAAAGTGGTATTTGACTTTGGACCAATCTAGGATCCGATGTTTTCAAGATGTATCTGATGCTTTTGTAAAGCATTACAAATATAACATGGACCTGGCGCCAGATCGTAGATAACTACTGAGTATGTCGTAGAACGATACAGAGTCTTTTAAAGAGTATGCACAAAGATGGAGAGAGTTGGCTTCACAGGTAGAGCTACCTTTATCTGAAAAAGAGTTAACTGATTGGTTTGTCGTCACGGTGAGACCAGAATTCTACAAAAGGATGATCAGTAGCGTGTCTGTTAGTTTTTCCGATATTGTGGTTGTGGGGGTTAAAGTAGAGCTTGGTCTGAAGAGTGGGAAAATGACCAAGAGAGCTGATAGTTCGAGCGACGATGCCAAGAAATCCTTCAAAAGGGAAGGAGATACCAATGTGGTGATGACAAACAAAAAGAAGAAAAACCAGTTCTGGAAACGACAGCAGCAACAACAGTGTTATTCTGTTCAACAACCTTATGTGGCCGCCATCGCGCCAACATTCAATAGACAAGCTTCTGTTTATCAACCAGTTCCTCAACCACCAGTGTATCAACGAGCGTCCAACGCTCCTGCTTATCCACGACGGACTCAAGTTTCTCGTCAGAATATTCCAGGCAAAAGAAAGGGTGGAAGACCTCCGATTCCTCCCATTCCAATGACGTACACAACATTGTATCCTGCTTTGGTGCAACAAGGATTAATAACTACAAGGTCATCAGGCCCACCTCCTGATCCGCTTCCACCTTCTTACAATCCCAATGCTCATTATGCATTCCATGAAGGCGCACCAGGCCATAATTTAGAAGGTTCTTTTGCTTTAAAGCATATTGTGAAGGACTTAGTGGAGAGAAACATTTTGTCTTTCGAAGGCTCCCAGCCTAATATCAAGAACAATCCTTACTCGCTCATGAGATAAGTAATGTTGTGGAGGATGTATCAAGACAAAGAGGGATTAGGTGTCTATGATTGAGCTCCTCTTTGTTTTTCTGTATTTGATTCCCTAAAGCTGACAATCTTTTGGCTGTTTCAGCAATTTTATTGTATTTCCTTTGCACTTTGAATTTGTATTTGCTTATAAGCTTTGTTGTACTTTCAAATTGGCAAGGTTAATGAAATGTTTGTGCATCTTTAGATTAAGTCCATTCGTTTCACTCATATACTTTTATCGCTATACAAAAAATATAATATATATCTTCATCGTATTTCTTTTCCATTTATCAAACTTATTGTTAAGCAAAGATTGGGGAGGATGACGAAAACATTACATCCCTAATAGCTGTGGTATGCTTTCGATTAAACCTTGCCGAGGATGTAAGGCATTGTTTCAATTCCCAAACACTGGAGAAATATGGAAGATAATCCCTCGTTAACCCTTTGAGCCTAGAAGTGGGAGCTTCCTTTTCTTGCACAAAAAAAACCCTTAAATCTCAACCTTGGGGCAGGGTAGTTCTCAGTTTAACTTGGTTATGCAATCGAATGCAATAACTTCATGCAAGACACCAGTTAACTCTACCACCAATCCATTCCTAGTCTATAGGAATGTAAATGTGTAGCTTAAGACAACTGAGCATAGGATTGGAATTCATCACGAAGTTTGGGTGGATACAAATAAACTTTGAGCCTTTATCTTTTGTTTCTTGAACCATGAACCAGACCACGTTACAACCCTTAAAAGACCTAATTGAGGTAAGGTTGTTTTGGAAGCATACTACAGCAAGGTTGATTAATCTGACTCCTAATAATCTTTGTTATTTGCGTGTGTTGATCACTTCATCTGTCATTCCGTAAATGACTAGATCCACCTTTGTTTTTTATTATTTACTCACTCCACCGTGTGTATTTCATCAATAAACTTTGTTTTCAAAAGCTTGCATGAATATCGCATTGAAATTGCCAATTTTTAATGAACAATACTTGTTTGTAAAAACAATTCAATACCAACAAAATCCCAACAGATGCAGCCAGCTAGGGGATTCGACTTGATAAAGGAAGCTCAGTCAGGGGCAACCAAGCGGAAGGATTTGCCAATCTACCGAATCAGGGGTAGAACTCGTCAAAGTACTGGAACAAGTCTTCTCCAGGTCATCTTATGTCAAGTGTGGACTCCGGTGACCCACCAGCAGGGGCAAGTTTTGTTCCCTAGTCGTTTCTACTACAGTTTGAGTATCACGAATACAGTTGAATTGGGGCAATCATGTCTAAGTTCATTTCTTTTCAAAAGTTTGAAGACATTGAAGCATCTGGTATATCAATTCTTCTGTAAAATCCTTTTGATGACTTACCCTCACATACCAGTTAATCAGAAGCAGTCAGGTCGAGATTCGGCAAATCTCTAAAAAACAGTTAGTCAGGGACATCTCCATCACAGATCAACTAAGCTGACAGGGGCAAGTTTGTTCCCCAAATTGTCAAGCAACCAGTCTGAAGCAAGTTCAAGAACCTTGTTGTATGAATGCAGTTAATCTGAGGCAGTTACGCCGAGATCTCTCCAAGAGTTTGAAGATATTGAAATACCTTGTACGCCAATTCTTCTACAAAATCCTCTTGTCATTGTCTTCTGACAGACCATATAGCCTGGGGCAGATAAGATTTAAAGATGATCATTATGCCAGTGGGATACAGAACTACTTTGTTCTTGTGATATCCTTTGCTAGCTCCCTAATGAGCTATTACTTCAGCTAAACTTGACATTCCTCCATGGATTCTCCTCCAACAAAGAGATCAAGCTCACGAGGGAAATCCTCATGATGTTATACCTCAAGTGGAATACTCTTTTCACCAGTGAAGTTGTTGATTCTTCTTCATCCCCAGTATTGGTCTAACCTGTTGAGTTTGGTGGGGTGTTCCTTGTCGAGATGTTTTTTTCATCTCCAGTTCCGCTTCCTGTCTGTTTTGTAAGCATAGGCATAAGCATGGCATAAGCACTCATATGCATAACATCTTAGCATTTCTGCTTCTTTTTTTGGTGTTTACCTGTTTTGTTCACTTTGGTGTTTATCTCTCCAAGTGACTTGGGTTTGTCTATTCTCTCCAATAGAGTTGTCAGCCTTAGGCATAAAGTGCCCATTCTTTTCTGAATTCCCCACAGAGTTTGATTCTCGTGGATGATGGTTGGTTCAGTTATCTTTTCCACATGTGGATAAGATAAGTTCCCATTTGAGTTCATTCCTCAATTGGAGTCTTGTTTGACCGTTTCTTTCTAGTTTGTTCCTAGATTGAACTTTGGTCCCTGGCAGGTGTGGTTTTTAACCTATCTTTGAACGTGCATTTATTTTGCACTGCGTCTCGCAAGAAGCATCTTTTGCTGATCCTCATTAAAGACATAATTATTCCTTCAACAGTTGTGATATCAACATATCTTTGAAGCAGCAGTCTCTTAAAGAAGCTTGTTTTTCTATGGCGAAAAGTGGCAGTCTCTTATAATCAACTTATCTATCTCTGGTACTATTCAGCCTTTTTGCAACCATAATGGGTATCCCCCAGGAAGTTTTACCTTCAGTTATGCAACCCCGGTATTAACCTATCAGATACTATACCTTTATTGGGGCCCATTTCTTGGTTCAATCTCCAATAAGGTTCCTTTTTTCTAAAGTGCCAACCGGTCATACTTGAACCTGTTGTTCCATCACTTTGGATGTTTTCCCAGTGAAGACCTTTTTTGGTTCAACCTTCATTGCTGATCCTTTCTAGAATGTCATCTAGCCTTGATGATCAATAATTCTAGATACCTTTATTGAGGCCCATTTCTTGGTTCAATCTCCAATAAGGTTCCTTTTTTTCTAAAGTTCCAACCGGTCATACTTGAACCTGTTGTTCCATCACTTTGGATGTGTTTTCCCAGTGAAGACCGTTTTTCGGTTCAACCATCATTGCGGATCTTTTCTAGAATGTCATCTAGCCTTGATGATCAATCATTCTAGATACCTTTATTGGGGCCCATCTTTTGGTTCTATCTCCAATAAGGTTCCTATTTTTCTAAAGCGCCAACCGGTCATACTTGAACTTGTTGTTCCATCACTTTGGATGTGTTTTCCCAGTGAAGACCGTTTTTTGGTTCAACCTTCATTGCGGATCTTTTCTAGAATGTCATCTAGCCTTGATGATCAATCATTCTAGCTACCTTTATTGGGGCCCATCTTTTGGTTCTATCTCCAATGAGGTTCTTCTTCTTCTAAAGTGCCAACCGGTCATTCTTGAACCTGTTGTTCCATCACTTTTGATGTTTTCCCAGTGAAGGCCGTTTTTCGGTTCAACCTTCATTGCGGATCCTTTCTAGAATGTCATCTAGCCTTGATGATCAATCATTCTAGATACCTTTATTGGGGCCCATTTCTTGGTTCTATCTCCAATAAGGTTTCTTTTTCTAAAGTGCCAACCAGTCATTCTTGAACCTGTTGTTCCATCACTTTGGATGTGTTTTCCCAGTGAAGACCGTTTTTCGGTTCAACCTTCATTGCGGATCCTTTCTAGAATGTCATCTAGTCATGTTTTGACTTGATGATTAATCATTCTAGATACCTTTATTGGAGCCCATTTCTTGGTTCTACTTCCAATAAGGTTACTTTCTGGCTCATACCGATTTTTCCTCATAAAGCATATCATCTTGTTATCTCAACCAACTGTTATGAGTACCAGAGTCTATTCTTGGCTCATTAACCTTGTTCCCATTCAAACTCCAGTTGTTTATCTTCGGTTATCGTGAACCGTTTGCTTATATCAGGTTATCTTGAACCTGTATTGCTCATTCCAGGAGTTTTTTTATCTGGCGCGTGGAGTTTGTCTCTGTCTTTTCTGGATTTTCTTGAAGATCCCGTTTGAACTCTTCAGTATAGAAGTCCCCAGAAGTTTCCCTTCTCGGAGGTCTATCCTTTTGTTTCAACTGATTCCCTGTGGAGATCATGTCTTCTTTCTGGGTTCTTGCCCAGTAAGATTGTGCCTTTTCCCTAGTGTTTCTTTGGAGTCTCCCCGGTGAGTCTCTTTTGTTGGTTAGCTTGTATCCCCAGTGAGTGTTTCTCATGGATACTAACCTTCCTCCTTCCCCAGTGAAGCTCATCTTGGGTTTGCTTCCTGTCTGTCCTTTGGTGCATTGTTTTGTCTGCATTCTTGCATCTTTCATGGCATCATATCATCATATTAGTAGCATTTCATGTCTTTGTATCTAAGGGCAAAATTTTTGGTTTGCTATATTTAAATACCTTTCACCTTGACGTCTCGAGGATCTTCGTTCCTCGTGCCATCCGGTGAAGATATTTAAATAGGGGCAACTGTTGTACCCCAAATTTTTCCCTTAGATCCATTGATCTCTTGCATATCATATTAGGTCAAGCATGCTGCATAGCTAACCCTTTTATCAGGTATTGTTTGTGTTTGTTTCATTTTTTTATCAGGTGTTATTTTAAGGAGATTCAAGAGGTGAGTAATCAAGATTTTGAATGGAGCATTGAATCAAGCAAGCCCCTCATTTCAAAGAAATATCTCTGTAACCCTCTCCTTGATCTTCTCCATAACCAAATACCTATCCATTTTATTTCTACCCTCAATTGTCACCTTTAATTCCAAACCAATTTCAATAATCATCTATTAACCATTTTTTTCTTACCCAAGTATCCATCTTTCATTCTAACCATTTTCATACCTTTTTTTTCCAAAGCCATAAATATCTATTTCTATGATCCATATTTCTAATCCATTTCATATCCATTTTTCTAAACAATTTTCAATTATCCACATCTTATTGCAATTATCGATTTTAAATCCAATTCATTTTATCCATTTAACCTTTTTTTCTATTCCATAACCTTTTATCTAATTTCTCCATATCCAAAACCTATTCCAAAATTCCATTTTAATATCCATTAAAACCATAATTATTATCCAATTTTCTTCTTATCCATTTCTAAATCCAAATTGCATTTTATTCACATATTCATCATTATCCAATTACCCAATGTAAATTAATACACTTCACATTTTATTCATAAACCCATTCACAATTTTTACTTCTAAGCCCATTAACCCATCTTTTTTTTTTAAACCAAAATCAATCCAAACCAAATTCCATAAGCCTAGCCCACCTTTGCACTTCTTAATTCTCTGAGTTCACCAAGTTTTATCATGTAAGCAACTTGGTAAGCTCCTTTCATAGCCTTCATGTTTCCATGCCTAAACTGTGTTTAAATGATATTGTACGTCTGATACTATGTATCTATGTTATTTTTGAAAGATGGCATGTTTAGAACTTTTGAGTTTGCTTTAAATATGTCTTGACGAGGTTATGTCAGTTGCGAACGCATGCGTTTAGGTCCATTTTTCTCCAAGCTCCAGTGGGTATTTTAAGTTGCTTAGGGTTTAGCTTTTGTCTATTATGTGAGCCCTATAGATCAGTATTTTACTACTTGGATTTTGATGAAAAATGAGCATGAAAAGGATTGAACAAGGTGAAGTGGTAGCCATGCGTGGGAAGTTGGGTTTCACGTTATTTCCATATGTTGTTCATATTGCATGAAGAGGATAAGAGATGGCAGCGTGGGATTGGCGGATTGTTTTGCTTTTGTCGTTTAGTAATTTAAAAGCCCCATGACCAGTTGACAAAACGTTCACATAGTACTTTGTATACGATCACTTTTTTTTTCCTCGCCTGTTTGTTTTTTAGATAGCTTTTATTCCATTCGCTTTGGTTTAAATATTATTGCGGGTGACATATATAACGGATGTATGGCCACCCCAGTGGTAGAGAAGTCGCGCCTTGAACCTTTAGGACTGGGGTTCGAATCCCACTCGCCCCAGTCCTTTTATTTTTTGCTGAATTATGCTTCGCTTTACATATATATATGTGTGTCTTCATTGTTTATTCAAAGTGTGCGCCTTGGTCTGGTGGTGTGAGTTTTAAACTGCAGGTAAGAAGACCTGGGTTCAATCCCTAAGTGCACCATTTCCTTTTTTATTGCTTGTTGATTGGATTTTTAAGTTTATGCTTCATTTTCAAAATATCATAACTTGCTTATTTTTATCCTTTTCCTTCTGTTCTTTTTGCTATCTTTTTCTAATTAAATCTATTTTTCACATGTTAAAAGAGATTAGTCAAATATTGATTTTTGAGACCATTATTCATGAAATGCTTATTAAGGTGTTTATTGCTCTTCTTTATGTACCTTACTACGTTATCACTATCCATCATGTTTGATCATTGTCTAATATGTTTAATTCTCACTTTTTATTGATATCATGATCTTGTTTCATCTCATTATTATATTCATGTCTCTTAATAATCATCATATGTGCTTTTATAACTTGTTATCTTTTAGTATTCTTATAACTGTTATCTTCCCCCCATTCCAAAGGGAGATCACCTTAAATTGACTTTCAAAGTCATCATACCTTATCCTTCTAGGTTCACCCATATTTCTTGGCTATCGTGAGTCAATGAAATCATAACTAGAAGTAGGTTGGAGTTCTTACACTCCATGTGATTCTCATCATCATGAGAACTCACTTTCCCCCTATAACGTAGAATTAGAGAGTTATCGTGAACTCTAAAATGAGCTCATACTCATTTCCCCTTGGAACTTTGGTCATAGTCAATGGTTCCTATCCCTCACCCTTAGATCGGTGAACTATGGATACTCTGATTCCACTCCCCCAAGGATACGTAGGCGCAAAGTGCGATACTTTGTCGAGTATACTTAGAAATAAACCCCTAGGGTTTCAACCTTTAGCATAGCACCTTTAGCAACCGAGTAAGATATAGCAAGTAAAACAAGAGGTTCCCGTAGAGTACTACGGACGTTTAGGGTGTTAATACCTTCCCTAGGCGTAACCAACCCCCGAACCTTAGATCTCTCCCCCTTTATGTTTTTCTCGATCTTGAACCTTTCCTTTGGATAAATCAAAGTCGGTTGTAAAAGAAATATGATACAAGTTAATTAATAGCTTGTTATCTAATTTTCACCGCAACACCTTTTATAATTTTGAAAAATGACAATGTCATTGATGATGCATTAGCTTTTTATAACTTTGAAGAAAAATTATAATATCTATTTTCTTTTGTGGAATTGACATATAAATTAGTATCTATATACTATAGATATTATATAGGGAGTTATGGATATTGATTTGCTGGGCTATTTGGATGTCTAGGAATAACATTATGTTTAGAGACGAATTTTGGGATCTCGATTCTATTACTAGTCGAGTCGTCTTGTTTTCTTGGTGGTGGATAGGAAAGATGAGCAAAAATGTTCCCAATTGTAATTATTACATGTGGGTAAATGTCCCTTTTGATTTTTTGTAGGCCTCGATTTTTGTTAGTGACCTTTTTATAATCGGAAGGGATACCATTTTGTGTCCATATTTTAATATAATTTTGGTTATTAAGAAAAACATATATCCTTGATTTAACACATAACTGCTTTCCATAACAGCATGTATATTAAATCAAAGTAACATGAAATACTTTTACACATAACTGTTTTTCATAACATGTATATGACATTCTCCAATTAGTTAAGACAAAACGTTGCTTCCAAATCCAATAAATACATTTTTTTCTCCAATTTGTTCCTCACCAAACAGTACACAAGATAATTACAAACAAGTCACACACTATTAAAATTAGTAAAACATAAAGATACATTCTCATTAAATAATAATTCAAGCAAATTACAAACAAGCCACACACTATTAAAATTAGTAAACTGAAAATAATAAAAAACTTTTAAGTTAAAACAATTAAACTATAAACTAGCTTAGAGACATAAAAAATAGTAGCTGGGGTGACGAAAACGAATATAACAACAATAAGAACTGGAGAACGTTTACTTTCAGAGGATATCGATCCTAGATGGATCTGAACAAGCTCCACAGAGAGCATCAAGAAAATCAACCCAGCAAGAAATGATGTCAGAGGTAACACCATAACAAGTCTAAGCACCACAGCCCGTGCTTTGTTCCTTTCCGAACCAGTCAAATAAGGGAACACTATTTTTAGTGCTTTAACAAGAAGAAAAGATAATATAAAAACCTCAAAGGAAAGAACCTCAAAAGCAAGCAGCTTCTTTGAGGTGCAGACGCCTGACTTCATAAATATGCCAACCGAAACGAGTAAGAAGGCGTTGAAAGCAACTAAATCGTCTAAACCACGTTGATATATGGTTGTGGTTGCCAGGGGTATTTTCGTCAGCGCGCAAGGTACCTAAGAAGGTTGGATGGTGTGGTAAGAAATTCTCTAATCTTTTATAGTAAGAAAAAAGTTAAGACCTTTACTTTTCAAGGTTTAGATTAGACTAGTTTCTTAAATAAGTATTCTATTTGCTACTTCAATTGTCTATATTTCCTCACAATTTAACCTAACATTCTTAAATCAGACGAAAATAATTTAACAAAAAAAATACTTACACCTCAACAACTCAAGAAATCACCTAAAATAAAACTTAGTTACTTAGTGCATGCTTAAAATCATTTTTAACTCACAAACAAAGGTGATTCTAAACAAAAAATAAAATCTACTACACTGAAGAAAGAAGAGAATAAAGATAGTTGATATTGAAGTTATTTTCGATCATCGTCACCATCATATATGTTTTTGAAATCTTAAAAAATAGAAATGGAAGATGGTTCCAACTCAAACCGCCGCATGTCAAGTCGAACACGAAAAGTTGCTTCCAAAATGGTCGCCTCACTTGCTAGCTCAGACAACCACACCCAAGCAGCTATCGCTCAATTGGATGCTGATAATGTCGAATTTGAAATTCCAGATCCCAACGATGACGAAGCTTTTCTAGACGACGATGAGCAAGATTAGGGTTTACAATTACAACCTCTAATTATCAATATTGAAATTATTAAATCGCAAGAAATTTGTTTCCTGCAGAATTTAAACTTAAATCCGCGTGATAACAGAGTATTTCGTAGTGATAATTGAAATTATTAGTTTGTTGTATAAAAAATAAACAATTAATTTTAATTTAATTTTGATTATTTTATTTTTTAATATAATAATTTATATTATTATTAGTTAATATTATAAATATAGAGTAATGACAATTTTTAATATAATAATTTAATCAGACACTGTCTACTCTTTAGAAGAAAAAGAATACCGAAAAAGAACTTAAGAATATTTTTTGCAGAAAAGGAATACTTTCCCAATGGTCACTATCAATATATGGTCTTTCTCATCCTATCACTATCTCATCATATATCATCTTTCAAACTCCAAATTAAAATCTCTCTTTTTCCCAAGAGTTTCGAAATCACTGAAGCAACGCAACCACCATCTTCAAATAATGATATTAAGAGCCTCACCATGAGTGGCAGTGGACTGCTACAGATTCGAAAGAATTCTCAGTTTCTTCTTTTTACTCTGTTCTGAATTTTGCAGGAAACCACAGTGAGATTGAAGATAATACTGCAGATCTTTTTTAGTCGATTAGGAAGACGACAATTCCAGTAAAAGTGCAAGTGTTCGCTTGGAGGATGGTGCTGGATAGACTACCTACTAGATCGAATTTGGTGACTAGAGGAATTATCAAAGATGACCACGACAAGGTGTGTACGATTTGCTTTCATGAGGTTGAGTACTCTAGTCACTTATTCTTCACTTGCTGTATATCATACAACATATGGGGGAAAATATGTGAATGGGTGGGCATTGGTAGTTGATCGAACCTGGATCAGACAGTTGTTCAGTGGCCAGCAACGTCGTAAGGACTTCAGCTCCGATGATTTTTTTTAATAAGCTAAAATTTATATATATCAAGGATACAAAGGGGTATCCCAACCCGTATACATCTATAGCCCGTTCAAACATCAACGGCCACAAAAATCACTAGGGGAATTTACCCAAGTGAAATAATTACAAAAATAAGAACCATTATGATTCTTTCCTATCCACCACCACGTATAAATTAGGATACGATTTGAAATCGTATCTAGGTCGCAAAATTCATCCCTAAATATAATGTTGTTGCGAGATGACCAAATAATCCAACAAATTGACACCCACAAACCAACCGCAATAGACACTACGACCCTCCTATCAACACACCCCTTTACCCAACATGACAAGTGGTTCAGCATATTACCAACCAGAATATTCGGAATACCCAACCAATTACAAGCAAAATTCCAAACAGACCTAGACTTATGACAAAGAAACAAAATGTGCTCAACAGTTTCCACTTCAAAAAAGCAAAACGGACAAGACATTTCATGTCTGCTAGTAATGATACCTCTGCGTGTTAGGTTTTCTCTCGTCGGGATTCTCTTATGTAACACTCTCCAACCAAGCACTTTAACTTTGAAAGGTACCTGAGCTAACCAGATTAATTTAAAAGCAGCCCTGCCTTCTACTCCTAGATGAATATCATAAATCTCAGATTTTTCCTGCAAGAAAGAATACATGGAAGAGACAGAAAAAGTTTCTGCATCCTTAGGCAGCCAGCAAACCGTATCCAGAACACCTTTAGATGGAGAAATCTCGGCCAACACAGATTGTAACTCTAGACGCTCCGGTGATGATGATACGGCGGGGGGGGGGGGGGTGTTTACCTGCAAGGTACTTTGACGCTCAAGTAAGAAAGGGAGTAAGCAAGTATAGAAAAACAGGTGAGAGTTAGAATATGTTGTGTAACCTGGCCCTCTCAAGTGAGAGGGTATTTATAGAGATCCCCCGGCGCGGGGCCAATGGTTACTTGCAATGGGCCGGATTTCAAGGCTCAATCCAAGCAACTGCCAGGGCTTACGTGGCGTAGTGGAGACCAGCACGTGGTCTTTGCCCTGGTGTAACGGTCCCTAAATCTTCGAAATAGGGAAGACCGATTCCTTCGGGAGTGGGAAGTTACAAGAGAACGTGTCCTCGCGGGGAGGAGCACATAAAGGGCGAGGAGAAAGAGGTTCTCCCTGACTGTAAGGTTATGCCCGACATCGGTGTTTGCTAGGCGACTAACGAGTGGAGGACACATGGGGTCCTCGGCCCTGCGAAGCTGTGCTCGGCGCTGGTTATAGGAAGGATCACACTGGGCCGAACCATTACTGAATTGGGCCTGCTCGACAGTTGGGCAGACCGCGGCCCAGTCCGGAACAGGAGCCCCCCAAGTCGTTGCTCCGAGATGTCGGAGTAATGACTTTTGGATCGGCTTGACGCAAGGCTCCTCGTACGGATGTCGACGATGAAGTTTCTTCGAGCTAAAACACAGTGAGGAGGCCACGAGCACGGGGTGTTGTGCAGGCACGTATCTGAGACTCTGCGCGACTCGCGAAGATGGTGGCGCAGCGAAGACGGATGATTGAGAGGCCGAGGAGCGAGGCAAGTGAAGAGGTAAATGCGGGAACGCGTGTGCCACGTGTCGTCTGTCATTAATGCCTAGGGGCGGCTAGGACTAGGGTACTCAAAAGCCTAGGGACTCCTCGAGTCCCATGAGGGGCCTATAAAAGGGTTGAGTTCGTGCCATTTGCACGTTCCCACCTTTTTCGCTCCGAATTTCTCTTCTGTTCACCGTCGCTGCTCCACCGCCGTACACCACCGCGCGCTGCCGTTTTCACCGTACCGGTCCGCTCTCCACCACCGTTTCAAGTAAGCCTTCAATCCTTTTTTGTTCCGATTTTGTTTATTTTAGTAGTTTTTCGGAAAAGCGGTAAAGTTTTCGGCACGGCTGTGGAGCCTCCGGTGAGAAACGGCAGCACGTTTCTAGGGTTCCGTCGGATTTGGCGGAGGCTTGGGATGAATATTCCGAGGACCTGATGAATACCCCGAGGACATGCGATGAATGTCCCGGGGAGGTGAGGCGATAGAGGATCAGAGACCTGGAGAAGGTCCGGGGGGCAACGACATCGGGTAGCTCATCGTTGTCCCGAGCATCTCCCGTGCTCTCGCTGCCCTTTCACTTGATCGACGGTGGAAGGGTGGATTTGGTCGTGGCCAACGAATTCACCTATTTCCTCTGCTTTTCATGTAAAAATGGTCGTGAGGCTTGCGGGTATTCTCCATATAGACACCGAGCCTGACTGGACGGCCCCGCGCAGCTTCCTGGGGAGGAGCTCCTACGTTCGGCTGTCGAATGGGCTGGCGAGGAGCCTCTACGCATTCATTCCCATTTTTCCATCGACGACACAGACATTTTTGCCATCGTCGAGGACGTCACGGAGGGCGAACAGGCGAAATGGTCGGTCTTTCAGCCTCGGAAACACCACCAGATTTGCTCGAATTACTGTGGGTTAAGGTTCCCCATGTATGAGTCCGCTTTTAAAGAGGCCGGTATTCGCCTCCCCTTCAACAGCTTTTAGGTGGGGGTGTTTAACCGGCTGCACCTGGCGCCGTCTCAGCTCCATCCTAAAGCACTCGCCTTCATGCGCGCCTTTGAGATCGTGTGCGACTATCTCAACGTCGGGACAACCCTCTCGCTCTTTTTTCGCGTCTTCCACCTACAACGGGCAACTGACCAGGGGCGACATAGTTGGGTCTCCTTCAAACAGTCGAGGAAGCTGTTCAAGGCGTATTCGGATTCGGTTAGGAATTTCAAAGATAGGTTTTACTATGTCATGCCCGTGACGTACGAGGCTGTGGGCACGCTTTATGACATCGTGACCGACAGTGCCGGGCAAGAGAGGTTTGTGTCCAAGTGCCCCCTGGAGTGGGAGGATGCGCACTTCGCACTTGGTACGGACGAATACCTCGTGAAACCCAGCGAACTGTCGGAGGAGGATAAAGAGGGGTACGCTAAGCTGGTCGCGTATGTCACTGGCTTCAGCCGGGCGGTGTGTGTAACGAGGGACGGAAAATCTATCCTCGACTCACGGGGAAGGGTTAGGACCGAGGCCCGTTATATAAACACCAAGGCTCTCCTTGAGTGCAAGTCCCCTGATGAGGCCAAGAGATTTTTAGGTAGGAACTAATTATCCTGTTCGTGCGTGCACTTAATATTGTTTCCTTGTGCTAACCTGTATTGTGTTTTCCCTTGCAGCTCAAATGTTGAACGCCACCAAGCATCATGAAGATGGCTGCTGAGTGAGCTCCCAAACGAGCTAAGGGCCCTATTCGCAACGTTATCCAGGAAGCAGTATCGATCGGCGCGACGAGCAGCTAGTCTTCTCCACATTGCAGCCAGTCTCCCCCTCTGGAGAGCACCCCTGCAAAAAGGGCGAGGACTGATGGGCCCGTCCTCGTGGACCTCGAGGAGCATGTCTCCACAGAGAAGTTTCTACTGCCCGCCTGCCATCTTCAGCAGAACTTCTTCGGGGAATCCCTCCTGTCGTCGCTGAGGCCGAGGTGAATGCAGTTCTGGAAATGGATGGAGCAGCCAGAAAAAGGCGCTTGTCGAGGACCTGGCGGCGATGATTCGAGTCTTTGAGACAACCTTAATATTAAGCGAGGCGATCCCCTCTGCCTCCGAACTGCAGAAGATAAAAGATGAATACACTGCGCTTGAAAAGGAGAAGGAAAAAATTGAGGTTGACTTGCGAGAGGCCCAAGCCAAGTGCGAGGAGCACGCCCGTGTCCTCGACGAGTTGAACCAGGCCAACGCTGCGCTGAAGGTGACTTGAGAGGAGCGTGACCGCTTTCGAACCAGAATTGCAGAGTTGGAAGCTGCTACCCGCCCTGCAAAAAACGAGTCGGCCGAGGAGAAAGGTTTCGCCAGCCGTGCGGATTTGATCGCTAAGATTCGGGAGCTTCAGTAAGATAGTTTGGAGGCCCTCGAGATAGGTTTCAAAAATGTTATGGAGCAGGTCGAAGCCGAAAATCCAGGTGTCCAGCTCGCGCTTGACAGGATTAACCTATTTGTTCGTGTGGTCGATGGTAAGTTGGACCTGCTAGAGGAGGAGGACGGGGAGAACGCTGACCGGATCAAGGAAGAGATAGTTGTTTAGTTCCTTTGCTTGTTCGGCCTGCGCACCACTACTTTTTGGTCTTTTGTTTGGCCTGCATGCCATTTGTGATGATCTTTGCCCGGCCTGCGAGGCAAGGGCTTCTTGATACTTGTCTGTAACACCTGTACAATGGGCTTCTGCCCGCTTAATGCATTTTCGTTTATTTGCTCGTGTTATGCTTGTATGTTTTTGCTTGTGTGTGATGTTATTGTATTTGCTATACTTTGTTTATTTTTGAAGTAATAGAGATTTTGGGGCGTGCTCGACTTCGATAATCCTCGACTGCGTCGAGAGCTGGTCGAGTGGCCGGAAGTGTATTCCGACCTTCGACGAGGCTAAGAGCTCGGTCGAGGTCTTAGCTTCGTGCCGTGAACTTCCCATCGCGAGCTGGGTGTTCTGCCTAATTGGTACGACGACGTAGGAGCTCGATCAAGGTGTCCTCGTCGGATCAAAGTGCTCGCGCACACACAACGCAACCCTTGACCATTGTGTTTTATATAGGGGTGTCGCGCTCGTACCCTAGTGCGTCCCCGTAACCGCGATGCTAGTGTGTCGCGGGCAGTGCTTAACTGTAATACTATTTTATCTTCTCAGCGTTCCATGGTCGAGCAAATTCTTCGCCGTGCAGATTTTCGAGGAAGTAGGCTCATGTCCCCGTTTTCGCGCGGACGCGGTACGGGCCCTCCTAGTTCGCGGCGAGTTTTCCTTCTCGCGAATCTTTCTGGTTCCTTCGCAGGACGAGGGTGCCTACTTGAAAATCACGTTTGATAATTTTATCGTTATAACGCAAAGTTGTTTACTGTTTAAGTGAAGCTTCTCAGAGAGAAGCGCCTGAACGTGTCTCCTCGACGAAATCGAGTTCTTTCCTTAGGGCTTCGTTGTTCGCATCTCCGTCGAGGGGGGCTTCCGTCCTCCTCGAGGGTTCCCTGATCTCCACGGGGATCACCTCTTCCGTTCTGTAAGTTAGACAAAATGGGGTCTCCCCGGTCGTGGAATGCGGGGTTGTTCGGTAGGCCCAGAGGATGCTGTGTAGCTCCTCGACCCAGCGTTGTTTGGCGTTGCCTAATCGACGTTTCAATCCTCAGAGGATCACTCTGTTCGCCGCTTCAGCTTTCCCGTTCGTTTGAGCGTGCTCGACTGACGTGAAGTGCTGCTTTGTGCCCAGTTTGGTGACGAAGTCCTGGAAGTTCCTGTCGGTGAACTGTGTTCCATTGTCGGTGACGATAGCTTGGGGTACGCCGAATCTGGCGAGGATGTTCCTCTTGTAGAAATGTAGTATGTTGAAGGCCGTGATTTTGGCCAACGCTTCTGCCTCGATCCACTTCGTAAAATAATCCACCCCGACAACGAGGTATTTGTTTTGGTACAATCCCACGACGAAAGGTCCGAGGATATCCATTCCCCACCATGCAAACGGCCATGGGGAGGACAGTGTTTTAAGCTCGTTAGGAGGAGCGAGGTGCATGTCCCCGTGCCGCTGACATCTATCGCACTTCTTGACGTGTTCCTTGGCGTCTTGTTGCATGGTGGGCCAGTAATACCCTGCCCGAAGTGCTTTACGGGCTAACGATCATCCGCCGAGGTGCTGTGCATTGATTCCCTCATGGATTTCCTGGAGTATGCCGGGGTCCTTGACCTCCTCGACACACCTGAGGAGGGGGATTGAAAACCCTCGCCGGTATAGCTTATCCTCGACTATGGTGTACGAGCACGCGCGCTGTTTGACCATCCCCGCTTCCTTGGGATCTTCGGGTAGTTTGCCCGTCGTGAGATACTCGTATACCGGGGTCATCCAGCAATTGTTGTCCCAAATGGCGTTCACGTCCGCTGTCAGAACGGGTTTGTCGATGCTTGGGCGGGAAAGCACTTCTTGTATAACGGATTTATTTCCGCCTTTCTTCTTTGTGCTTTCCAGTTTGGACAAGACATCTGCTCGGACGTTGTGCTCGCGAGGGATTGGGTTACTTCCACAGAGGTGAACTTTTTCATCTTTTCTTTCACCAAGGTCAAGTATTCGATGAGGCTGTCGTTCTTGGCCTGGTACTCTCCTCGGAATTGCGAGGCCACGAGCTGGGAGTCGATGAAGATCTTGACCTCTTTGGCGCCGATGTCCTCGGCCAACCGAAGCCCGGCGAGGAAAGCCTCGTACTCTACTTGGTTGTTCGATGTCGGGAAGGATAGTTCGAGGGAAACCTCGATCAGGATGCCTTCCTCGTTTTCGAGGATAATGCCCGCCCCGCTTCCCTTCATGCTGGATGCTCCGTCGACATAGATCGTCCACTTTTGGGATCCATTGGTCGAAGGTTCCGGGATGGTCATCTCTGCCACAAAGTCGGCCAATACCTGAGCCTTCAGGGCTTTCCTTCCCTCGTATTGGACGTCGAATTCGGCGAGTTCTAGCGACCACCTGAGCATCCTCCCCGCCATATCTGGTGTCCCAGGATTTGCCTTATAGGTTGTTCGGTCCTGACGACGACAGTGAGGGCTAGGAAGTAATGGCGCAGCCTCCTGGCCGCGGTGACAAGGGCCAGGGCGACTTTCTCTATCTGCTGATATCTGAGCTCGGGGCCTTTGAGGGCTTTACTCGTGAAGTAAATCGGTTTCTGCCCGTCCGGGGTTTCCCGGATGAGGACGACGCTGACTACTTCACGCGTGATTGCGAGATACAAGAACAGTGTCTCCTCGTGATCAGGCCTTGAGAGGACCGGGGGTCGCGATAGGACTTGTTTTAGGTGGAGGAGCGCCTGCTCGCACTCTTCGCTCCATTCAAACGACGCTTTTTGTCGAAGAAGTTTGAAAAACGGGAGCGTGTATTGTGCGGACTTGGCGACGAAGCGGGAGAGGGCGGTGAGCATCCCATTCAATAATTGTATTGACTTCTTCGAGTCCGAAGTAGGGATCTCAGAGAAAGTCCTACACTTGTCGTGGTTGGCCTCGATTCCTCGCTCTGTGAGGTAGAAGCCGAGGAACTTACCTGCCCGAAAGCCGAAGGTGCATTTGTCGGGATTGAACCTCATGCGGCATCTCCTCGCTGTGTCGAACACCTTCTTGAGGTGCGCGGCATGGTCGACTTCTTCCGCGGATTTAACGATCATGTCGTCGATTTTAGCCCAGAAAACCTTGTTCATCATCCTTTGGTAGGTCGCACCAGTGTTCTTCAGGCCGAAGGGCATTACGTTGTAGTAGTAATTGCCTGACTCGGTCATGAAAGTCGTGTGCTGTTTGTCGACCTTATCCATGGGAATTTGGTTGTATCCCGACTAGGCGCCCATGAAGGATAATAGTTTGTAACCTGCAGAATTGCGACTAGCTGGTCAATGTTAGGCAAAGGATAACAGTCTTTCGGGCATGCCCGGTTAAGATCAGTATAGTCAACACACATCCTCCATTTTCCATTATTCTTTTTTACGAGTACAACGTTGGACAGCCAGGTTGTGTACCTGGCCTCCAAAATAAAATTCGCCTTTTGGAGGTCTTTTACAGCTTTTTCAGCAGCCTCCGCTTTTTTGGGAGACTGCTTACGTCTACGTTGAGCTATGGCCCAAGCGGCCCGATCTACTGCGAGCTGATGGTAAGCCACCTCGGGGTCAAGGCCAGGCATCTCGGAGGCGCTCCATCCGAACAGATCAGCGTTCTCCCGGTGCCAATCTTCACGTTACGGTCTGGATCGTGCCCGAGGGCCACGAGCTCGAAGTCTCCGTCTGGTATGGGGCGCGTTGGGTGGAGAGGCCGCCCGTTGTTTTCCGCCTGGAGGTCGAGGTCCGCTGCTCCACCTTCTTCATGCTCGTCCAGGAACCTGCTATCGAGGTCGACCGCGTTGACGCGCGGGAGAGGCCTCTGTATGGTGTCCATGGATGGCTTTGCTCCGGTCTTGGGCTTGATGCCGATGGAACTCATGCCTTTGATCGCAGCGTCAAAGCACCTCCTGGCCGTGTCTATGTCCCCGTGCATCGTAACTACACGTCCCCTGGCCGTGTAGTACTTCATCTTGAAGTGGATCGTTGATGGCACTGCTGTGAGTTCAGCCAGGGTGGTCCTCCCGAGGATGCAGTTGTAGAGGGATGGGCATTCAATCACTAGGAAGCAGGTCTTCACTTGGCGGGTGATGTCTTCGGCCCCAAATGTGACCATTAGTTCAACGTAACCCCAGGGTCTGGTGGTGGTGCCGTTGAACCCCTACAGATCTGAACCAACGTACGGGGTCAGATGTCTCTCGTCGAGCTAGAGAGTCCCAAACAGATGGGCATACATGATGTCGACCGAACTTCCCTGGTCGACGAGGATCCTTCGAACGTCAAAATTTGCTATCTGTACCCTGACCAAGAGGGGGATGGTGGCGTTGGGTGCTCCGCCTGGGAGCTCTTCATGGTAGAAGGTGATAGGGTTTGATTTCCCTTGCACCTTCTCGAGGTAGTGGTCTTCGCCGATGTTGCGGACTCCAGTTCGTCAAATTTCCGCTTGATCGACCCGACGGACACCTTCTCGTAACCACCCCTGGAGATGACCATTGTCTTGGGGAAAACCTCCCATGTGCTGCGGGCAGCGACTGGGTCTTCATGGGGGAAGTTTGCCCACATGCTGGGAACTGCTTCTTGGCCCTCGATGCCTTCGGGGACAAAGAAGTCTTCGGATCGAGTGACGCTAAGGGCAACCTGAAGTCGACTCTCGTCGGGAGGAGGTGTCGTTTCCTCGACGTTTTGGGCTTCCCGAGAACTGGGACGAGGAACATAATTCTTCTGGGCGTATTTCTTTAAGTTCCCTTCCTTGATCAGGATCTCAATTGCATTTTTGAGATGGATGCAGTCCTCTGTGACATGTGCATGGCTCCGGTGGAACCTGCAATACTTGGACCTGTCCGTGTTTGATTTAGGGGTCATTGGCTTCGGAAAGCAGATGCCTCCTTTAAGAAATTCTGAGTTAGAGCACTCGTAGAGAATTCGCGTGCGAGGAGCGTTGAGCGGGGTGTATTCCATGAATCGGCCAGCTGGTTTGCGCGGTTCACGAGGATCCCGGGGGCGATTTTCTTTCTTTCTTTCTCCTCCTCGTCGGGGAGGAGAGTCTTCTTCTTTGTGGCCGCGGGGGCCTTCCTTCCGCCTCGATTCAAGGGCGATCTGCGCTGCCTCCGACTCCTCGAGCTTGATGTACGACTGAGCTCGTTGGAGGAGGTCCTCCAGACGGCGAGGTCTGCAGAGGCCCACAGACATGGCAAAATCCGATCCAAAATGTAGTCTGTGGATGATTAAATACTTCTTCATGTCATCGGTCGTATGAACCTCGAGAGCTTCCCTGTTGAATCTCTCCATGTAGTTCCTGAGAGATTCGTTCTTCCCCTGGAAGATGCTCTCTAGTGAAGCCTCCGTCTTCGGGTGTCGACGAGACGCTGTGAAGTGTTTGGTGAAGCATTGTCTTAGTTGCTTCTAGGATGTGATCGACCCGGGTGCCAGACCCTTGTACCAAGTCATGGCGCCCTTCCGCAAGGTGGTGGGGAAAAGTCTGCACTTAATGGCTCCCCTGACGTTTCTGAAGTCGAGCATGGCTTCAAAACTTTCGACGTGATTGTTGGGGTTGGCCAGGTCATCGTAGGTCCCCAGTGGCGGGAGTTTCTCCATGCCCGCAGGAATTGGGGCGTCCATGATCTCCCATGATAGGGGGTCCTTTAGTCGTCGTCGTCGCTTCCGGTCAGGGACCTCGAAGGAGATCGGTGATATCGACCAGGTTCTTGTCGTGGAGGAGAATTCCTTGAACGGTTCCTCGGACTCTCCTCGGTGGTCTTGGTCTTCTTGGTAGTTGAGGAGGGTCTGGGTTCCTTCTGAGGTGGGGAACGATGGCGCTTCTGGGAGATCGCCGGCTGGGGGCGTTTGAGGCGTGGCCGACGGCCCTCGCGCACCGGCGACGGGGTTCGAGATTCTTCAGAAGGGGTCCTTTGCGGGGAAGGAGAACGGCGAGGTGAAGGTGGGCGACGATGTCTTCTCGGGGAAGATCGTCATGCCCGCCCTCGCTCGAGTGCTTCAATTCTGAGATTCTGGTGCATGATCAGCTGGTTGGTTTGATTGACCAAGGCAAATAGGGCCACGGTGCTCGAATCTGCATTAGGCGGAGGAGCAACTGGCTGGAAGACGACTTGCTGGTCGTCCTGGCGGGCGGCGTCGTAAGCCGTGTCTTGGGAGTGTGGGGAGGCGGTCTGCCCGTCTCTTACGTCGCCTTCTTCGACGTTGAGGGCAGTAGCGTCCTCACGGTGGTTTCCGTTCTTGAGTTACACGAGGATGGTGTCCAGAGCTTTGTTCGCTGACGGGTTATTGGCCATGCTGGAGATGAGCGAAAGGATTACTTTGATTTATCGTTGAAGGAAAAACGGGGAAGCAAATGTTCCCACAGACGGCGCCACTGATCGTACCTGGATCAGACAGTTGTTCAGTGGCCAGCAACGTCATATGGACTTCAGCTCCGGTGATGATGATACGGCGGGGGGGGGGGGGGAGTGTACTTGCAAGATACTCCGACGCTAAAGTAAGAAAGGCAGTAAGCAAGTACAGAAAAACAGGTGAGAGTTAGAATATGTTGTGTAACCTGGCCCTCTCAAGTGAGAGAGTATTTAAAGAGAGCCCCCGACACGGGGCCAACGGTTACTTGCAATGGGCCAGATTGCAAGGCCCAATCCAAGCAATTGTCAGGGCTTACATGGCGTAGTGAAGACCAGCACGTGGTCTTCGCCCTGGTGTAACGGTCCCTAAATCTCCGGAAGTAGGGCAGACCGATTCCTTCGGGAGTGGGAAGTTACAAGAGAACGTGTCCTCGAGGGGAGGAGCACGTAAAGGTCGAGGAGAAAGAGGTTCTCCCCGACAGTAAGGTTATGTCCGACGTCAGTGTTTGCTAGGCGACTAACGAGTGGAGGACACGTGGGGTCCTCGGCCCTGCGAAGCTGTGCTCGGCGCTGGTTTGAAGATGCATTATGTAATGTAGATGATATTGTTGTTGATATTAAAATTACCTCGTGGAACTGGTTGATTCTTAGTCAAAAGAAAAGTAAGAGGTGTAGTTTATACGAGTGGTTCGCTCGACTTTTTGTAAGTGTAACTTTTAACTGTCGATTGTAATTCCTTAGTTTGAGATTTCCTTAATCTCTAATTAATGAAGTTGCTTATAAAAAAAATGAGTACCAAAATCATTGAACCAACGCAACCACCACCTTTAAGCAAGAATTGACTTAAAAAACAATCAATGAATGAAATAGTTCGTATTCACATTTCGTTTTTGTTTTTGACTATTATATAATTCAAGGCTTAATACCCTTTTTGGTCCTCTAACTATAGGTCAGGGTCCATTGTGGTCCTCTTCCTTTTAAAAGTTCCAAATTGGTCCCATACGTTATTAAAATGGTCCACGTTTGTCCATTCCGTTAAAAAAGTTAAAATTTGACTAAAAAAGTTGAATACGTGGCCTTGTCTGGCTGATGTGTAATATATTGAGGGTGATGTGGCATTGTTGACTTGATAAAGCGTTTACTTTTTAGTCTTCAGCGTTCAAATTCATAGCCCAGCTTGGAGAAGACGAATCATCACACTGTTAGAGGAAAAAGAAGAACACGAAGCAGTAGACGAAGAACACGAAGCATTCAAGCAGTAAACCAAACATTTTTCATTAATGATAAACTTGGTACATCAGACCAACAAAATACAACTCAACTACATCTCAACTACATAAGATCAACAAAAACTAGACCTAATTTTCATAACTTGATAACCACTAAGACAAACAACAGTATGTAACACAGGCCCTTCCATACAATCTTCCATTTGTTAGTGTTCTTCAAGCCATCAACCAACTACAGATTCTCTAGCCTCAGAACTTCCACAATTTTTTTTGCCTCAACCAATTCTATTTTGACTTCATCCATCTCTTTGTATTGCATTTCTACTTTCCATTGCATATTCCTGATGCTTTCTACCATTTCACCATTAGAACTAGAACCATCATAAAATCATTCAAAGTAGTCACACCCAGAATTTGTGATTCCCTGTACAACAAAGACTCGTGGAATTAAGAAGAGAAGAATTTCATACTAGGTTAGGAAAACAAAACATTACCTTAAAATGTTTACAGCCCTAAAACAGCCTACCATTGTTAGTGGGTGTTCTTGCTCTTCGAAGAACAGCTCGGTCTCCACAAGCACAAATAACCTTCCCAAAATTTGTGTACACATCTTGCTCGAACCCAGTTCTTGAGGAAGAAGAAGAATCGCGCCCAGAACTCATGTTGGAGGTCAAATTGCGTTTCAATTTGAGGAAGATGGAATCCTTTCAGATTGGGGATGGAAATTTTTGACCTAGGTTTAGGTTTATAAAAGATGGCGAAGCAAATTGGGGAAGGAAGACAGAAGGATGCTGAGTGTACATTTCCAGAGTACACATCAGATTCTACATCATCATTTTTAACACCGTTAGCATCTATTTAACGGTTTGGATCAACGTGGACCATTTTAATAACGTATGGGATCAATTTGGAACTTTTAAAAGGAAGAGGACCAAATTGGACCCTGGCCTATAGTTAGAGGATCAAAAAGGGTATTAAGCCATAATTCAAAAATAATAGATATAAAATTTACAATTTTCATCCTTTGTCCGAAAAAAGAATTGACTTAAAAAAAATCAATGAAATCGTAATGTATTCACATTTTGTTTTTATTTTTGAGTTTTATATAATTCAGCACTAATATATGTAAACATTAAAATTTTCATCTTTTGTCCAAAAATAGAATTGGCTTAAAAAAAATACATGAATTGTCTTATATTTTTTTTATAAGCAAATTCAATAAATGAGATTAAGGAAATCTCTTACCAAAAAGATACAACCAACGGTCCGACAACGAAATTACAAAAACTCTAACGGGAATTTAAACCATTCATATAATCTACAAGACTTACTATCGTGTCTACCTAAAATCAACCAATTCCACGAGTAAGTTTTGATCTCATTAACAACGTCGATAGCGTTAAACACTACGTCATTAAACAATATATTGTTTCTGAACTTCCAAATAATCCAACATGTAATAAACCAAAGAGAATTAATCTTTCCCGCAGCACAACGACCTTTAAGCCTCGAATTCCAAGTCTTCGCATGGAGGGAGCAATTAGGTTCTGAAATTCTGCCTATGTCCACCCACTCACAAATTTTGTTCCAGACCAAAACAGTTTTGTTGCAAGAGAAGAAGAGGTGAAACGAATCTTCCAAATGCTGAAAACAAAACATACATACCTTGTCATGATCATTAATAATGAGCCTTCTAATTACCAAATTGGATCTAGTAGGTAGCCTGTCATGAGCCAATCTCCACCCAAAGATTTGAACTGTCACCGGTAACGCCGTTTTCCACAGAAGATGCAACAGTTCAGCATTAACTAAAACAGACTCACTATCATAAAAAGAGCAGTTCAAAGCATTGTAGCACGAAAAGGATTCATGAAGAGACCAATTCCAAATGTCGCTCTCGCCTTTGTTGAGAGTAGTTTGATCCAACAGCAGACAGCAGTTATTCCACTCGTGTTCCATATTGGGGTCGCCCATATCCAAACAGTCACTTAACCTCCAGCTCCAAATATTATCGTCCCATTCCCCCATGTCTTTAACATAGCTACCTTGTTTCCTACAAACCTGGAATAGGTTAGTGAATCGATTTTTCAGCGCCTCATTACCTATCCAAATTGAATGCCAAAATGCCACACTAGATCCATCACCTACAGAGCAATCCAGATAATCGCTGAAATAAAAGGGATCAGACACAGATATAGTTAATAGGTCCTTTAACCATAACGAGATATTCTTCGACGAACCGTCAGTAGCAGCAAGTTGCATTTTGATGCTCAAGTTGCCATATCTATTAACCATAGTCTGTCTCCAAATTTCGTTTCCTCCACGGTAAAATTTCCAAATCCAATTTGCTAACAGAGTACAATTGAAATGAACATGCTTTACTCCGAGACCACCAAGTTCCTTTGGTTTGCAAACTGAGTTCCAAGAAATCCAAGACACGAAGCCTTTATCGGAGGTTCCAGCCTAAAGGAATCGATGTTGAATCACTATAATTTCTTTCACCACCTATTTGGGAGCCTTATAGAAGGCTAGGTGGTGAATAGGCAAGTTAACGAGAACCGAGTTTAACAAGGTAACTCTTCCCCCAAAATACAAGTTCCGTCTGTTCCAACTAGATAACTTCTTTCTCAAACACGTTATGACAGGGTTCCAAAAAGAAAACCGATGATGGTTTCCTCCAACAAGAAGGCCCAGGAATTTGAAGGGAAGTAAACCAAATTTACAATGCAGAAAATGTTCTGCAGCAGTAAGGATATCAGTATCAACTCCTACGCCATAAAAGCAACTCTTAGAGTAGTTGATTTTGAGACCAGACGAAACTTCGAACGCCCTTAGGATAGCCTTGAAAGTCCAGATGTTGTGCACCAAACCGTCCCCAATTAGCAAAGTATCATCTGCAAACTAGAGAAAACAAGAAGAGGGGGAATCCTGAACTTTGAAAGGAGACAACATATTATTATCAGTTGCATCTCTAACCAAGCATGCTAAACCCTCAGTAACTATGGCAAACAAATAAGGGGCTAAGGGGTCGCCCTGTTTCAAACACCTTCCAGCCATGAAGTCCTTCGAAGGGCTGCCATTAATAAGGATCGAAAAGTGACTCTTAAAGACATATCCTCTAATCCACTTCAACCAGTTGCAGGCGAAACCCATCTTAACAAGCAGATTTTCAAGGTACCTCCAATCAACACAATCATACGCCCTCGCGAAATCGACTTTAAAAAATAAGCACTCTTTCTTAAGACTTTTAGCATAATCTGCAATCTCATTGGCTAAGAGAATACCGTCGAATATCTGGCGGCCAGGGATGAAAGCAGTTTGATAGGGGGAGATAATCTTATGGATGAACTTGCCCAATCTACCCGCCAACATCTTGGAAATAGTCTTGAGAACACAACTCACGAGACTGATAGGCCTGAAATCTTCGAATCCTTGAGGATTGTCAATATTCGGCACCAACGAAATAAAGGAGGAAACAAACATCTTTGGTAGAAAACTAGTCCTGAAGAACTCCAAAATACAGTTAGAGAAATCCGCTCCAATAATATCCCAACACACTTTGATGAATGAGAAGTTGAAACCGTCGACCCCTGGGCATTTGTTGCCATCACAGTTAAAAACGGCTATTTTCACATCTTCAGCAGTAAAATCTACGTCTAGGATAGTTCTGTCATGTTCTTCAAAGTACGAAACACAAGCAGAGTTAAACCTACTGCTACGCAAATTTTGTTCCTGAAATCTAGATTCGAAGAACTTCTTAGCTTCATGCTTTATCTTCTCAGGTTCCTCCACTAAGTTGCCTTCCGTTTTAATAGCTGAAATATAGTTAGAACGATTCCTAGATTTAAGATAGTTGTGAAAGTATTTGGTATTGAGGTATCCCTCTCGAAGCCATCTCACGCGAGATTTCTGAGCCAACATACTCTCCTTTAACCTCATATTGGACCACATTTCCTCCTGAATTCTGAGCCTCTCTTTTATAGCTTCTTCATCATGGCCTCCATTATCCATCTCAGAGCTCCTCTCAAGCTGGTTAAGTTGTGTCGCACCTCGAAAAATCGCTAATCGTAGACACGACCCTCGCTCAAAAGGTACGGAACGGTTCGACAGAGTCGCCACCGAACTTTATTTATCCCAAAAGAGGGAAAGGAAAATATCGAGAAAACCTTTAAAGAGATAGATAAGAACATGGTTGTCGCAATCACATTCCAGGTTCGGGAGTCGGTTACGTGAGGGGAAGGTACGCGCACCTCCTCACGTCCGTTGTACTCAACGGGAACCTCTTAGTTCAATTTGTGATGAACGTTAGCCAAGCTTGTTTGTTTTCTTCTCAACGGTATATGCGAAAAGGTAAGGTAAAAGGTTTCAATTACTAAGGGAATGAGGTGGTTTTTAGGATAGGGTGCTCGGCAAGATCATCGCAATCTTGTGCCTATGTATGCTCATTCAGACGAGAATGAGTAATCAAAGCAATCATAGTTCGACTACAAAAAGGTTAGAGGGAACACGGAAGATGGAGGGAAGGTAGCTCGCCAAGATCATCGCAATCTTGTGCCTACGTATCTTTACTCGGACGAGAGTAAAGAATCAGAGCAGTCGTAGTTCGTGGTACGTCCACAAAACAAGGGTTAGGGTTTGAATTTTAGGAGACGAAAGATTGAATGACATACAACCCAAGGGGCGTGCCTCGAGAGCAGTCACTCAAGAATCCAAGGAATGCTAGACTCCAAGAACTCAGTTCTTTCGTGAGTTGATTGCGAAAATGTTTGATAATGGTTAAGTGTTTTAAGACGAAAGGGTGAATGAATAACAACCCAAGGGCGTGCCTCAAGAGCCATTCATTCGAAGACCCAAGGAATGCTAGATTCCAAGAATCTCCTCTTTTCGTTAGTTGATTAAAAAATGGTTTGAAAAAGATCGAATCGGATTGGTTGAGAAAAGAGGTGAGGATCGATAGTAGTCCCTAGGGGTGCTCCTAGTAACGAAACCACGAGATGTTCGAGTGTGCGTTTGATGTCGAGGCAAAAGGCGCTCAACTTACGAGTGGCTCGACGACGAATCGAGGATTAGTTTGAAAATGGTTTAGGTTTGAAAGGGTCGAAAGGTTGAATGAATGACAACCCAAGGGGCGTGCCTCGAGAGCCATTCATTCGAAGACCCAAGGAATGCTAGACTCCAAGAATCTCCTTCTTTCGAAGTTTGATTGAAAAAGGGGTGAGAATCGATACTAGTCCCCAGGGGTGCTCCTAGTAACGAAACCACGATGAATTGTGAGAGCGTGTGCGTTAGGTTGATGGCGAATGCTAATGAGAAATCGACTTACGGGAGTGTTTTGAAAATATGCTCGATGAAGAATCGAGAATTAGTTTGAAAATGGTTATGTCTATGCTAGTCCCTAGGGGTGCTCCTAGTAAACAAACCACAATCAAAGCAATACGAATGCGTACATCGGAATGGGGGAAGGGTACATGTAAAGTACAGGGGGTGACATGAAATAAAAGGTGTCAGTGTAAGGTAGCCCAAAAGGAAGCTGTGTGTTGCAAGGTGCCCTAAACTAAGCCTTGAGCAAGAGTCAGAAAAAAGCTCCAATGTTAGGGTCTCTGTGCAAGGTCCATGCAAACAACAACAGTCCACCAATTGAGTTTTTTATTGTTTCGATATTTATTAGTGTGTTTTTATTAAGGTATGAACAAGTAAACAAAAAGAGGGTTAGATGAACAAGTATGAATAAGATGAATATGAAAAATATGAATAATAATCAAGATAATATGAACAAGAAAGTAAAGCATTATATATCGATGGAAAGTAAAGTTAGTTGTTAGTGGTTAATCGGATGAATCGGGTCCAATGTAGCGCTAAGCCATTGTAGCACGATCTATGACGAAGATCGTACTATAGGAGGATGCACAATTTGATCTTTGTCCTAAAACACGATAGAGAAATGATATTGAGGATCATTCTCCAATGAAATCGTGCCAAACGAAAAGAAAAGGTGAAGATCTCGTCTTAATCACAAACTTTAGTTGGTTAATCGAAGGTAACCTATCACGATCCTAAAGTATAGAAAGAGATCTCGATGATCACTCACTACGTATTTGAAATAATGAAAGTTAATCGCTTCAACAATCAACATTCGTGAATAGAAAGACTTCATCGATCGAAAATGAAAAAAGAAGATAGAAGAAGATGCGAAATGAAGTGAAAATCGAAATGGTCTCGTCTTATTCAAGATTTAATCGAGAAATCGATAATCTATAATATTTGATTTTCATTGACCAACAAAAATAGAAAATAAATGGCCTCATATTAATCAAGATATTTGAATCGATTTGAATAAATCAACCAATCAAGATTGTTGTTATATCAATATTGGCCCATAAAATCAAATGGAAATTGATAAAAACTAAATGAAAATAAATAAAAGAGATAAAACAGAAAATGGAAATTAAACTTAAACTTCAAACTATATTTTTTTAGAGAATCAAGAAAACATGAATAATATTAATAAAAACTAAAATAAAAACTAAGAATTAAAGGGGAGGGGGGCGCAGGATTAAGGGTGGATGAAAATGAATGGGAATCATTTGGGCTTTAAAGCCCATCATCCACTCTTAAGAACAAACCCGGTTGTAAAAAAGAAAAGGGTGGTATGAAAATTAAACGGTCAAAGAACCCACCACAACCCACAAAGAGACAGATCCAAGGAAAACCATGTCATAAGGGTTTAAGCTTCACGGTCAAACACCATTAAATTCAATCTCAGAAAAGCCAAAAGAAACAAAATTTTTACTGTTAAAACTAGAGAAAACACGGCCAAGCAAGAGGAGCACGGTCCAAAAGCGACGGATTCTGCAACTTAAAAAGAATGGGTTCCAAATCAAAGCTGGTCAGGAAAAAATAATGAGGTTTTGCATCCAACCTTTTCGCGAAACTCTCGGTTTCTATCTTTCTTGTCCTCTGTGAATCGTTTAATTTCCAGGTTTGTGTTATTTCAATCTGGTTTCGTTTCTATCTCAGCTTCATCTCATCTCCTTCTGCGATTCGGTTTATGGTTTTATGGGTTTCTGATTCGAAGGTTGTGGTTGTTGATGCGGGTTTGTGTTGTATGAATATTGGAGGTTGAATGGGTTGAAGGGTGTTGTTGAAGGTTGTTGTTGTGACTTTGTTTTGTTTGAGGGTATGATGGTTGGGTTACAAAGTAGGTTGGCTATTGTTTGAATTTGAAGGTTCTGTGTGAAGGTTGGAGAAGATATTTTTTGCCGAGTTTTGTGGCGGCTAGGGCTTGGAGAATGAGGAAAAGAAAGGGTCGTTTTATAGAACGAGATTGAGGGTAGTTTGGGAAGCAGAATCTCGGGGAAATTGTTGCTGCCGTTTTGTGAAATTTATGTGACGTTTTGGGGTGCCTTTTGTGGATAAGGCAGGTTTGTTTTTGTGTCTTACAGGTTACAATTTGGACTGTACGTATCCTTTTGGTGACATCTTGCTGCGTGAAAATTGTGGGGTCCTCCTCGTAAAAAGTTTGTGCTTCGTTGTGGCTGGCATAACAAATGTGTGTTTTGGATGGTTTGTGGCTGGAAATTATGCAGGTACATGAGCTGCAGGTTGTGTGAGGTCCTAGTTATTGTGTATTTGCTGTTGCGTAAAAAAACTTGTTGGCAATGTTGGTTTTGTTTATGGTTGGTGCGTGGTATACGGTCTTCGTGGCTTGGTAAATTAGAAAAGGTTGGTGTGTCTTGACAGTTTGTGGGGGCGGTATTGTGCAGAACATGGTGTACCTGTTTTTTGACATGAAATGATGCTAGTTTGGAAACAAATTATGGTGAGGTCTTGGAATGATTGTATGGGCCATGCTATGATGATGCGTTGGAAAAGCGTTACACTGCAGGTGAATTAGTGAAACAAAAGGTTATGAGGATTTTGGCTCAAATAGTTTCTTTTGAAAGTTGTTTGATGGGCCTTTATGGTGCCAAATTGATTTTTTGTAAATTGTAAATTGATAAACTTTGACTCTTTTTTTTTGGCTTGACATAATGAAAATGATAATGGGCTTGACGAAAACAAAAATAAAAATGGATTGGAAATAAAATAATAAATTAAAATGGCATGGAATTATGGTTATGGATTTTGATGGCTATTAACATGAAAATTGGAAATGGATTTTTGAAAGGTAATACGAATTATTGGATTAAAATAGGCTAAAATGGAGAATAAATTGAAAAATGGAGAATGGATTAAAAAGAGTTTTAGAAACTGTAATATGAATGGATAAATAGATATATATGGGTTATGGATATGGAAGTGAAATGGATAAAAATGGATAATGAAAACTTGGACCTAGGATGAATAATGGTTAATTGGATGTGATAATAAGTGATAATGGAAATGAACTACCCTTGATGATCTTCAGCTGTGAAATAACTGATAACCTGACATAGCCTAACAATTTGATCCACACAGGTGACTTATTTTAGCACAAAAACAAAACTTAACTGAAACCTCAAGCCCACATCACTTGAATCAACCAAATCCAAGCCTTGATCTTGAAATAAAACTTTGTCCGACTGGTAGATTAAATCAAAGACCATAGTACCTCAGTTCACACTACACATATACCAAACCTGATAAACTTGCCTGAAACTTGATTCACCCAAGCAACACCTTGAGCAGGAACAACATATTTTTTTGGATTTTCTGAATAATGGTTAGTGGATGGAAGTACATATGAGAATTATATACAGGTAGGAAAAATTTGGGGTATGGCAAGTTGATGAACTTTTTCCTCTATATTAAGCTCAAACCATCCAAAAACCTTATTATTCCAATATCTCAGGTCACCTTTAAGAGCTTGCTTCTTCTTGAGGAGGATATTGCTGAACGAACCGTTGAAAGAGTAAGATTCCCATTTAAGTTTCACAAATGGGAGAAAGTCATTATGAGACTGCCAACAATTAAATGTCCTGAATGGCTTAGGACCCCAGTTAATGTTTTTAGACTTCAGCCACACAGGGCGGTGATCCGACACGTCTCTATCACCCACATCTTGATTCTTCAGGGAAAAGATTTTGATGGCTAGATCATCCCCCAAAAATCTATCCAACCGACTTCTACTTTGGCCGTTAGAATTGAACCAAGTGAACCTATTCCTAGATACCGGTAAGTCAATCAAGTTCATCTCCTCTATGAAAGCACCAAATTCTTTCATACCGCTGGTATTAGGTTTCCTAATTCCTTTGCTTTCTTCTCCATTTTTGACTGCGTTAAAATCCCCCCCCCCACACACACAATCCACCCTCCTCCATGAAATCTTCGCCTCGATTTAAGTAATTCCCTCCACAGTCTCTTTTTATCCACCAGCCCACAAAGAGAGTATACGTTAACCACAGTCAACTTATGATTATTCCACATGAATTCAACCCCCAGAAAACCAAAGCCACAGAAACTAGAGCAAGCTGAGAGAACATTACGCTTCCACATTGTCAAAATGCCTCCAGATCTACCAGCTGATTTCAATCCCGACCATTCCACATCTTGGCTACTCCATATACTAAGGACCACTTTGGGATCCAATTCAGAGATTTTAGTTTCCTGAATCAGACAAATATCTGCCATACCTCTTGAAAGAATTTGAGCTACTCGCCGTCTCTTAAGAGGGCTACAGCATCCACGAACGTTGAAGGAAACGATATTCATGAGCCACCTATTGCAACAATCTTCTTTCCAATCCTTGCAGCCATATCGTCATTGTCCAGTTTCCTTAACATGCTATCTAGACCATCTTCACCAACCTCATCAGATATCCCCAGTCTCAACAAGGATTTACGCATTTTGGTGGGAACTTCCTCCAGAGCTTTTCGACATCTCAAGTTACTTCTAGCCATATCAGTGTCAGTAATTGACTCACAGCATAGAAAGGAGGCACTTGACTCATTTGAGTTAATTCTATTTGATCTACTTTTAGGAGAAGTTCTGTTACTCTTCCTTTTAGGAGAAGTTTCTAACTCTCTCAAAGCAGAGTTGAGCATGTTAGAGAAATAAGAGGGCGTATAGGGTATCTTAATGCAATTTAGACCTCGTGGAGGTGTTTCTTATTTTTAGTTTTGCCCCAATTTGAAGGCCTAACACATCCACCAGGGGGCCCTGATATTGGATTAGGTAGGCTCAGATCCACAAAAAGGTCTCCATTGCACAAGTCGTTGTGGTTAGTAAAATCAACCTTGTCTGGTTCAATTCCAACAGGACAAGCAACAGAGTTTTCTGTTGAAGAGGAAACGTCCTTACCTTTTAGTTTGCCTCGAAAGAGTAAGTCTCCCTTGCTAGATTCAGAACATCCTTTACACGCCAAAGTCTCTTCCTCACCTATACTATCCTCGGACCCACCAAATGATTCACGGTTCTCTATACTTTCACCAACTAAGGACAAGTCATTAGAATCAGGTCTACATCTATTAGACAGTTGTTCCTTTTGTAAAGAGTCTCTCTCCTCAGGTACGACCTCCGAGAAACTAGAGTCCTCACAAACAACCCCTTCATCTGAATCCCACGTGCCCTCCTCATCTGAGTGAAAAGAGGATTCAACCTCATCGGAGTCAATCAACTCGTCGTCTTCCTCCCCAAATGGTACAGATCACCACAACAGAAATCTTCGGACACAGAAATAGTGAATATGCAATTGTTAACCTCAACCCTAATCTTCATGTTCAGGATAATCTCCTTCTTCGTTTTAATTAGCAATCTTGCAGCATCAAGCCTAGATTTACTCCTAGTGGAGTCATCACACTGAAAAAAAGTACCCAAAAAATTTGAAATCACATTGAAGTTGGATACTTTCCAGGCGTAACTTGGTAGCCCGTAGCATTTTATCCACACAAATCTATCCTTATCTATCAACTCCGGTGACCACAATCCAACTTCTCTAAACCACACGTCCAACCATTCTTGCGCATCCATCACAAAATCTTAAATGTCACCACCTGTAATGTCTTTAAGTAGGCACATAGACGCTCCAATAGGAGTAGCCTTGATATTAAAGAATCATTCTTCGTTTAAATTTCTCTGGATGTTGAATGCGTTACCGTCCTCCATCACCACTCCTACCCTCATCTGTTTCAACGTCTCCAAACTAACATTATCCACTTCTAAAGAGACACAGTTTCCTCCCACTTTGTCTCTCCCCTTAGCATTGTATTCTTCTCTTCCGACCACGTTAGCGTACGATTTCTCCTTAATGTAATATTTCTCGAATCTTCTATCTGGGCCATAGGGGATGATCTTCTTCTTAGGCATTTCCTTACTCAAATTAGATTGACTATTAGCCTTGCTGAATCTGGGGATATTGACATGAATCTTCTTACCTTCTAAGTTTATACTATCAAGATGGCATGCCAGAATGCGAGAGTCGTGAACTTTCCGGAACTTAGCGAAACTGAATCTTCTACCACGTTTGTCTCTTCTTGCTGAAATAAAGACTTCAGAGATCACACGATAAACCTTGAACACCTCAAAAAAAGCTTTTGCGTTCATCTTCTCTGGGAATTCGGTCACAAAAAAAGAGGTCGTGGGTTCCCCATCAAGAGCTCCTTTACCAGAGTTTTCCTTCCAAACCGAGAAACTTTCGTTGGATCCCCTTCTTTTTTTCCTAGAAATCCTCTCTCAATCCATGTTTGACTCAATCAAAAAGAGATTAACCAGTAAATCGAGAAACTAATCTGAGAAGACAAAATGAGCACCGATATTGGCGATTAAGGCAACGCACAATCCCAACCCGGAATGAACCCGAAAAGATTACCAAGGCCCCTAAACTCGAAAGCTAGAAATTTAAGCCGAAAATAACCCAGTGACTTCAAACGGTCAAAACTGTAGTAAACACCACCAAATCAGAAAAGCTAAATCAAAGGAAGATGAACAGTTTCTAGAAAGAGGGCAGACATTCTCTCTCTAAAAATATATTAAGTTTTTTCCTATGTAATAAAACTACTTCTATTTTTCTTTTGGTTCGAAGACAAACCGAATAAGTAATAATATTAGTGGAATTTTAATAACACCAGTACTACTTCTATTTTTCTTTTACTATTAATTAGATTAAATTTTATCCTCTGAGTACCTGTGAGCTGGTCACAATACAAATTGGGTTGTGACACTCTCACAGATTTTAAATGAATTAATTTTTATTTTTATTTGTTTATTTATTAAGACATCATATTTAATTTGTTTAGTTTCAATATAATTGAAAAAAATAATACAGAAAATGTTTAGAATATAAGTCCAACATAAGTAAGTTGATATTTATTTATTTTTTATTTTTCTCTAAGATTTAATACATATTAGTATAGAATATTTTTATGTTTTTCGCAAATAAATAAAAATGGATGTTTAAATGGTTTAATTAAGTGTCAAATAATTTATTAAAAATAAATTTTAAGAGCTATATAAGATCTATGAATTTTCTATGGACTAATAAGTAAAATAAATAAAAGATAATATTCAATTAAAATTAATAAGAATCGAGAGAGAATTTGGAACTAAATATAATGAGTTTAAGCTATACTTTCATTGGTTGGGTTTCTTTATATACAAGAGATAACTTGCAACTCAAGAAACCAATAAAGTAAAAATAACTAACTGTCATAATTGTAAAAACAACTCAAGTTGGAGCATAGTTGATCGAGATTTTCAACTTGGATAATATAAGAGATAATATGACAGATTTTCAATTGTATTAAAGGGAATACTAGAGGTATTCCAAACCCAACAAATACACAACAGGCCTTGACAATCAAGGACCAAACAAAATTAAGAAGGCAAACCTTCAAAAAATCGGTGAATCATAATCTGTGTTTTCGTGTTTGAGTTAAAGAGACTAGAGTTGTTGTAATGTTTGCAGTTGAAGTCATAATCTGTGTTTTGTGTTTAAGATGTTTGAGATGCATGTTTGCATTAGAAGGAGAATTTTGTTTTGGGTTTGAAAAATTATAATAATTTATAATAATTAAAAAACATTAACTAAATAAAAGAAAAAATAAATATATAATAAAATGACAAAAGTATCCTTACTAGATTTTACCTTGCCTAAAAATTTATAATATTTAATTAATTGTATCTAAAAAAAGTAAAATGAAACGTGGACCAAGATAACTTAAAATATATATGCCCTTCGGGCCGAGACTACTCAATTTACTATTATTTAATTTATTTTTATATTAAAATTGACATGCCATACAGACCGAGACTACTTAATTTATATATCATTTATATGAATTTTCTTAACACTTACTATATTATATTTATTTACTATTTATAGGGACATTACGTGATCCGTGGGAATGCACGGTTAGATGAATACTTAATTATTTCATTTACTTTTTCTACTAAAATATACATTATCGACGGGTCAAGACTACTTAATTTATATATCTTTTATATACGTTTCTTGACCATCACTATACTATATTTATTTATTATTTATAACGATATTGCGCAACATGTGCGAACGCACGCGTAGATGCTATTTAATTATTTCATTTATTTTTTCTACTAAAATATACATTTTTGACGAGTCGAGACTACTTAATTTGTATATCTTTTATATACATTTCTTAACTATCACTATACGATATTTATTTACTATTTATACAATATTGCGCGACCTGTGTGTTGCACAAGTCCTTTGCTAGTAAATAAATAAAAGTGTGTCAACTTATCCAAAACTGACAATACTTGTTCCTTCAAACTACGTTGACAATACTTGTTATCTCCTATACTATCTATCACTTGAAAATTGAATCCTTCCTTCTTCCCATCTCTTAACTTTTTTGATTTTAGACCTAAGTTCACATTTTTTATTAACTTATAATTTTATTTAAATAATATATTTTATATAATTTGAACAATAAATTAAAAAAAAAAATTACAGAGAACACAAATATATAAATATTTATATTTAATATTTTTCTTTATTCTTACACAATTATATAAAATTAATATTTAAAAACCTAAATATACTATTTACGTCGCGTCCTCTCCAACGGGCTACTCCTCCCCTCGCCTGACACCCATCTCTGTCTCCGCAACCGACAAAGGAACTATCGGTGGCCGGTAAGACAGACGATCTCATACCATAAAATATATAACTAAAACAAATATCATGAATCCGAGTATAATTATGGCCCACAACTTCCATGTAATTTGTTCAGGGGGCTATGGGGCTAGAGGGGTTGTAGTCGTGGTGGTTGTAGGTGGTACCACTCATGTATGAAGGTGGCTTGCTTAACGGAGGCAGCAGCAGAGGGTCAGAATAACGGGAAGTCATCTGCACTATTATAAACAATAATATTATTTTCTGAATCAAGATTAAAACTAGAGAAATGTTAGGCACAAACGCAGATAAACACACCTAGTTAAAAAGCCAAAAGAGATTATATTAAATAACCGCCTAGGTATCAGCAATGCCAAAAAGTTGCAAATTGTTACAAACCACATCCATTTTGTATTAAAACAAAAGATTAAAAACAAAACTACATGGAACTGAACCATTCTTGCTCAACATCAATGTGAATAAAAACTAATACTTCACCAAATAACATCATTTTAACAATAATGTACATCACAAAATTGAAGTAAATAAAAATAATAAAATTACTAAAATTTGGTGAGCATAATGTTGTTGAACTTAGGTTAATTAATCACTAATCAGTAAGTGTATGATAAGAATATACTATAAATGGCAAGTTTCAAAATACAGATTTAAGCATAAATATTGAACAACTTGTGCAGAGGATAGAAGAATATGCAAAATTGAAGAATAGGCAAGATGATAGCAGTATTGCATTTGTTGTTTACTAATTAACATGTAAATACCTTGATAAATTGAAATAATAACGTTTAATAAGAAAGGGCAGAGAGAGGGAGAATAAGAAATGTCATAATATATAATTTTATTAAAATAATATATATATATATATATATATATATATATATATATATATATATATATATTTATATATATATATATATATTTATTTATTTATTGAGAACTAAAATTGTCAGTGCAGATCGTTGATGTGGTGGTGTGTGCCACTTCGGTGCGGTTTTGTGGAGTTGACTTATAAAATTAGCATTCTAATGTCCAAGTAAATTTTTTAATAAAATGAATAGAGTAAGTTATGGATTGAAACAATATATATCTTTTTTTTTCTCAAGCGGTGGTATTTATATAGTGGGTGAAATTGAATCTTTCTTGCTTTGTCCATGAGGTCGATCCAAAATAGTTGCTCCTAAAGCATACTATGGCGTGGTGTTTGAGAATTTTTTCAAAGAGTTGGGGAAAGAACTTTTAGTCAAGATCATATGATGAGAAGTGGAAAAGGCCTAGAGACAATTTTATTAAATGTATATCTCGTCATTGTGACGTTTCATAGGTTTTTTGCACATGACCTTAGGTTTATAGGTTATGGCGTGTATATTATATAAATGATACTAGAGTGCACTCAAGTGTTGTTAGATTTTTGAAGTATCAATTAGACCGTTGATTTTTCACATTCCATTTATTTTCATTTTAAAATAGTGATTCATTAGTAGTGTTTTGGATCCCAACACTATTAAATACACATATCATACATAAAAAATACACCACTTATAACATTTTTTTAAAAATTTTAAATTCAGTATATATTTTAAAAAAAATTACTTTTTATATTTAATGCTTTATAATATTAATTAAGATTTATTTAATAGTTAAAAATTATATATATATATATATATATATATATATATATATATATATATATATATATATATATATATATATATATATATATATATATATATATATATATATATAATGTTTGAACTTTAAAGCACAAGACACAATGCTGGACATTTATTAAAAAAATATTATTTTCAATTTATTTCATATTAGTAAAAAGCGGAAAAAATATTATTAGAAAATAAATAAAACAATAACTATAAGTCGCAACATAATAAAATAAAGGCTTAAATTCACTTTTAATCTTTTTAATTGAATTTTTTTAATTTTTAATTCCTCAATTTAAAAATCTACTTTTTTAATCTTTGAATTTTACTTCTCTTAACATTTGGTTGGTTACTTTCCAATTTCGTAATGTACACTGATAACTAGGATATAAAAACTATTTTTAATGATGTGAAATGCTTTATTAGAATAATTTTTTTTAATACTTTTTATAGAATTAATTAAAAATTAAAAAATTGGTTTTTAATAAATTAATTAGCTAAAATTTGAAAATGCATTTCATTTCATCACATGTCCACTTCTCAAAGGCCAATTTTCTTTTCAACCCACTTATGTAATACTCTTTATATGTTTTAATTTTATGTAAAAAATAACAAAAAAATGAAAACCAACAACTCCAATTTCCTCAAACATCATTAATCATATGTCTAACATTTGTGAATAAATTTTTCAAAGGTACAATTCTATAAATATAAACAAGACAGAAAAATAAATCCAAATTACTGAAATATAACAAATAAAAAAATGAAAGAAATAGCTCACATTAGGGAAGTAATTTCTTGTGTAGGAAATTAGCAATGTAACAATATTAACAATGCTCTTTTATGGTTAAAGTAACCATGCTCTTTTATGGTTCTTAGCTCTTCATCACAAAGGGAAAGACGACATGAGTTGTTTCTTCTGGTTTGTCTCTTCTTGGTGTATTTGGAAAATGAGGAATGATATTATTTTCAATGGTATGGTTTGGGATGAGGAAGAGGTTTTTTACCGTATAGTTTCTGCGTCTTGGAGATGGTTAGAAATAGGTCGCAAGAGATGTAATTTTTATGATTGGTTGCATCACCCTTTAGATTTCTTGTAATCTCGTTTTGGGGTATTTCCTGATCGTCGCTTTTGTTAGGTCTTTTGTACGGGATGGAGAATCCCTTTTTCTCCCTTTAATACAATTGCTTATAAAAAAAAACAATATTAACAATGTGGGATGCTGCAGGTATTTTAAAGATATTTCTTAAAAATATTTTTTATTGTTAGTGTGAGGATTATCATAAATATGAGTAATTTTTAATCTATTCATAAATTATTTCTTTTGGATAAAATTGAAATCTATTTGTCTAAGTTGCATGACTTTGGTAATTTTTATAAGAATTTTAAGCAACAAATAAAACAATATTTTCTGTACACAGTAATAGAAGGCATTAATGAATATATACAGAGTATAAATTTATTTAGTAAAAATGTCAAAAAAATAATTTAAAAACATTATCCTAATAAACTATTCCACATCATTCAAAATTAATTTTATATTAAAATTAAAAACAAAAAAATTAAAATATGAATATCAAAAATGTATTTAAAACTAAAATAAAACTTGTTCCATGTTTAGCATCACAAAACGTACCAAAATTTTAAAATCATTTAAAAATAAAAATAATTGACTAAAAAAAATTGTTATTACGATTTAGGTTTGAGAAAAATCAGTTTTAAAATTGGATCAAATAAAACACCAATTTTTAAAAGAAGTCGATTTTAAACCGAACTCGTCCAAATATATGTCATTTTTAAAAAAAATTAACTAATTTTATAAAAAATGGTTTTAAAAACCAAACTTAACTATAGATTTGGTTCAAGGACCATGTATATCCCTATACATAATCAACTTGTCACATTTAAATCTTTATGATGATAAAATAATAAATATTTAAGAGCGAAATGTATACTAAGAAAATCAAATAAATATTTAAAAAAATTGACATAATATTGTGGAATCTAACATTGCAATAAAGAAAGAAATAACAAAGTAAAAAATTTAAAAACAATATATACTTTGTAAAAAAATAATTAAATCATCACAATTTAAATTGGACATTATTATTATTATTATTATTATTATTATTGAAGAAAAAAGGGGAGTTCAAATTTTTATTGTTTGGATAAATAATATTACATAAATAGATTATTACTCCTTTAGTAAGTACATGACATACACGTATTTATTTATTTATTTCTACTTGTCTATTTCCAAGAACCAACAAATTATTAATGGTTGAGTTTATTTATTTCAACAAATCAATTATTCACATGTTTCTTTGGTGTACTAAAGAAAATTTATGTAATAATACTACTTTTCTTTGGTACTAAAGTAATAATACTATTTTATATTCTTCTTTTGGTTTGAAGACAAACCAAACATGTAATAATATTCGTTGTAAAGTGGAATTTTAGATTAAATTTATCTTTATATTTTTTTTCTTCAAATTACTTGTATTTTTCTTTTATTAATTTGATTAAATTTTATTTTCCAATAATGTTGAGGAGGAAGTCCTTTAATATTCTACATTCTGTGAGCCGGTCACGATACAAATTAGGCCATGACACACATGGATTTGAAATTATTTACTTTTACTTTTTATTTATTTATTTTTTTAGACATCATATTTAATTTACATAGTTTCAATATAACTAGAAAAAGAATACAGAAAATGTTTCGAATATAGGTCCAAAATGAGTAAGTTGATATTTATTAGTTTTATTTTTCTCTAAATTTTAATACATATTAATATAGATATTTTTATGTTTTTTACAAATAAATAAAAATTGATGTTAAAAAGGTCTAATTAAGTGTCAAATACTTAGAAATAAATTTTAAGAGCTATATAAGATCAATGAATTTTCTATGGACCAATAAGTAAAATAAGTAACAGATTATATTCAATTAAAGTTAACAAGAGAATTCATATTTAAATATAATGAGCTTAAGTTATACCTTCATTGTTAGTATGACACTACAACATTTTAGTTCTACAGCAACGGACAAAGCCCGTTACAAAAACAAAAAAATCCGTTTCCTTTATCTATCGGAACGGTTTTCAGATCGTTCTAAACTAAGGCGTTCCCTAATCCTTCCACAACAGTTATTTTTTCCAATGGCAACGAATCAAACATAACCGTTATTTTAGTTTTCCTTAGGGAACGACTTTCAATAACAACGGTTGTACTTTGTTCTCAAATTAAAACCGTCATGTTTCTTGCGTTTTTGGGAACGGCTGTTTCATGTGGTATAGCAACGATTTTTAGTTGTTGTTCACTTGAAACCATTCTAGTAGATCCATTTATTAATTTTTTCTTCAAAGGCTATAGCAATGATTTTTATACTACAACAACACTTTATAACCGCAGCAACAAATGATTTTTTTTTAAATGTGAAATCATTTTATTTTTAAACCTGATAGTAAATATTATCAGTCACAATATTTTTTATATTATAATATTCTTATACAAATTTAGAATGACCTTTCAATTTAAAAATAAAACCTTAATAAAATAACATAATTCATTATATATATATATATATATATATATATATATATATATATATATATATATATATCCTAATTTCAATCATGATTCACAATCAACAAATCATCTTCAAAATACATTTCATATTGTCAATCATCGTTCATAATCAAAATAAAATCGCGAATCTATAAAAGTAAACTTAAACATCTACATCTACATCTTCACATCTACGTCTCTTCATCATCGAATGACTGAAAATCTTCATTTATATTATCATTCATGACCTGCAAAATATAAGTAATAAATGGAAATTAAATTTTAACCCGAATGCTTTAAACCTATAATGTAAAGCATAAAAAAATAATCTTACTTGATCATTAGTTGGAGCATGTGTTGATGTAGAAGAACGTAAGACACTGTTAGCATCAGTTGCAGGGGCTGATATCAAAGCTGCGAGAGCATCTATATTCAACTCTGAGGTGTTTTGTTTCAAAATGGTCTTAAGAAGCAGCTGCATTTTTCTTTCCATTTCTTCCTTATCTTGACGACGTTTCTCCTCCATCTCTTGTATCCTATCATTAAACTGCCTAACCTCATCTGCATCCTCTTTTTTTAGTTTTGCGATTTCTTCATTTCTTTTCAAGAGAGTCGGTGTTGTGGTTCTTCCATGGCAACGCATTCTCCCCGGTTTTTGTTTGCCAAATACACTTTCAAAAGCTTCTGAAGAAGGTTGTCCATGATTTTCAATCAAGTCTTGAAGCTTTATCTAGCATACATAATATAGTAAAAGTGAATGAAATGCATAAAACAAAACATTACAATCAAAATAACACAACATTAAGAAATAAAAGTAAATTTCATTGAATGCATGGTTAATCTAGATGTCAAAAGTCCTCAATTTCAAAGGATGGTATAAAACCTAACCGCATAACAACAACTAAAGTATTTCACACTAGGTGAGAACTGCTACATAGATCAAATAATAACATAATTCCCTTATGAATCTTGTATAAAGATAAAATAAAAACATAATGCCCTTATGAATCTTGTCTAAAGATAGACCAATTAAATTCTCTTTATGGTTTAAAAGGAATTGATAATGATGTTCATAGTCAATATTGTTTTTCACATGAACTATTATTTTTCACATGTAACTAATATAACACAAGGTTATGCACAACAACTTCTAACAACAATAACACTTAAAAACAATAACTTACAATTGCATGGTTGGTTTCTTGATCCAACTCCTTTCCTTTTCTACTTTGTCGAGTAGCAATGAACACTTCAGCCTGAGTCGGAGGTCTTTTATCTTCATTATTTTCACGCTAAACCAAGTAAAACAAGAGTATGATAATATTAATAAAATAACACAATTTAATATTCAATTAGAATAATTTAAAAAAGAATACCATTTTTCTCTTATAACAGCAAAGGCTTTATTCCCCACTCGATGTCTCCATTTTAGTTGAGCTATATTTTCAGCATTTTGATGACTCACTTCCTACATTCATTGATATAGAAATTTACTTTAATTTCCAATGTTGAACACACACAAAAAGCTCATTCACAAGTATGTTATAATTAACCTTTCAGGTTTTCAGTATAAGTTCATTCAATGTCGAACACACAAAAAAAAGGTTTTCACAAGTATGTAATAATATTTAATATAAAAGATTTTCACAAATATGTAATAAAAGATGCCAAAAGTATATATATAAAAGAATGTCGAAGAAATAGTATTATGGAATTGCTTTTAATTCTTCATAGGTGATGGTGCCACTACCATTAGTGTCCATGTTTGCAAAATATATATATAGGCTGAAACACGTGGTGTGTATTAATATGCCTGTATACGAAAGTTATTTGAAAGACTTACGATGGTTCTGGAAAAAAAAAATTATTGGTAATGGAAAAAATTACTAGCCTAATTGTAACAGCCATAACCTAGCGAAATTTTAACTAAGTTGGTAATGGAGAAATAACCATAAAATAAACCAGAACATGTAACTCATAGAATATTCAAAGTAATCATGCACATGATGAAAAACAAAACACACTGTAATCATCTAAACTTCCAGAATGACAGTAATTTTTAACACAAATAGTTCCAGTATGAGACTTTAAATTTTATTTGAAAATCCAATAATTTAAAGTTTATGGAAAAAAAATTTTGAACTATTTGAAAATCCAATAATAGTTAAAAACTTAGTATGGCTGATTGTATAACACATGAATTTATTGGTTTTTATTGGAGAGAACAGATTCAACACATAAATTTATTGTTTATAATAAAATGAGTTTTATTTTTTAATACATCATATATATATATATATTACAAAAAAAAAAGAAATTCCATAATACTATTTCTAAAAATAAAGGATATCAGTTAAATGTATAAGGACAGTAGATAAATGACAATAGTTATATCTTACTTGAGTTTTTTGTTCTCTCCAATACTCCAATAACTTTCTAAAATCTTCTTCTGGTACCTCTCGTGGACGATGTTTTAGCTGCTCACGCAAAGTTTTATACTTAGTAAAATGATTCCTTTTAAGAGAGCATTTGTATCGTCTCCAAGCATCATTTATAATAGCAAATATAGTCTTTCTTCCTTCCTTTGGGACATTGTATTTTTCCTGCAAAAATATATATTTAGAAAGATGTATACATTAAAGTATGCTAACAAACAGAAAATCAAATAAAAAAATTAGTTCATTGACATAATCCCACACGGGATCTATATCGTTTGTCTCCCAAAACTTAACCAAATCAATCCAACTAGTGAAAGTGAGAAGACATAAATCTGAACTCCTTCCTATTGTCCCCAAAAAACTACTAAGTTCAGACACTGTTTTTTCATTTGGCCCAATTGGTTGTCCTTCTTCATTCAAGGTGATCTCTTGTCTATCTTTGAATTCTCGGGCATGAATTTTACGACATAAAGTCTTTCCTTGTTTTCTTACTAATCCGGAGGATGAAGCACCTAAGCTATTACCTTCAACTTTATTTGCATCTATTCCCTCAACTTCCTCGCCATCTATGCCTTCACCTTTCTCACCATCATGGTTGCTACCATTCTCCATATATTCTTCCATTTAATCGTCGTCAAATTCCTCTACTCCATTTTGTTCCTTATTTTTATCGAGACATTCGGTAAGTGGCATGACTGGACAATTTGGAATACTTTTTTTCTTCTCAAAGGCTCGATGAGACTTGGTCATAGTATTGTTAATGCTTTGCAAAATCTGAATGTAAAAAAAAATAATGAGCTTGATATTAACAAAAATAATAATTAAAAATCCATTTAATAAAACAATAAATTACTATAAGTGGTTTTGTCCTCATTTTTTAAAAATAACCTAGGATTAGAATTAAAAATTACTATAAATTACCTCTTTGGTTTGCTCATTGTTGTTCGTTGAGACTTTTGATTCAATCGAACCTTTAACTTGATGATCCACCGTAGACTTCAACTTCTTCATAGTATTATTGTTCAAAACAAACATTTTTCTAGGCTCATTACTTTCCTTTGTGGCTTCTACTTCCAGTTGCCTCGTATTATTATTCAGAAGAGGCACTTTGCTCGGCTTGGCAACTTCTACTTTTGTTTGGCTCCTAATGTTATTGTTTTGTACAGACACTTTTCTCGGTTCGATAGTTTTCTTAGAGTTCTACATCCAACCTATTCTTAGTATTGTTCTGAACAGACACCATGCATGACTTAACCATTTTCTTAACGACTTCTACTTTTGATTGCTTTCGATGTTCTAACTTTTGAATGTTTTCAACATTGGTGTTTATATTAATGCTTCCTTGATTTGTTAGATTTTCTTTTAAAGTCTTTTCATTTTCCACCTTGATTTTTATCTTCCGTCTTAAATCTGTACTAGACTTAGCTTGGAGATCATACACAAAATCATTTTTGTTTGTCATTTTCCTGCAACATAAACAACTGAACAATGTTTTTCATTATTTTTCATTTTAAATGCAGATTAGTAACGTAAATCACTAACTTAAATGAACTGCAGTACCACAATGCAGAATATATTAATGAAATGCAGTACTACAATGCAAAAGTTTTCATAAGTATGTAATATAATACACATTATACATATGTAGCCCATTCCACTGCCACTGCCACTGCATCATGCATATTCTATTGAGTATAACAGGGCTTTGGCATATTCCTGTTAGACGCAACTTTATGTGCATTATGTAGCTACATAATTCTACTGTAGCTTCTGTATAATATCGCAACTTTAGAAAGCAACTTTAATATCGTAACTTTAATTAAGTAGCTTCTGTCCAACAACACTTAAATTTTTACGATTGGTCTAAACAACAGCTTGACTTTTTGTAATCCGTCTTGAGTTGTTTGGCCTCTCTTTTTGATTGGTTTTTTGTATGGGGCTGGAGAATCCCTTTTTCTCCCTTTTTATACAAGTTACTTATCAAAAAAAAAAAAAAAAAAAAACACTTAAATTCTACTGAAGCTACATAATTATTATACACAACTTTAGAAAGCATTTCACAATGAATCTAGATTTAGTAAAAACAATTAAGGGTATAAACGAATTCTAAACATTTAATAGGGACCTTGTTTAGCATCTATGATATGCAATTCTATTCCATTTATTTAGAATTTTAAACATTTAAAAAAAAGCAATTTGTTTATATAAAACAAAAATAAGTAACTGACTATCAGGAAATATTGCAAGGTATAAAACAAAAAACAATTTGTTCATTACGATTTTGCTGGCAATTTGTATATTTTTTTTATGTCTTTGACATGCATTAGTGATATATTTATCCTAAAAAGTAAATCATCATAATTTGATATTATTTATCAGTAAAGAGAAGTATAGTGGAGTTTAATTCTTTTTTGTAGGTTATCATATACCTGTATGATGGATCATCATATGAGGGACAAGTATGTGCCTATGATTTTTACTATAATTACATTAATGTTAATCCAGCTCAAGACAATTCATCTCATCTTGGTCCACATTCTAGCCATTTTAACCTTGTTCCTGGTGATGCAATAATTGTCGTGGGGCGTTATTTTACCAAACCATTTGATCTCATGGCTGCCCCTGGAGAATTTGAGTTAGTTATATACATGGAGTTGTTCTAATTGTACATATTAATTGTTTAAAATATCGTAAGTTTGGGGGTAGTGTGTTGGTTATAATTGGTCAAAATATATAATTCTGCTATCTTTGGGTTATTTCATACAAATCTTAAGGGATTCTAACACACATTTTCAGAACGGTCAGAACAAAACAAAATCAATCATAATAGCATAGGCTCTGAAATTAGTGGTCTCAACTTTGTGTCTAAATACTATAATAATAGTAAAGTGCACAGTAAAACCCATAACATACATAAACTGTTTCAAAATAAAATTCACAAAACATACATAAAAAATTATCAGAAATTTGAATCGTCGTCAGATTCAATTACATTTGGCACAGCTACAAAATTATCAACAATTGTTGGTGGAATGTCATTCCTAACAAATTCAACTTCACAAATTTCATCGCTTGAAGCTAGATTCGCTCCATGATCTGATAGATCACAACCTGTATACATCAAAAACCTCTCAAAGCAAGGCCTACAAAAAATCACTTGGAGATTTTACCCAAGTGTAATAGTTACAATTGTGAGAACTATTGTGGTTCTTTCCTATCCACCACCAAGAAAACAAAACTATACGATTTGAACTCGTGTCTAAGTCCAAAAACTCATCTCTAAATATAATGTTGTTTCTAGAATACCAATTAATCCAACATATTAGGATCCACATTCCTACTGCATTAGAGATCAAAAAAAATTTTCTAACACACCCCGATACCCAGCACGTTAAGTGGTTCATCATATCTCCTACCAGGATCTCAGGAATGCCCAACCATTTGGTTGCAAATTTCCAAACCATTCTAGTCTTGTGGCACAAAAATAGAACATGTTCGACACTTTCGTCCGCTAAAAAACAAAAAGGACATGCCTTTTCGTTTCTGTTAATAATTATTCCTCTTCGAGCAAGATTATCACAAGTTGGTATTCGTTTATAATTCATCCGCCATCCAAACACCTTCACCTTGAACGGGATTTGAGATATCCACATAAGTTTGAAGGTTGCTCTCTTGTTATCTCCAACGGTCCTGACCAGTACTGTGCTATTGTCCTGCAAAAATTCGTATAAAGAAGCAACAAAAAAACAGTTATGATCAGACAAAGTCCATTTTGCTGCAAATTCAGCTTCATCCTGTATATCGATATCTTCCAGCCGTGTGCTTAAAGCAGCCTTCTGCTGCATCACTATGTTAGACAAACTAGAAGGAGAAACCTTTATATCCCATTTCCATTTGCCATCAAACCAATCTCCATTCTCTGCAACTGAACTATTTTTAACCTTAGCAGCTAGCCAAAGTTCTGGAAATGATTCAGATAGAATTGTGTTATCTAGCCAACGAGACCGCCAGAACTGAACCAACTCTCCACTCCCGATATTATAGGATATCAGATCAGAAACCAAATTCTTCCCGCAGTAATTAGAACTCTGAACCAAATCTCTCCACCATTTTGAAGGAGTTGTATTCCTATCAGAGCATACTCCATCGTGCAAGTCCTGTTGAAAGTTAGGATATCTAGCTGTGATTAAACTTTTCCACAAAGTGTCCTTATGTTCCAATATTTTCCAGCTCCACTTGAAACATAATGCCAAATTGAACTTTTTTAGATCTTTCACATCTAATCCCCCATTTTCTTTCTTATTACAAACTGTGTTCCAAGATACCCATGCCACTCCCTTTTTCGACACCGTGCCATTCCATAAGAATGATTTTTGGATAGGCGACAATATACGTATTACTTTAACCGGCATTTTGTAGAAAGACATAATATAAATTGGTAGATTAGCTACGACAGAATTAATCAGAGTTACCCTACCGCCCATAGAGAGAAAACGACTTTTCCAAGAATTTAATCTGGCTCGGACCTTGTCTGTCAACGGATTCCAAAAAGAGACTAAAGAGTGGTTCCCACCGATGAATATTCCTAAGAATTTAAAAGAGCAGACATAATTCAAGATCTTACAGGATAAGTAATTGCCAGCAGCTGATAGGAACATTTCATCCACGCCTACTCCATATAGAGAGCTTTTGTTGAAGTTTATCTCCAGCCCAGATATTAAATGGAATCCTTTAAGAATATACTTTGCTGCCAAGACATTTTGCCACGCACCATCTCCTATTAGGATTGAGTCATCAGCGTATTGCAGCAGGTGAAAGCCAACTTCCTCGTTAATTTTGAAACCTGAAAATAGACCAATCTCCATAGCTCTCTTCGTAAGGACGGCAAGACCTTCTGCAGCAATGGTGAAGAGAAAAGGGGCAAGGGGGTCGCCTTGCTTAAGTCCCCTTGTAACTACAAAATCCCCGGTTGGGCTACCGTTAACCAAAACAGAGTAAAAAGAATTGAACACTGTCGAATCCATCCACCTCAACCAAGAACTGCCAAAGCCCATAATTCTCATTACATCTCTTAGATACTTCCATTCTACACAGTCATATGCTTTGGCAAAGTCGACCTTAAATAGAATAAGATCCTTCTTTGAACGTTTAGCATAGTCAATGACTTCATTTATCACTAAAACTCCGTCTAACAGATTTCTACCTTCGATGAATGCCGTCTGAGAGTTGGAGATGATCTTTCTGATTTTTGCTTTAAGTCTAGAAGAAAGAATCTTTGACGGAACTTTATAAACCGAGCTGACCAATGTTATAGGCCTATAATCATCCAAATTTCTGGGATTCTCGGATTTAGGTATTAGCACCACAAGAGAAGAAGCAAACGCCTTATGTAATTTTTCTCCCTTGAAGAATTCCTAGATACAGTTTATGAAATCATTACCTACTATCTTCCAGCACATCTTGATAAACTCGAAGCTAAATCCGTCAGGGCCAGGGCTGCGGTCACCGGCACATTCGAATACCGCTCTCCTAATTTCTTCATTATCCACTTCTGCGTCTAACTCATCCCTGTCCGATCTGGAAAGGCACTTGAACCCTGCTTTTCCAACAAAAGGAAAAGGTCTGGATACTTTGGAGAACCTTTTAGAAAAATGTTCTTTGATCGCCTCTTTAACTCCTTGGACATCCTCCACATAGTTGTCATTAACTTTAACATAACTGATGGTATTCAGGTTCACTCGATTTCTCACTGCTGCGTGGAAAAGCTTTGTGTTAGCATCACCCACAGTACTCCACTTTAGCCTAGATTTCTGCTTTAAAATACTTTCTTTGATTCTCATAGTTCTCCATAGATCATCTTCTGCATGATTTATGTCTACTAATTCCACTGCAGAGATATCTCCACACCTTGAATCAATTAAATCTTCGATTTCGTTGATAATACCAGTGTCTATCTTGATTTTTGTATCAACCCAGCCAAATACTTCAGTATTCCACCATCGCAATTTCTTTCTGAGATTCTGCATCTTCTTAACCAGAATAAACGATGCCTTCCCTGTTACCTTGTAACCTTCCCATTCCTTTTTGACAAAGTCCAAGAAATTAGAGTGATCGAACCAACAAGTCATAACTTTAAATGGCTTGGGTCCCTAATTCATGTTTCTAGCTGAGATCCACACCGGCCTATGATCTGATACGTCCCTTTCTCCAATTTTCAGGCTCACCATATTCCAACCATTACATATTCCAGGAGAGACAATAAACCTGTCTAAACGACTGCATATCTTACTCTTTGACTTAAACCAAGAGAACTTATTTTCGTTCAAAGGCAAATCCACACACCCCATTATATTTATGAACTCTGAGAATTCCTCCATGTACCTTCTGTTGAAAGTAGAGTAACTAATCTGTTCATCGGGGCACTTTATCGAATTATAATCACCTCCAAGGATCCACTCTCCATGCTCCAAAGTGTTTTTAAGGTTGATTAGATAGGACCATAACTCCCTTTTCTCCAACATATTGCAAGGAGAATAAATATTGAAAAGATAACACTTCAAACCTCTCCATGTTGCTTGCAATCCTAAAAAGCCTTTTCCCCTGTAGCTGCAGATAGGTTCGACCACACCACTCTTCCAAATGGTTAAAATACCACCTGCCAAACCGACTAAATTATATGCAGATCATTGACACCCTCTGTCTCTCCATAAACTGTATACCAAGTCATCAGACATACTAGTTTTTTTGTCTCTTGTAGAAAACATATATCAGCTCCAACCTTATTAATAGTTTCTCTAATTTTCTTTCTCTTGAGGGCACCCCCACAACCCCTAATATTATAGGTTATAATATTCATAAGGAAACTCTATCCACCACCTTCTTTCCCCTCTTCGATTCTCTATCCACCACTTCAAGATTTCTCACTATTGTTTCGAAAATTTCATCATCCTCTTCCGCTTCTATGCCTAAACCTTTGATAGCTGACCAAACTCTCAATGGGAGACTTTCTAATTGTTTCTTAATTCTTGAATTATTCTGGTGGAAACCAGAATCAGTCATAGAGTTGTCAAAGGAGTCAGACCCCTTGTACTGTGAAGCCTTAGCCAATAATTTTTCATTTTTATTAGACTGTCTGATTTGTTCCTTGGTTTACCTAGTTGTTGAAGCATCAGCTTGTAACAAGGTGGCATAATAAGAAGGACTGAAAGGAATTCTTATCCTCTTATAAATATCTTCCATAACTATCTTTTTCTTTCTACTTGTAGATCCCCTTTTTGCTTCTGCACTCTCAAAATGAATATCAACTTCATTAATTTTTTCTCCTCCCTTTATTCCTTTAACATCTTCAATCGTAAGGGTCTCATTCTTATCCCCTCTTTTTAATTTCATAAGAGAACATGACACATGCTCCATACTAGAAACTGATTTGATACTGTCTACATCATTGTCCCCTACTATATCAACAACCTTCAGACCTAACTTGTCTCTACCTTGAGGAGGTGTTTTTTTAACAGAGTGTACTTCTGCAACATTCTCATTATGCCTGGTACAACTATTCGAAACAGGGTTCTTTTTTCCATACAAGTCACACTCTTCATCGCCTACTACCTTACTCTGATTCTTACACAGATGTCAGACATCGCCTGAAACCGAAGTTGGAGAAACATGCTCAGGTGATTTGGATTGGGAACTGAGAACTCTAAATAAACTATCCCAGGACACCCCATCAATATCCTGGTTCGATTCTGACTCCACGATTTCAGAGCTATCATCCTCAAAACAAGACTCTTTGGTTATCTTTTGGGACCTATCATAAGGCCTAAAGGAATCTTCAACAATCTTGATTCTGTAAGTAACATCATTCACTTCTATGTTGATCACTTCGTTAAGACTCATTGCGAATTTGGTTCTAATCAGAATTCTAGCAGTGTCAAACCTCGAATGCTTCCTTGTCGCTTCATCCATCTTTATAAATACCCCAGTGGTAGCAGCTAAAAATGTCAAAAAATTTGCACCCCAAACGTGGCAAGGGAGACCAAATATCTTAACCCATGTTAGTCTGTCTTGTTCGACATCCTTTGGATTCCAAGGGAGAATTTCTAAAAACCACTTGGATATCCATTTGACTTCTTCTGATATCAACTTTTGAATATCACCAGGATTGTCTTCCTCCAAAAGGCATAGGTTAGCCCCCATAGGTGTAATCTTGATGTTGAAAAAACCCTCCATTTGGAACGCATCCATGACCTCTTCAGCAGAACCTGGACTCTCCAATACTCCAGTGAAAGCTTGCTCAAATCTCTCCAACTCTTCGTTGTTAACTTTAAAACTCAGATGGGCGAAAGAGGGTTTATCTCCCATGAGACATTGGTTCGATTTCGTATTTCCCCCTTTGGTACTACCCACTCCTTTAATGATCTGGGCAAAAGATACTCTATTGACATTCCTATGCCGAGCAAAAGGTTTGTATGGGAAGCCCCCCCCCCCCCCTTCCCCCATTTTCCTTATCCTGCATCCCTGGTTTCGGAGGATGCATATTAACCTCCCTCTTGTTTTCTCTACGGAATCTTGGCAGATTAACAAAAATCTTAGTGCCATTAATGACAATCTTGTCAAGATTATTGGCCATAAGATCTTCATCTTCCACTTTTTTGAACCTAACAAATCCGAACCTCTTTCCCCTGATGTCCACTCTTCCCAGAATCAAAACCTCCAAGATCCCACCATAATCCTTAAAAATGTCATACATTCTCTTAGCATCGTAGGAATCCGGAAACTCTGTAAAAAAGAAGGAAGATACTTCGTTCCAATCTAGATCTGTAACCTTTCCTTTGTTATTTTTCCAAATTGACAGTCTCCCCAAGCTTTGAATTCTATTCTTCTTCTTCTCTACTTCAATCCATGTGCCATTACTGTGATTGTTACTGTTAAAGAAACCCATGAATACGGACGAAAACCAGGTGACCCCAATCTGAGTACTTGGACAAGATCGGAGAAACACCTATCTATCTCAGATCTAGCCCAGAACCGGAAACAATAGGGTCCCAAAATAGACCAGATCTAACGTAATCTAAGTTATGAGGAGGCTACTGACAAAGATGACCCTAAGGGAGGAAGGTCCCTAATCCGAAGATTAGGACTTTAAACCAAACCCTTAAAAGATCAGGCCAGTGGGATTTAAATCTGATTGTTCATTCATATTAAAAAAGTCCCTCGGAATAGACTTCATAACATAGTGTTTATTTGTATCAGAAGGATCTTGAATGTAGAAGTACAATGGAACAACCAGTCAGTGGAAATAAAACCACTTAATAGACTCCAACACCAGAAAATGAGCACTAAAGAGCATCTACTACACTAACATTGCCAAAAAAAAAAACTATCACCTAAAATTAAACACCCCAAACCTCTAAATAAGAAAGAACTTCTCAAAAATCACCAATTTAGTCCTAACATATATCACCCAGAAAACAATGAAAGTTGCCAGGAACTAAAATGGATCATTATCTGCTGAGAACTCGTGCACCTGCTAATACTACTGGCTCATATCTACCTTTCACGACAAAGACCAAAATTCAGACTTTGACACCATGCTTTTGCTACTGCCAGCTAACAAACAAGAGATCTCATATCATTGCAGCCGCCGATTGCAAACAACCACACAATATTATTTTGAGACACGAGAAAGCGCAAAGGAGACTGATGAAAAAACTAAACGCACTTCATCAGGAACACATACAGATGGTAACCAGACCAACCATAGATCGAACGTGCCAACTAGCGCCACCGAAGTAAAGCAACTCCCTACAAACCTACTCCATGTAGCAGAGCTAAACTGACTGACCTTCCCATCGAAGGAGATGATGCACCTACACTTCTCCAGGTTTAAACTAGGCAAAAATTAATTTTATTCAACTGCTCAATTCTGCATAAGCCATGCAGAAAAGAGCCCACCAATACAATAACAAATCTGACAAAAAGCCAGCATATTACAAATTTGAGCCCCACTAACAGAAAAAAAAAAACAGAATTATGCTAGCATTTTACACAGACTCCCACCACCCAACGTAACTGCCCAAGGACACTCCCACCATACTGGGGATAAAAAATCTAAGACAAAAATAACTCCTGCTGTCACAGGAAAAGCAACACCAACAAACCAATTCCAACAACAAACCAATCCCAAAACTGAAGCATGGACCTCTCTAAACATATATAAGGCAACAGGCACCTCCAACACATTGCCTTGAATCATCCTGTCACCACCATAACTGTAATAAGTAGCGTGTCTTGACTTTTAGAAGATGATATATTAAACTAGATATGTGCTCTAAAACATGCTAGCCAACACTCCAAAGCCCAATTGTGAGACTTCAGCTACAGAGATCACACCAGTGCATGACAAGCCACATAGAGCACACCAGAACAGAAAATGAATACACCTAACTTGCAATAGAAACTGCCAAAGCATTAACTACACCTAGCCACCACAATTTGATTGAAAAAGCCTGCACATGAAAAAGGGCCACATCCACGCACAAAACAACCACCAATTTTCCAGCCATAAAGCCACTTCCATAACATGCTCTTGCGAAGCTTGTAGCAGTTTCTGGTCCCTACCATCGGATGACAGCGGGAGCATATAACCTCCTTGCTGTAGTTTTAATGTGGCTATGATGCTAATGCTAATGGAGCATATAACCTCCTAGCTGTAGCATATAAATCTCTCCTGATACTTTTTAGGTGATAACATTGTGTGAAAGGATTGTTGGTCAAGATGCTAATGTAACTACAGTCCCTGTCTCAGTTTTAAGACTTATCCGTCAGTTAACTCGCTTTTTTGAGTGGACAAATGATGTTGCTGACAGATTGGCATTTTCAGAGATACGTATTCCTTTCTTTGCCAATTCTATTCTATCATCACCATCTCCGTCTGCATACTGCTTTATCACTTAACTCGTCAATACTTGTCGCGTCTTGCTCCCAAATCCTTAACATAGTATTGGCTTACGCTTTGACTTATAACAAGCTTGCTTGAAAAGACTGTGTCGACCCAAATCAACTGCTCTAATAATCTCAACTGTGCCTTTGCATTGCCCGGATTTGACTCTCTGAGGAGGTTTACATTGTAGAGCTATTGCTATTAGCTCTTTTACCCAAACCCACTCTCATGATGGTGTCTATCTAACATGCCATAGGAGACTATCTTAACCTAATTCCATTCTCGTATTATATTTGAGTTTGTCTTGCAGTTTCTACCAAACAACCCCTGCTCTTACAAGTTTTTTCTATCCTATTGGTTCAACCAACACTATTATTCGATATATCCTATCTCATCATTCTTATTCTAATTACCAAACAAATTCACTGTGCACATAAATTTTTCTCTTCCATATTATTGGCGGTAAAATATGCCTAATAAATGATCAATTGATTTTACGGGAAATCTACAGGTGCTTACGAGTGACACAGTTTTCTCTGTTCCGATGGCGGAGAAATACAATCTGCTAGGTGTGGAAACGAAAGATATAATAACATTGGAGAAGTATCTACATGACTACTTCACAAACATATTGTACTGAGAACTTCCTCCGTGACTACTTCACGTTGTAATTCACCTGTGTGGTTTCATGCAAGTAATTCCAATTATTTATTCATTAATCAATTATCTAACTTAACAATTCAGTTCCTCTAATTAAATGCAAATGCCTGGTCTTAACAATTCAGTTCTTCCAATTAAATCCAAATGCAAGGTCTTATCGGCCAGTATGCAGTTCCTATCCTAGAAGAAAAATCTATTTGGGGAACAGATGCTCCCACCATAATTGCTTACATGGATACTCAGGTTTGCTAGTTACTTATTCTATCTATCAATTCACATACCTCTACCTAATCACTCAACTCTACTTCTGTTTTTTAGGATATAGCTCGCTTGACTTTTATAGCATTACGAAATGAAAAAATCAATGGCAAACTTCTTACTTTTTCCGTTCCTCGTGCATGGGCAACCCAAGAGGTAAGCTTTACAACTTCAATGCCTATTCATTCATTAAGATGCCTCACTGACTAAATCTCTCCTGTTCCTTTTTAGGTGATAACATTGTGTGAGAGGCTTACTAGTTCAAAAGATTCGAAATGTATATTAATCTACTATCTAATTTATGTCATATGACATTTATCCATTGTTTAGGTAGTGGTCCATATCAAGCAGTGAACCAAACTCCATATCGGAACCTATGCAGATACCCAATATATCGAACTGAGGTTATAAGAATCCTATCACAGGGTAGAGGAAAATATAGGTATACAATAACTACACTCACATGAAACAGAGTAATGATTGTCACTCCAAGAACAACATGAACACATGGAATATTTGAAAACTCATAAATTTTAACAACCATGAATACAAAAACTAAAATAACCTAGAGAGATAGAATCAAAATACAAAAACTAACCTTATGTACTTGTTTCTTTAACGGTACTTTTGTACCCCAAATTTTACATCATAGATGTCATAACATCTTGCACTTAAAGGAAGAGATCAATCATTTGTACATTGTTAACTAACCCATATCTTGCAGTTTGTTTCTCTTATGTTTGAAATTAGGGTTTGCAAGGAGATTTAAGGCCTCCTAAGGTATTCTATGGCTCTGTACCATCATCACAAAGATTCACCGGTTGTTTGGAACCAAGATATCCATACTTTGAATCAAGTCAATTCAACGAAGGGTCACGAGACCAAATTGTGAAATTAGGGTCCTAACCTAAAGCTTCACTGAGGAACATTATTGTGATCAGGCAGTAGCTTAGAAGGTTCATCAATCGTTTGAACTCACATACTTTCAAGAGAGCTCATTCAACAAATGAAATCAAGTGTGTTTGGTTCCTGTTACTAGTGCCCTGAACCATAGGATTCCCCGTGACTCAAAACTAGGGTTTTATCAGCATCCGTCAGCCAGTGCCTTTGATTTTGATCAAGACATGTTTCCAAGTCTCAGAATGCGATTCCACCTGATACTGGGCATCCTTAGAGGCCATCTATGGACCTTGGAGGAGAGTGAAAGAGCAAGATCCGCAAAGATCATCCATTGCAATTCCTGAGAAAATTAAGTTTCTGACCGAAGAAATCGAGCCTCCGATTCTGACAATTTTAGACTAAAAAGAAGCATCCCAGCCATGTCTCGATTTAATTTGATCGACCATTGACTAAAGACACGAGGAATCGGCACTTGTAATTTTAATTATTATTTGAGAAAAGAAAGAAAAAAGGAAAATAGAAAAAAAAAAGAAATGGAAAAAAGAAGAAAAGAAAAGAAAATGAAATAAAAAAGGGACAGAGAAGGTGGTGCCTGCCACCTTTCTCTGTGTGGCGCCCACCATGACTGCATGTGGCACTCACCATGGAAGAGGTGGCGCCTGCCACTTTGGTTTCTCACATTTAATTGTTCCTGTTTTAAATTAAAACAAGACATTTTAAAACAAGACATTTTAAAACAAAACATTTTAAAATAAGACATTTTAAAGCCAGACATTGCAAGTGGGTTCAGCTCATCATGAAAACAGAAAAAGACATGGTCCGCAACTCTGCTCAAGTCTCATCAGCCAACCTATATGATGCCTAGTTCTGAAAACAAAGACTTTTGCACGATCTTCTGAAAAATAAATCTTCGGCCATACCGTGAAGCCTCACATTTCTCCTATAAATAGAGCACCATACTTCAATAAATTTTCAAACCAGCTTCACTGAAAAATAGTGCATGCTCTCACTTTTTTCTCCCCGTTATTCTGATAAGATATCTTCACAAGAGTTTTTCGGTCCGAGTTTTTTCTTCAAACGTTACTGAAGAGGCAGTGGACCGACTCCACTAGTTTTTCGGTCCTATTTTTCGTTACTGCATGTTGAAAATATCATGATCAATTTGTCCATACCATGTTCATTTTTTAAAGTTTGGTTAAATATTACGGTATTCTGTGTGTTGTTATTTTCATGTTTATGAAAAGTCTTTATTTAAAGAAAAAACAAAATGGAATGAAAGAAAAATGAAATAAAAATGTGGTAGTATTTTGTATCATTAATATGGTATCAAAGAAAAAAAACAACAAAAAAAAAACATATAAGAGAGAGAGTTAGTGTGGCTCCTGCCACCAAGGAGTGCGGCGCCTGCCACCTCCCTCTCCCTCACATGCCATGGTGCAAGCCATGAGAGTGTGGCTTCTGCCACCTCTCTCATTTGCATGTGGCGCAAGCCACCAGAGAGTGTGGCTCCTGCCACCTCTCTTTTCCTTTTTTTTTTTTTGTTTTTTGTTGTTTTATTTTATTTTATTTTATTTTTTTCTTTTTTGCTTTTCAAATATTATTGTCATTTTATTTCTAAAAAAAACAACTTCAAAACAAAAATAGGAATATGCTTTATGTTAACTCCAGAATTTGTTTTTTCTTAAAAAAAATCATCATCAACTATCGAAATTCTTCCTTTGACATGTTTTACAGCAATATGTGAACGTGAGGATGTTTATTTGAAAACTATTCTGTGACTTTATCATTCACCAGTTTTACGTTTTTTTCGTATTTATAACGCCATAACCATTTTATGTATGCATTATATTCTGTTATTATGTTTAATAATTAATTTGTTTTTGAATGAATATGTTTTTATGTTTTTATTGTAATTTGGATTTTGTGAAAGTTGTTCAAAGAAAAAACATAATAAATAACAAAATGAAATGTAGTAAAGTAAAAAAAAAAAAAAAAGAAAAGAACAAAGTGTGAGCCACACAAGATGTGGCGCCAGCCACACCTCTTCCCCTAAGAATGGCGCAAGCCACATATAGGGTGTGGCGCCTGCCACCCCTTCCTACAATAAAGGTGGCGCAAGCCACTAGAGGAAGGTGGCGCCTGCCACCTCATTTATTTTCTTTTTTTTCTTCTCTTTTTTCTCTCTTTCTTCTTTTGTTTTTATTTCAATTATCTTATTTTGTTATTTAAAATAAAAAAAAAAGAACTTCAGGATTAAATGAAAAATAAAAATGTTTGTACTTACTTTTTTTTATTCCTGAGTTTTGTAAAGAATTGAAAACATCAACCGATATTGGAAAATGTTAAGTGTTCTTTTGAAGTGTTGCAGCAACGTAAAAAATTTTATTCCGTGGCTATATCACTCATTGTGCCCTGACTTTAAAACTGGAAAATAACATCTCTGCTTTATCCATACTCATTTAATTTGTAAAATATCGTTTAGTTAACGTTTACTATTTTAGAACTTTTAAAACCGTATCTGTTTATCCAACTCTTATAAGTTTGTCCCCGTTATTCCAAAGGAAAGTCTCTCTATTGACTTTATTGTCGTAGAAAGCTAACATTTCCCATCCTCCTAAGGATCATCCTCAACCCTATTTGAATACTATCCTCATAGCATTCTCTTTCCCATTGGCCTTATGAGAGCCATTTACATCACAACATAGAACTAGGATAGAGTTCCTAAACTCTATGTGAGTCTCATCCTCTTGAGTATTCACTTCCCTTTTACAAACATAGACTTAGAGAGTTCCTCGACTCTATACGAGTTTCATACTCGTTCCCCTTGGAACTTTGGCCATAGTCAATGGTTTCTTCCTCATCTTAAAAAGGTGAACTATGGTTGCTCTAATTCTTTAGTCGGATATGTAGGCACAAGATGCGATGTCTTGGCGAGCAAACTTAGTGCACATACCCCTAGGTCTTTACCTTTTACTTAAGCAGATATCTTAGCAAGCAAACGTAATATAACACAAACAAAACAAGAGGTTCCTGTAGAGTACTACAGATATTAAAGGTGCTAATATCTTCCCTTAGTATAACCAACCCCCGAACCTTAGATCTCCCCCCTTTAGGTTTTTCTCAATCTTGAACCTTTCCTTTGGATAAATCAAAGTCGGTGGTGAATTCAAAGAAATGTGATGCAAGTTAATTAATAGCTTGTTATCCGATTCTCACCGCAACAGAAATGGCGACTTCACTGGGGACTATAATTAAATATTTTGAGGGTTAAGCCCACCTTGTTTTGTTTATGTTATTTATGTTTGTTTGCTATACATGTATATATCTGTATACCTGTTTTGCTTGGGATCTTCTGTGTGCAGGGTGTTACCTTTGAGTGGTGAGATAAATCCTAACCCGGATTTTAGTGCACTTATGATAGGACGATGGTATATTCAAGGAGGCTTTGAGGGAGTCAATTCCTGAAAAAGTTGACTTGAGACACCATAACTCAGTTTAGGCCCTCTTGAGAGTTTAGTCATGTTAAACGATACCATTCGTGAAAACGTGCTACTCTCGACGTAGGTGTCGTCGATAGTGAGAACCGTAGTTATTTCCAAACCCCACTTGGCCTCTTAGGATGTAGTGCGAGGACTATGAGGGAGTCTATTCCTGAATTGGTTACTACGCGATACTACACTCAGACGAGATTCTCTTGAGAATTTTATTGACTACCAAGTCATTTGGGAAATTGATAAAATCCTAAAGATGGGATGTTGACTCTGGGAACTTGTTAGAACCTTGTTCGGCAGGTGAAAACCATTAGTACATACCAATGGGAGGGTAAACCATGGCTTCATGCTCTTAACCCAGACTTTTTGTATGCTCATACATTTTTGAATATGTGTATATGTGTTTGTCTTGCATCCATACATCATAAACATTCATGACATCTCAGTTTCATGGAACTCAGACTTCTCTTTTTGTGAAATATCAGAAGGATATCATGGACAATTCAAGGAGAAACACTGTGAAATACACTTTCAAGAGCCCTAAATTGGATGACCTTAGGAGATTGGGAGATTTGTTAACTGACCCTGAAGGATTCAAAGACAGATATGGGAAGTTATGGGCCTTGTTAAAGAAAAACATTGATGAGGGACTACTCTCCACATTGCTTCAGTTCTACGACCCGAAGTATCACTGCTTCACATTTCCTGACTACCAGCTCTTGCCCACCCTTGAGGAATATTCTCAGATAGTTGGTTTGCCTATTGAAGACGAGTCCCTGTTTCGTATCTTCGACAGAAACCCTAAAGAGGAAGAAATAGCCAAGAAGACTCACCTAGAATTAGTTGATGTCAAAAGCAACTTGACTTCCAAGGGAGGAATTTTCGGATTAACTGCTAAGTTTTTGTTTGAAAAAGCTCATTACTTTGCTAAACACTCCAACAGGGATGCCTTTGAAGTTGTTTTTACCTTACTCATCTATGGACTTTTCTTGTTCCCGAATATTGACAACTTTGTGGATCTAAATGCAATAAAGATCTTCCTAAAGCAAAATCCTATACCTACTTTACTCGCTGAAGCTTATCACTCAGTCCATACCAGAAATGCTCATGGTAACGGACAAATCACTTGTTGTGTCCTTGTGTTGTATAGATGGTTTATTTCGCATCTACCAAAGGCGGGCGCATTTTGGGATTCCAAGAAGGGATGGTGGTCTAAAAAGATTATGGCCCTTTCTCATGCGGACATTGACTGGTATAATCGTGTGTATGATGGAATTCTGATTACAGATAGCTGTGGAAACTTTGGCAACGTGCCTCTTCTTGGCATCAAAGGTGGAATTAGCTATAACATTGTATTGGCACGGTGCCAATTAGGGTACCCTTTGAAGGATAAACCTCTTAGGGTTCATCTGGAAAGCATCTACTTTGAAGGATATGACAAGAACGAAGAGCAAAAAAAGTTGATCTTAAATGCCTGGGGTAGTAAGCGCAAAAGAGGAAGGAGTTCTTTGGGAAAACCTAACTGTATGTCATTGGAGCCTTACCTCCAATGGGTCCGAAAAAGAGCCATTGAATTGAGGATGCCGTACAAAAGGGAGGAACCAATCCCCATAAAAGAGGAACCTATTTTGTATTTCATGTCAAAAGAAGAAGAATTGGAGATACTATTGAAACAGGCCCAACAATCAGGGGAAGCATGGAAACTTAAGTATCAAGTGGTCATTGAAGAAAACTCTGAACTCCAGAAACAATTACAAACCAAGAATGAAGAACTGATCTCCTACAAGAAAAGAAAGATACACGAGGGTCCAAGTTCCTCTAATGCTCAGCCTACGGCTGGGAAAACAATCATCGATAACCTTGTCATAGAAAGAGATCAGATGGAGAAAGAGATCAGAAGGCTCAACATGAGGCTCTTAAGAGAATCTCCTTAGGACTTCTTAGCTGTTATTTAGCTTCATGTTTGGGACTCTTGGGAAGTGTATCAACTTTTGTAATTCACCTTTTATTAATGAGAATGAGGTCTTTTGATATCCTTTGGTATTTCACAAATGTCCAAGTTCCATGAAATTTTCTACAGTTTGCATCTTGAATTTTGCACATTCGCATATCATTTTCGTTTCTCAGTCCTAAGTCTCTCTTCCTCTCCTATTGGATACCTAGCACCTATTCAAGACAATGGCGACAATGAATGAAATTCTGAAGAACCAAGAAGATTTGAAAGAGGAGGTCAGAATCCTCAAATACCAGATGAATTGGGTTTTGGAAACTTTGCAAGCTTTGATGAAAAAAGAGGAGCACGCTCACCCTGTTACTCCGAGAGAGGTTATCAGTTCTTCATCTCCTATGGCTCTCCCATACCAAGGATCTGCCTTTGGGGAAACTTCATACCAGCCAACACTTGGTTTTGGTCTTGCACCAGAATATAATCATCAGGCATCTACCAAAAGGGCGTCTCACCCTCCAACGGTTGTTTCTCCTCGAAGTTCTCGAAACCAAAATAAGAAGAAGTGCTCTGTCAAAAGAGGAAAAGTTAACTACCAGCCTGTTCCGGTGCCATTGAGCAAACTCTTCCCACTGTTGATGCAGAACAAGTTGGTAGCTCCTCAACTTCTCAACCCTGTGCCCGGACCTTGGCACAATGCAAACTTGACTTGCGAATTCCACAAGGGATCCGAAGGGCATGACTTGGATGGTTGTCGAGCCTTAGAATCTACTATGCAAAATCTGATCCATGACAAAGATTTAATCTTCGAAGAAGATCGCCCAGAGATTGTATGCAAGTTCCACACTAGGACAATAGGGAATCCCATTGAAGAATGCAAAGAGTTTGAAACAAGACTATTAAACCTGCTAAAAACACTACAACCTCAGAAAGGTACGTCAGATGTCATTACCTCGACTCTTGAAGCAAAAGGCAAAAGACTTTCCAGGCCTCTCAAGATTCTGTATCACAAGGAACTAGTGATCAGTGGCGATAGTGTTCCTCCGTTTGGACCCGAAAACTGAAATTTTCTAAAATCAATTCGCCAAAACTGGTTGTATTTTGTTCATTTCAGCATTTTTTGTCCTTTGTGTTGAATTTTTTTTTGCTTATAAGCTTTGTTGTACTTTCAAATTGGCAAGATTAATGAAATATTTGTGCACCTTTTGATTAAGTCCATTTGTTTCACTCATTTATTTTGTGTTCATAAAAACAAAAAAATATATACCACTTATCAATTTGTTATTAAGCAAAGATTGGGGAGGATGATGAAAATATTATCCATAATTGCTATGATATGCTTTCGATTTAACCTTGCCGAGGATGTAAGGCATTGTTTCAATTCCCAAACACTGGAGAAATAAGGAAGATAATCCCTCGTTAACCCCTTCGAGCCTAGAAGTAGGAGTTTTTTTTCCTTACACAAAAAAAAACCCTTAAAATCTCAACCTTGGGGCAGGGTAGTTCTCAGTTTAACTCGGTTATGCACTCGAATGCAAACGCTTCATGCATGACACCAGTCGGCTCTCTCAAATCAAGTGACAATCAAAAAGACGAGGTCTCTAAACCTCAGAAGATAAGAAGAGGTCTCAAAACCTCAAACGAAGACAAAGATGAGGTCTAAAAACCTCGGAAGACAAGAAGAAGTCTCAAAACCTCAGTGAGGACACAAAAAAAAAGGGGTCTCATAACCTAAATGAAAAAAGAAGAGGTCTCATAACCTCGGTAAAACAAAGTAGAGATCTCATAAAGACAAGAGGAGGTATCAAAACCTCGGCAATAAGGGACAACCAAATGTTGTAAGGGAGTAATGACTACCAAGGTGTCCGAATCATCAGCAACTATCATCAGTTCAGTTCCTTGCCTTTAGGAACTTGAATGTATAGCTTAAGTTAACTGAGCGTAGGATCGGAGTTCATCACGACGATGGGGTGGGACAAATAAACTTTAAGCTTTTATTTTTGTTTCATAAACCGTGAACCAAGCCACGTTACAACCTTTAAAAGACCTAATTGAGGTAAGGTTGTTTTGAAAGCATACTACAACAAGGTTGATTAACTTGACTCCTAATGATATTTTTTATTTGCGTGTGTTGATCACTTCATCTGTCATTCTGTAAATGACTAGATCCCTTGTTTTGATTTAATCATTCTGCTGGGTGTGTTTCATCAATAAAACTCGATTTCAAAAGCTTGCATGAACTTTGCGTTAAAATTGCCAATTTTTAATAAACAATACTTGTTTGCAAAGACAATTCAATGTCAAAGAAATCCCAACAAATGCAACCACCTAGGGATTTTGAATTGATAAATAAAGCTCAGTCAGGAGCAACCAAGTGTGAGGATTTTCCAATCAATCATTCCAAGATCTATTGAATCAAAGGGCAGAACTCTTCCAAAGTTTAGAATATTGAGACAAGCCTTCTTAAGGCCATCTTATGACAAATATGTTTCAAGACAAGGACTCCAGTGACCCATCAACAGGGGCAAGTTTGTTCCCCGGTTGTTTCTACCACAGTCTGAGTACTTTGTATTGAAAATACAGTTGAACTGGGGCAGTTACGCCAAGACTCATGTATCTTTTCAAAAGTTTGAAGATATTGAAGCATCCGGTATGCCGATTCTTCTGTAAAATCCTTTTGACAACTTACTCTCACAAGAGCCATTAATCAGAAGCAGTCAAGTCGAGATTTAGTAAATCTCTAAAAATCAATGTCATCTTCTTCACAAATCAACTAAACTGACAGGGGCAAGCTTGTTCCCCAGTTGTCAACAACCGCTCCAAAAAAAAAAACAAGTTCAAAGAAATTGTTGTGGAAGTACAGTTAATCAAGGGCAGTTATGCCGAGGCTCGTTTCTTTTCAAAAGTTTGAAGATATCAAAGCATATGGTATTCCATTTCTTCTATAGAATTCTTTTGATGACTTATCCTCATAGACCAGTTAATCAGGGGCAATCAAGTCAAGATTCGGTAAATCTCTAAAGGGCCAATCAGTCTGGGGCATCTCCTTCACAGATCAACCAAGCTGACAGGGGCAAGCTTGTTCCCCAGTCGTCAAAACAATCAGTCTGAAGCACAAAGTTCAAGGACATTATTGTGTAAATGCAGTTAATCTGGGGCAGTTATGTCGAAATTCATGAATCTCCCCAAGAGCTTGAAGATACTGAAGCCTTTTGTATGTCAATTCTTCTGTAAAATCCTCTTGATGTTTTCTTCTAATAGACCATGTAGTCAGGGGCAAATGAGTTATGCATAACTACTCAGCCTTTGGGACATCTTTTGCTAGCTCCCTAAGTAAGTGGTTACACCAGCTAAACTTGATAATTCCCAATGGATATCTTCTCTCCAATGAAGAAATCAAGCTCGTGATGGCAATCCCAGTGAATTCATGATGTTATACCAAGTGGAGTACTCTTCTCACCAGAGAAGGTTGTAATTTCAAAATAGAACCACTAATTTCTGCAGTTCATCCCCAGTAATGGTCCAACCTCATGAGTTTGGCTGGGCATCCTTCTCGAGATGTTTATTTCATCTCCGGTCTCGCTTATCTTTGTCTGTTTTGTCAGCATAAGCATAAGCATGGCATACATGCATTCTCACATGCATGACATCTTAGCATTTCTGCTTCCATCCTGGTGTTTACAGGTTTTGTTCACTTTGGCATTTATCTCCCCAAGTGACTGGGTTTGTCCATTCTCTCCAATAGAGTTGTCAGCCCTAGACATAAAGTGCCCATCCTTTCTGAATTCCCCCACAGACTTTTGTCCTCGTGGATGATGGTTGGTTCAGTTGTCTTTTCCATATTTGGATAAGATAAATTCCCATTTGAGCTCATTCCTCAAAAGGTTGGAGTCTTGTTTGACCGTTTCTTTCTGGCTTGTTCATAGATCGAACTTTGGTCCCTGGAAGATTAGGTTGTTGAACTTAGTTTGAATGTAATACCCCGTATTATTTAATTGCTCAATTGGATATCAGAAGAGATCAATTATTTTATTAAAGAGACGGATTGACTTTTATTAGTTAAAAGAGGATTTTAAGGTGTAAAGCCCTGTATAATATTCATCTAGAATAATACCATACAAGTGTTTTATTTGGTACTGACACATCAAAAGTGCCTAATGACATAATTCACATACTTGTCCATTTCTAAAACATAAATACAACATATGGCTCAAGGCATGGAAACTAGCCAAAAAAGAAAATCTAAGAACAATATACAATATCCTCAATTGTATACAACAAAATGATACACAGCGGAATAAGCTTAACTAAGCTTCTCTTGAAACATCCAAGCATTGCTCCACTTGTAAATCAAACCTGCAAACCACACCTGAAATAAAGCAACTATAGTGGGGTGAGATACATCAAATCTCAGTGAGTTCCCTATCTTATAGGTCCTCTCGGCTTTACTAAGTTCTATCAATCCTAACTCAAGTCAAGGGGAAGGGAAAAGACCTTGAGTACACAATCTCACAATCTCACAATCTCACACTATATGGAAACATGCCATGAGTTCATCAACTTAAATATCACTAATCGATAACCATACCAAGGTACCTCCTGTTCCCGTCCGCTTCTACGTCTAGAAGGCGATCCGAGTCATAGATCCTTGTAATCTACTTGACATACGAATGGATTCGGGTTCTACGGGCCTTTTACCGCTATGAACCGTCACTTCACATGGGCCTTTTACCGTCACAAGCATACGCTCCATGGGCGCCATTCGTACAGCACGGGGAATCAAACCTGCCAAGTAGTTGTGCATCCATTTCAGAGGAGTCCGAAACTCATGAAACTACACTCAAGATAAACCGGTTACGATTACATGATCACATACAAAAAAATACGATTGTATTCGACAATCACAAGGCTATAATGCCTTAAGGCCTCTCTTGCCTTCTAAAACCACAAAGGTTAACCACATGTTCCATACTAGTGTCTCACTCTCCTCAAATGAAATGCTGGCATCCGATAATTCTCATCAACCATTTACAAAACTCTTCCGGTATAAACCGTTCCATAATTTACTCTCCATCCGTAATAAGTCCTGAATTGCTTCTCGTTGTGTTACCACAATTTTATCTCTTAGGATACAATACTAACTGCTTCACGAGGTACGTCCCGTCACACTTGTCTCAAGAATAAGAATCCCTCTTGTACACTTGTGACCACGGTGCTACTACCGCACTCGTTCTTAATACCAAAGTATAACTTTCCATTTCACATCATACTTACTAGAGTTCTCATGGGCAAATCATCCTTGGTTACACTTCCTTAACTTAAGCCTCAACAACTACTCAATCGCTCTAGTACACAATCGTCCAAAACACATTTCGTCATCATTTCCTCGTAATATACTGTTGATACCATTTTCTATATCGCGTTCGCCTCGCTCTCCATTGTAATCCTCTTAGGTCCAAATGTAAAACCATCTTACTAAGATTCCCTTAAATCCAAGGTACTTACACAGTTTCTTAATACAGACTTCTACTGGTCCGTATCACTACACTTTTTGTTACTAAAAGAAGCGCATTCTTTCTCCAACGCAATACCTTATACTGTTCTTTGGGTAAGTTAACAAATTTAAATTTCCAAATTGGTTTCGTACTGAATACCAAAAATCCTGATGTAGCATCTCCAACTTAATCTCTCTATGTAACGGAAGATACACAATTCATCTTCTACTCTTCGTTCGGCGCACACTTGTTTCACTTGAAGTATGTAACACATCATTGTATTCCTTCTCACACTTCTCTATTACTGTGGGTTCCCATGAAAGCCGGACTTTCTTAACTCTCAACTTTTAACCAGTCGGAAGATATTGTTCCAAACACACTCCTTAAGGTACTCTCGTCCATTCAAGATACCTTAACGACCTTAGAAATTGAAGCACCAAAATTCATCTCACCTCCAAACCTTACGTCACACATCCACAAAACAACTTTCTTTTTCCACGGAATGAGATCACTTAAAACCCTTACTCGTAGTAGAGGTCAATCCAGCTCTACTAGCGATTTTTCATATACCCCCCACACCTTAACCAATCGTCCGGTAGCGATCCTTAACTTTCAGACTCCATCCTTTCCAAATGATTGCTTAACAACCCAACACTCTTAAATTCCATGTTACACAAGCACAACTTCTACTAAAACCTCACTGAGCCGACCAAAACTCCACACTACTAACTCTTGGTTTGGGCATACTCTCACAGCACAAGTTCCGACAACACTTCGGAGTCCTCGTGGTCGCTCAACCATGATTCTACCTATCACATACATAGTATTAGGTTGATCAGGCCCAACACTAGATAGTATGATATTAAGTTTTATGACGGCAAGACACACTTAAGAGGCAGGAATAGATTTACTTATGATGTTTTAAGGCTAGGTCGAGGACACGACCTGCTCTGATACCAACTGTAAAGCCCTGTATAATATTCATCTAGAATAATACCATACAAGTGTTTTATTTGGTACTGACACATCAAAAGTGCCTAATGACATAATTCACATACTTGTCCATTTCTAAAACATAAATACAACATATGGCTCAAGGTATGGAAACTAGCCAAAAAAGAAAATCTAAGAACAATATACAATATCCTCAATTGTATACAACAAAATGATACACAGCAGAATAAGCTTAACTAAGCTTCTCTTGAAACATCCAAGCATCGCTCCACTTGTAAATTAAACCTGCAAACCACACCTGAAATAAAGCAACTATAGTGGGGTGAGATACATCAAATCTCAGTGAGTTCCCTATCTTATAGGTCCTCTCGGCTTTACTAAGTTCTATCAATCCTAACTCAAGTCAAGGGGAAGGGAAAAGACCTTGAGTACACAATCTCACAATCTCACACTATATGGAAACATGCCATGAGTTCATCAACTCAAAATATCACTAATCGATAACCATACCAAGGTACCTCCTGTTCCCGTCCGCTTCTACGTCTAGAAGGCGATCCGAGTCATAGATCCTTGTAATCTACTTGACATACGAATGGATTCGGGTTCTACGGGCCTTTTACCGTTATGAACCGTCACTTCACACGGGCCTTTTACCGTCACAAGCATACGCTCCATGGGCGCCATTCGTACAGCACAGGGAATCAAACCTGCCAAGTAGTTGTGCATCCAGTTCAGAGGAGTCCGAAACTCATGAAACTACACTCAAGATAAACCGGTTACGATTACATGATCACATACAAAAAAATACGATTGTATTCGACAATCACAAGGCTATAATGCCTTAAGGCCTCTCTTGCCTTCTAAAACCACAAAGGTTAACCACATGTTCCATACTAGTGTCTCACTCTCCTCTAGACCATTACTCGGCAAGGATGCACATCTACATCGAATGCACGAGCATCGCCATCTAGATTATTCATCAATCCTAGTCACAACCTAGAATCATATCATTATGTTTTGGGGTGAGTTTTCTCACTCTTTCTCATTCATTTTAACATGCATATTTCTTTCATTCACAATTCACAATTAGATAGACATATCATAATTTCATAATAGAACAATATACAACAATTAAAACATAATCATTTGCTTTTGGAACTTTCTCGATTATTTAATCGGTCGGTAAGATCGACATATTCATCTCCATTGCATAGAATATTTCCTCGGCTTTACATCGATATAAAGAATGATCGAAACCGATAAACGAGTCGAAAGTTATGAATTTCTCGCTAAAGGAAGAATTTCAACTCCCAGACCTGCGCGCTGAGCGCACCCCCCTTGCCCGTTGAGCGCGCAAGCTTCTGCCTGTAGGGGTTACAGGAATTCAACACCGTGTTGAGCGGGATCCTGCGTGCTGAGCACGCTCTGCGATTTCCAGAAAAATAAATCTCTTAACAGAGCTTTTTCCAACTTGCAACAACATCTCAACAACATACCCAATAGCCCATCGAGGTATAATATCACGGTTCTATTACGGTTTAACCGATACACTTCATACAATATAATTTTCAACATTTTTCACATAATTTCCACTAAAACCCTAACATTCCAAATAACATAAACCAATCCAAACATTCATAACGATTATCAGTAATTGATTCCACACCAGTATAGATTATACTCCGAAATTTATAACTCATTTCAACCGCTAGATTCCTCGATTTTCCACAAAATCCCATTTTCTCCCAAACCTAACACAACCCCAAAACCTCAAGAAATTCTACACTAAGGTTTCTATCTAGAACCCACCTGATAATCGGAGAGGAATTTGAAGAAGATGATGAATCGATGAAGAGATGATGAAGATCCAAGCTCTCCTTCTTCCACTTTCTCCACTTTCTCTCTTTTCTTCCCTTTTTCTCTTCTTCTTCTTACTATCTTCTTTTTCTTTTCTCTTTCTCTTTCTTCCCTTTCCAAATATATATATATATATATATATATATATATATATATATATATATAACCCAATATTATATAATATAAATCCAATAGAGTAAAAATATCTCCAATTGATATTTTGACATTCCAACCCAGTTGATCAATTATTAGAGTTAACTTAAAATACTCCCTTAAACTAATAAATATCACTCTGCCTTTTAATAATTGATCTCTTCTAATGTCCAATTGAGCACTTAATTAATACGGGGTATTACACTCTCCCCCCCTTAAATTGAAATTCGCCCCCGAATTTCCTTCGTTCAACAATAACCACTTCTTGCATCCTTTTCTAAGTTCCACACTCACTTCACTTCCATTAACCTTCTGTTCAATTCTGACGCATACCAATTCTAACTTGGTTTCATAGACCAAAATTCTTATTTTCACAACTTAACAACTTCACGTCCTTAATCATACTCTTATTTTAACATCGAGTTAACTTCCAACTTTGCTTCCCCAATTCATCTGTTGTTTCTTACTAACACACTTGGTCGCACTTTACCACGGAAAGAAGGTACCATTCTACATTCCTCTACTGAGTCACAAACCAAACTGTAATACCTTATCTTGATTCAGGATCACAAACACTCAACAAACCCTTATGAGGTAATTCGGTAATTCCTTTCCTTTATGTAATTATCGACATCTATCCTTTCATAAATCTTTTAATGTTCAAAACCACTTCGAAATTCGTCAACCGACTTCTTTCATCGTCTATTTCTTCAAACTCCTCTTCGTGTATCAGGTGGGTTCTAGTTAGAGACTCTAAGTTCTAGAAATCAATGATTTGAACTTAGGTTAGAATTGAGAGAAAATGATTAATCGGGTAAAATCAATGGAATCTAACGGATAAAATGAGTTATAAACTCTGTTGTATGATCAATATGTGTGTAGAATCATCTATTAATGCTTGTTTGTGCATTGGGTGGTGTTTGGAGTGGGTTTTGGACCCCAAAGGCCCAACTGTGACGCTACTAAGATTTCTGGGTTTCGCATGGTTCGCCTAGCGAACCTGGGGCGAGTCGCAGCGAACAGATTTTCGAGGGTACGCCTAGCGAACCCGGCAGCGAAGGTCAGCGAAGGTTCGCTGATGACGTTCGCCTAGCGAACTTTGTACCTTTTCAGTGCTGTTTGGTTCTGCCTTGCTTCGCTGAGTTGTTCGCGAAGTGAAGGGCGAGGCGAATGTTCGCCAGGGAGTTCGCGAAGCGAACTTTATGTCTGTTTTTGTTCTGTTTGTTCATTCGCCAGGGCTTCGCCTAGAGAAGGCAAAAGCGAATGTTCGCTGGGAGGTTCGCCTAGTGAACGTGACAGTTTGTGCAGTTTTGTTTCCTTCATAACTTTTGATCCGTAACTCGGATCGGGACGTTCTTGGGGTCATTAGAAAGCTATGACGACCATCTATCTGATAAATTATTGGGTATGATGTGGGATAAATTATTTAGAGGAAAATGAAGGAAAGTAATGTTTTGCGAAACGTCGGGATTGGTATCTTTTGGATCATAAGTCTGATTTCGGCGTAGGGATAACCGTTAGAAAGCCATGGAAATATCCAACGGGATAAGAGTGAGAATAGTGATTCTTGATACCCGGTTAAATGAATCGGAGGAAAACCGAAATGATGTTTTAGGTGATTGAATCATTATGTGTGGTTCCACTATACAAATGTAGTATGCTTTTGTGTAAGTTGTGATTGAATTATTATACGTGATTCAAATGTGCAATTATGATATGATTTGCCTATTATTGATGTTTAACTTGATTGAATGAAATATGCATGCTTAAAATATGAATTAGGAAGAGTGAGGAAACTTACCCCAAAACAAATGGTATAATTCTAGGTTGTGATTAGAATTGTGATAGAAACTCTAGATGGCGACGCTCGTGCATTCATTGACGAGTTCTGGCCTAGAGTAGATAACGTAATTACAACGCTCGTGCAGAAGAGGCCGAGGCGTGTGTCCTTTGTCGAATGGTATAGAATGAGTGAAACACTGGTATGGAACATGTGTGGTTGTTATGTTTTATTTTGAGAAAAGGCAAAAGAGGCCTTAAGACGAATGTGGCCTTGTGATTGTCGAATACACTCACGTTGTGTTTTGATCACGTAACCGTAACCAACTTATCTTGCGGTGTAGTTTCATGAGACTCGAGCACCTCCTCTGAAATGTATGCACAATTACTTGGCAGGTTTGATTCCCGCGTATAGTACGATTGGAGCCTACGGGTAAAGAGACTTGTGACGGTGTACGGGCCTTGTGAAGTGACGAATCACGGTGTACGGGCCGATGATCCCGAATCCAATTCGTATGTCAAGTAATTACAAGGATCCATGACTCGGGCCGACTTCTAGACGTAGAAGAGGACGGGAAAAGGGGATGCCTTGTGAGGTTATCGATTAGTGATATTGTGAGTTGATGAACTCATGACATGTTTCCATATAGTGTGAGATGGTGAGATTGTGCACTCAAGGTCTTTTCCCTTCCCCTTGACTTGAGTTAGGATTGATAGAACCTTGTAAAGCCGAGAGAATCTATAGGATAGGGAACTCACTGAGATTTGATGTATCTCACCCCACTATAGTTGCTTTATTTCAGGTGCAGGTTTGGTTACAAGTGGATCGATGCAGAGATGTTTCAAGAGAAGCTTAGTTAAGCTTATTCCGCTGTGTATTTTATTGTTCTTGTACAATGAGCAATATTCTATATTATTCTTAGATTTTTATTTTTTGCTAGTTTCCATGACTTGTGCCATGTGTTGTATGTATGTTTTAGAAATGGGCAAGTATGTGAACTATGTCATTAGGCACTTATGATGGTGTCAGTACCAAACAAAATGCTTGTATTGTATTATTCTAGGTATATATTATACAGGGAATTACATTGAATGTGCATTTATTTTGTACCGTTTCTTGCAAGAAGAATTTCTTTACAGACCCTCGTTGAAGACAAAATTCATTCTCCAGCAGTGTTGTGATATCAAAATCTCTTTGGAATTTATGCCCAATAACAAGTAGCAATCTCTTGAGAAGCTTGTTTATCCCTGGTGTTATCCAACTTTATGCAACCATAATTGGTATTCCCCCAGGAAGTCTAATTTCTATTTATGCAACCCCGATATTGACCAATCTAATACTTAATCTCCTCATATGGAACTTAAAATCTAGTAATCGTTGGCATCGTATATTCAAGGTCAAACATGAACCTAAACTACGAGTCATACTTGAACCCGTTGTTTGAAACAAGGTCAAACATGAACCTAAACTTCGAGTCAAACTTGAACCCGTTGTTTGAAACCTGGTCAAACATGAACCTAAAATTCGAGTCAAACTTGAACCCGTTGTTTGAAACCAGGTCAAACATGAACCTAAACTTTGAGTCAAACTTGAACCCGTTGTTTGAAATCAGGTCAAACATGAACCTAAACTTCGAGTCAAACTTGAACCCGTTGTTTGAAACCAGGTCAAACATGAACCTAAACTTCGAGTCAAACTTGAACCCGTTGTTTGAAACCAGGTCAAACATGAACCTAAACTTCGAGTCAAACTTGAACCCGTTGTTTGAAACCAAGTCAAACAAGAACCTAAACTTCGAGTCAAACTTGAACCCATTGTTTGAAACCAGGTCAAACATGAACCTAAACTTCGAGTCAAACATGAACCCGTTGTTTGAAACCAGGTCAAACATGAACCTAAACTTCGAGTCAAACTTGAACTCGTTGTTTGAAACCAGGTCAAACATGAACCTAAACATCAAATCAAACTTGAACCCGTTGTTTGAAACCAGGTCAAACATGAACCTAAACTTCGAGTAAAACTTGAACCCGTTGTTTGAAACCAGGTCAAACATGAACCTAAACTTCGAGTTAAACTTGAACCCGTTGTTTGAAACCAGGTCAAACATGAACCTAAACTTCGAGTTAAACTTGAACACGTTGTTTGAAACTAGGTCAAACATGAACCTAAACTTCGAGTCAGACTTGAACCCGTTGTTTGAAACCAGGTCAAACATGACCTAAGCTTCGAGTCAGACATGAACCCGTTGTTTTAAACCAGGTCAAACATGAACCTAAACTTCGAGTCAGACATGAACCCGTTATTTAAAACCAGGTCAAACATGAACCTAAACTTCGAGTCAAACTTGAACCCGTTGTTTGAAACCAGGTCAAACATGAACCTAAACTTCGAGTCAAACATGAACCCGTTGTTTGAAACAAGGTCAAACATGAACCTAAACTTCGAGTCAAACTTGAACCCGTTGTTTAAAACCAGGTCAAACATGAACCTAAACTTCGAGTCAAACTTGAACCCGTTGTTTGAAACCAGGTCAAACATGAACCTAAACTTCGAGTCAAACTTGAACCCGTTGTTTGAAACTAGGTCAAACATGAACCTAAACTTCGAGTCAAACTTGAACCCGTTGTTTGAAACTAGGTCAAACATGAACCTAAACTTCGAGTTAGACATGAACCCGTTGTTTGAAACCAGGTCAAACATGAACCTAAACTTCGAGTCAAACTTGAACCCGTTGTTTGAAACCAGGTCAAACATGAACCTAACCTTCAAGTCAAACTTGAACCCGTTGTTTGAAACCAGGTCAAACATGAACCTAAACTTCGAGTCAAACTTGAACCCGTTGTTTGAAACCAGGTCAAACATGAACCTAAACTTCGAGTCAAACTTGAACCCGTTGTTTGAAACCAGGTCAAACATGAACCTAAACTTCGAGTCAAACTTGAACCCGTTGTTTGAAACCAGGTCAAACATGAACCTAAACTTCGAGTCAAACTTGAACCCATTGTTTGAAACCAGGTCAAACATGAACCTAAACTTCGAATCAAACTTGAACCCGTTGTTTGAAACCAGGTCAAACATGAACCTAAACTTCGAGTAAAACTTGAACCCTTTGTTTGAAACCAGGTCAAACATGAACCTAAACTTCGAGTCAAACTTGAACCCATTGTTTGAAACCAGGTCAAACATGAACCTAAACTTCGAATCAAACTTGAACCCGTTGTTTGAAATCAGGTCAAACATGAACCTAAACTTCGAGTCAAACTTGAACCCGTTGTTTGAAACCAGGTCAAACATGAACCTAAACTTCGAGTCAAACTTGAACCCATTGTTTGAAACCAGGTCAAACATGAACCTAAACTTCGAATCAAACTTGAACCCGTTGTTTGAAACCAGGTCAAACATGAACCTAAACTTCGAGTAAAACTTGAACCCTTTGTTTGAAACCAGGTCAAACATGAACCTAAACTTCGAGTCAAACTTGAACCCATTGTTTGAAACCAGGTCAAACATGAACCTAAACTTCGAATCAAACTTGAACCCGTTGTTTGAAACCAGGTCAAACATGAACCTAAACTTCGAGTAAAACTTGAACCCTTTGTTTGAAACCAGGTCAAACATGAACCTAAACTTCGAGTTAAACTTGAACCCGTTGTTTGAAACCAGGTCAAACATGAACCTAAACTTCGAGTCAAACTTGAACCCATTGTTTGAAACCAGGTCAAACATGAACCTAAACTTCGAATCAAACTTGAACCCGTTGTTTGAAACCAGGTCAAACATGAACCTAAACTTCGAGTAAAACTTGAACCCTTTGTTTGAAACCAGGTCAAACATGAACCTAAACTTCGAGTCAGACATGAACCCGTTGTTTAAAACCAGGTCAAACATGAACCTAAACTTCGAGTCAAACTTGAACCCGTTGTTTGAAACCAGGTCAAACATGAACCTAAACTTCGTGTCAAACTTGAACCCGTTGTTTGAAACCAGGTCAAACATGAACCTAAACTTCGAGTCAAACTTGAACCCGTTGTTTAAAACCAGGTCAAACATGAACCTAAACTTCGAGTCAAACTTGAACCCGTTGTTTGAAACTAGGTCAAACATGAACCTAAACTTCGAGTCAAACTTAAACCCGTTGTTTGAAACCAGGTCAAACATGAACCTAAACTTCGAGTCAAACTTGAACCCGTTGTTTGAAATCAGGTTTAACATGAACCTAAACTTCGAGTCAAACTTGAACCCGTTGTTTGAAACCAGGTCAACCATGAGCCTAAATTTCATGTCAAACTTGAACCCGTTGTTTGAAACCAGGTCAAACATGAACCTAAACTTCAAGTCAAACTTGAACCCGTTGTTTAAAACCAGGTCAAACATGAACCTAAACTTCGAGTTAAACTTGAACCCGTTGTTTGAAACAAGGTCAAACATGAACCTAAACTTCGAGTCAAACTTGAACCCGTTATTTGAAACCAGGTCAAACATGAACCTAAACTTCGAGTCAAACTTGAACCCTTTGTTTGATACCAGGTCAAACATGAACCTAAACTTCGAGTCAGACATGAACCCGTTGTTTGAAACCAGGTCAAACATCAACCTAAACATCTAGTCAGACATGAACGCGTTGTTTGAAACCAGTTCAAACATGAGCCTAAACTTTGAGTCAGACATGAACCCGTTGTTTGAAACCAGGTCAAACTTGAACCTAAACTTCGAGTCAGACATGAACTCGTCGTTTGAAACCAGGTCAAAAATGAACCTTAACTTAGAGTCAAACTTCAACCGTTGTTTGAAACCAGGTCAAACATGAACCTAAACTTCGAGTCAAACTTGAACCCGTTGTTTGAATCCAGGTCAAACATGAACCTAAACTTCGAGTCAAACTTGAACCCGTTGTTTGAAACTAGGTCAAACATGAACCTAAACTTCGAGTCAAACTTGAACCCGTTGTTTGAATCCAGGTCAAACATGAACCTAAACTTCGAGTCAAACTTGAACCCGTTGTTTAAAACCAGGTCAAACATGAACCTAAACTTCGAGTCAAACTTGAACCCGTTGTTTGAAACCAGGTCAAACTTGAACCTAAACTTCGAGTCAGACATGAACTCGTCGTTTGAAACCAGGTCAAAAATGAACCTTAACTTAGAGTCAAACTTAAACCGTTGTTTGAAACCAGGTCAAACATGAACCTAAACTTCGAGTCAAACTTGAACCCGTTGTTTGAATCCAGGTCAAACATGAACCTAAACTTCGAGTCAAACTTGAACCCGTTGTTTGAAACTAGGTCAAACATGAACCTAAACTTCGAGTCAAACTTGAACCCGTTGTTTGAAACCAGGTCAAACATGAACCTAAACTTCGAGTCAAACTTGAACCCGTTGTTTGAAATCAGGTCTAACATGAACCTAAACTTCGAGTCAAACTTGAACCCGTTGTTTGAAACCAGGTCAACCATGAGCCTAAACTTCGAGTCAAACTTGAACCCGTTGTTTGAAACCAGGTCAAACATGAACCTAAACTTCAAGTCAAACTTGAACCCGTTGTTTGAAACCAGGTCAAACATGAACCTAAACTTCGAGTTAAACTTGAACCCGTTGTTTGAAACAAGGTCAAACATGAACCTAAACTTCGAGTCAAACTTGAACCCGTTATTTGAAACCAGGTCAAACATGAACCTAAACTTCGAGTCAAACTTGAACCCGTTGTTTGATACCAGGTCAAACATGAACCTAAACTTCGAGTCAGACATGAACCCGTTGTTTGAAACCAGGTCAAACATCAACCTAAACTTCTAGTCAGACATGAACGCGTTGTTTGAAACCAGGTCAAACATGAGCCTAAACTTTGAGTCAGACATGAACCCGTTGTTTGAAACCAGGTCAAACTTGAACCTAAACTTCGAGTCAGACATGAACTCGTCGTTTGAAACCAGGTCAAAAATGAACCTTAACTTAGAGTCAAACTTAAACCGTTGTTTGAAACCAGGTCAAACATGAACCTAAACTTCGAGTCAAACTTGAACCCGTTGTTTGAATCCAGGTCAAACATGAACCTAAACTTCGAGTCAAACTTGAACCCGTTGTTTGAAACCAGGTCAAACATAAACATAAACTTCGAATCAAACTTGAACCTGTTGTTTGAAACCAGGTCAAACATGAACCTAAACTTCGTGTCAAACTTGAACCCGTTGTTTGAATCCAGGTCAAACATGAACCTAAACTTCGAGTCAAACTTGAACCCGTTGTTTAAAACCAGGTCAAACATGAACCTAAACTTCGAGTCAAACTTGAACCCGTTGTTTGAAACCAGGTCAAACTTGAACCTAAACTTCGAGTCAGACATGAACTCGTCGTTTGAAACCAGGTCAAAAATGAACCTTAACTTAGAGTCAAACTTAAACCGTTGTTTGAAACCAGGTCAAACATGAACCTAAACTTCGAGTCAAACTTGAACCCGTTGTTTGAATCCAGGTCAAACATGAACCTAAACTTCGAGTCAAACTTGAACCCGTTGTTTGAAACTAGGTCAAACATGAACCTAAACTTCGAGTCAAACTTGAACCCGTTGTTTGAAACCAGGTCAAACATGAACCTAAACTTCGAGTCAAACTTGAACCCGTTGTTTGAAATCAGGTCTAACATGAACCTAAACTTCGAGTCAAACTTGAACCCGTTGTTTGAAACCAGGTCAACCATGAGCCTAAACTTCGAGTCAAACTTGAACCCGTTGTTTGAAACCAGGTCAAACATGAACCTAAACTTCAAGTCAAACTTGAACCCGTTGTTTGAAACCAGGTCAAACATGAACCTAAACTTCGAGTTAAACTTGAACCCGTTGTTTGAAACAAGGTCAAACATGAACCTAAACTTCGAGTCAAACTTGAACCCGTTATTTGAAACCAGGTCAAACATGAACCTAAACTTCGAGTCAAACTTGAACCCGTTGTTTGATACCAGGTCAAACATGAACCTAAACTTCGAGTCAGACATGAACCCGTTGTTTGAAACCAGGTCAAACATCAACCTAAACTTCTAGTCAGACATGAATGCGTTGTTTGAAACCAGGTCAAACATGAGCCTAAACTTTGAGTCAGACATGAACCCGTTGTTTGAAACCAGGTCAAACTTGAACCTAAACTTCGAGTCAGACATGAACTCGTCGTTTGAAACCAGGTCAAAAATGAACCTTAACTTAGAGTCAAACTTAAACCGTTGTTTGAAACCAGGTCAAACATGAACCTAAACTTCGAGTCAAACTTGAACCCGTTGTTTGAATCCAGGTCAAACATGAACCTAAACTTCGAGTCAAACTTGAACCCGTTGTTTGAAACCAGGTCAAACATAAACATAAACTTCGAATCAAACTTGAACCTGTTGTTTGAAACCAGGTCAAACATGAACCTAAACTTCGAGTTAAATTTGAACCTGTTGTTTGAAACCAAGTCAAACATGAACCTAAATTTCGAGTCAAACTTGAACCCGTTGTTTGAAACCAAGTCAAACATAAACCTAAACTTGGAGTCAAACTTGAACCCGTTGTTTGAAACCAGGTCAAACATGAACCTAAACTTCGAGTCAAACTTGAACCCGTTGTTTGAAACCAGGTCAAACATGAACCTAAACTTCGAGTCAAACTCGAACCCGTTGTTTGAAACCCAGGTCAAACATGAACCTAAACTTCGAGTCAAACTTGAACTCGTTGGTTGAAACCAGGTCAAACATGAACCTAAACTTCGAGTCAAACTCGAACCCGTTGTTTGAAACCCAGGTCAAACATGAACCTAAACTTGGAGTCAAACTTGAACCCGTTGTTTGAAACCAGGTCAAACATGAACCTAAACTTCGAGTCAAACTTGAACCCGTTGTTTGAAACCAGGTCAAACATGAACCTTAACTTAGAGTCAAACTTGAACCCGTTGTTTGAAACCCAGGTCAAACATGAACCTAAACTTCGAGTCAAACTTGAACCCGTTGTTTGAAACCAGGTCAAACATGAACCTAAACTTCGAGTCAAACTTGAACCCGTTGTTTGAAACCCAGGTCAAACATGAACCTAAACTTCGAGTCAAACTTGAACCCGTTGTTTGAAACCAGGTCAAACATGAACCTAAACTTGGAGTCAAACTTGAACCCGTTGTTTGAATCCAGGTCAAACATGAACCTAAACTTCGAGTCAAACTTGAACCCGTTGTTTAAAACCAGGTCAAACATGAACCTAAACTTCGAGTCAAACTTGAACCCGTTGTTTAAAACCAGGTCAAACTTGAACCTAAACTTCGAGTCAGACATGAACTCGTCGTTTGAAACCAGGTCAAAAATGAACCTTAACTTAGAGTCAAACTTAAACCGTTGTTTGAAACCAGGTCAAACATGAACCTAAACTTCGAGTCAAACTTGAACCCGTTGTTTGAAACCAGGTCAAACATGAACCTAAACTTCGAGTCAAACTTGAACCCGTTGTTTGAAACCCAGGTCAAACATGAACCTAAACTTCGAGTCAAACTTGAACCCGTTGTTTGAAACCAGGTCAAACATGAACCTAAACTTCGAGTCAAACTTGAACCCGTTGTCTGAAACCAGGTCAAACATGAACCTAAACTTCGAGTCAAACTTGAACCCGTTGTTTGAAACCAGGTCAAACATGAACCTAAACTTCGAGTCAAACTTGAACCCGTTGTTTGAAACCAGGTCAAACATGAACCTAAACTTCGAGTCAAACTCGAACCCGTTGTTTGAAACCCAGGTCAAACATGAACCTAAACTTGGAGTCAAACTTGAACCCGTTGTTTGAAACCAGGTCAAACATGAACCTAAACTTCGAGTCAAACTTGAACTCGTTGGTTGAAACCAGGTCAAACATGAACCTAAACTTCGAGTCAAACTCGAACCCGTTGTTTGAAACCCAGGTCAAACATGAACCTAAACTTGGAGTCAAACTTGAACCCGTTGTTTGAATCCAGGTCAAACATGAACCTAAACTTCGAGTCAAACTTGAACCCGTTGTTTAAAACCAGGTCAAACATGAACCTAAACTTCGAGTCAAACTTGAACCCGTTGTTTAAAACCAGGTCAAACTTGAACCTAAACTTCGAGTCAGACATGAACTCGTCGTTTGAAACCAGGTCAAAAATGAACCTTAACTTAGAGTCAAACTTAAACCGTTGTTTGAAACCAGGTCAAACATGAACCTAAACTTCAAGTCAAACTTGAACCCGTTGTTTGAAACCAGGTCAAACATGAACCTAAACTTCGAGTCAAACTTGAACCCGTTGTTTGAAACCCAGGTCAAACATGAACCTAAACTTCGAGTCAAACTTGAACCCGTTGTTTGAAACCAGGTCAAACATGAACCTAAACTTCGAGTCAAACTTGAACCCGTTGTCTGAAACCAGGTCAAACATGAACCTAAACTTCGAGTCAAACTTGAACCCGTTGTTTGAAACCAGGTCAAACATGAACCTAAACTTCGAGTCAAACTTGAACCCATTGTTTAAAACCAGGTCAAACTTGAACCTAAACTTCGAGTCAGACATGAACTCGTCGTTTGAAACCAGGTCAAAAATGAACCTTAACTTAGAGTCAAACTTAAACCGTTGTTTGAAACCAGGTCAAACATGAACCTAAACTTCGAGTCAAACTTGAACCCGTTGTCTGAAACCAGGTCAAACATGAACCTAAACTTCGAGTCAAACTTGAACCCGTTGTTTGAAACCAGGTCAAACATGAACCTAAACTTCGAGTCAAACTTGAACCCGTTGTCTGAAACCAGGTCAAACATGAACCTAAACTTCGAGTCAAACTTGAACCCATTGTTTGAAACCAGGTCAAACATGAACCTAAACTTCGAGTCAAACTTGAACCCGTTGTTTGAAACCAGGTCAAACATGAACCTAAACTTCGAGTCAAACTTGAACCCATTGTTTGAAACCAGGTCAAACATGAACCTAAACTTCGAGTCAAACTTGAACCCGTTGTTTGAAACCAGGTCAAACATAAACATAAACTTCGAATCAAACTTGAACCTGTTGTTTGAAACCAGGTCAAACATGAACCTAAACTTCGAGTCAAACTTGAACCTGTTGTTTGAAACCAAGTCAAACATGAACCTAAATTTCGAGTCAAACTTGAACCCGTTGTTTGAAACCAAGTCAAACATAAACCTAAACTTGGAGTCAAACTTGAACCCGTTGTTTGAAACCAGGTCAAACATGAACCTAAACTTCGAGTCAAACTTGAACCCGTTGTTTGAAACCAGGTCAAACATGAACCTAAACTTCGAGTCAAACTTGAACCCGTTGTTTGAATCCAGGTCAAACATGAACCTAAACTTCGAGTCAAACTTGAACCCGTTGTTTGAAACCAGGTCAAACATAAACATAAACTTCGAATCAAACTTGAACCTGTTGTTTGAAACCAGGTCAAACATGAACCTAAACTTCGAGTCAAACTTGAACCTGTTGTTTGAAACCAAGTCAAACATGAACCTAAATTTCGAGTCAAACTTGAACCCGTTGTTTGAAACCAAGTCAAACATAAACCTAAACTTGGAGTCAAACTTGAACCCGTTGTTTGAAACCAGGTCAAACATGAACCTAAACTTCGAGTCAAACTTGAACCCGTTGTTTGAAACCCAGGTCAAACATGAACCTAAACTTCGAGTCAAACTTGAACTCGTTGTTTGAAACCAGGTCAAACATGAACCTAAACTTCGAGTCAAACTCGAACCCGTTGTTTGAAACCCAGGTCAAACATGAACCTAAACTTCGAGTCAAACTTGAACCCGTTGTTTGAAACCAGGTCAAACATGAACCTAAACTTCGAGTCAAACTTGAACCCATTGTTTGAAACCAGGTCAAACATGAACCTAAACGTCGAGTCAAACTTGAACCCGTTGTTTGAAACCAGGTCAAACATGAACCTAAACTTCGAGTCAAACTTGAACCCATTGTTTGAAACCAGGTCAAACATGAACCTAAACTTCGAATCAAACTTGAACCCGTTGTTTGAAACCAGGTCAAACATGAACCTAAACTTCGAGTAAAACTTGAACCCTTTGTTTGAAACCAGGTCAAACATGAACCTAAACTTCGAGTTAAACTTGAACCCGTTGTTTGAAACCAGGTCAAACATGAACCTAAACTTCGAGTTAAACTTGAACACGTTGTTTGAAACCAGGTCAAACATGAACCTAAACTTCGAGTCAGACTTGAACCCGTTGTTTAAAACCAGGTCAAACATGACCTAAGCTTCGAGTCAGACATGAACCCGTTGTTTTAAACCAGGTCAAACATGAACCTAAACTTCGAGTCAGACATGAACCCGTTGTTTAAAACCAGGTCAAACATGAACCTAAACTTCGAGTCAAACTTGAACCCGTTGTTTGAAACCAGGTCAAACATGAACCTAAACTTCGTGTCAAACTTGAACCCGTTGTTTGAAACCAGGTCAAACATGAACCTAAACTTCGAGTCAAACTTGAACCCGTTGTTTAAAACCAGGTCAAACATGAACCTAAACTTCGAGTCAAACTTGAACCCGTTGTTTGAAACTAGGTCAAACATGAACCTAAACTTCGAGTCAAACTTGAACCCGTTGTTTGAAACCAGGTCAAACATGAACCTAAACTTCGAGTCAAACTTGAACCCGTTGTTTGAAATCAGGTCTAACATGAACCTAAACTTCGAGTCAAACTTGAACCCGTTGTTTGAAACCAGGTCAACCATGAGCCTAAATTTCGAGTCAAACTTGAACCCGTTGTTTGAAACCAGGTCAAACATGAACCTAAACTTCAAGTCAAACTTGAACCCGTTGTTTGAAACCAGGTCAAACATGAACCTAAACTTTGAGTTAAACTTGAACCCGTTGTTTGAAACAAGGTCAAACATGAACCTAAACTTCGAGTCAAACTTGAACCCGTTATTTGAAACCAGGTCAAACATGAACCTAAACTTCGAGTCAAACTTGAACCCGTTGTTTGATACCAGGTCAAACATGAACCTAAACTTCGAGTCAGACATGAACCCGTTGTTTGAAACCAGGTCAAACATCAACCTAAACATCTAGTCAGACATGAACGCGTTGTTTGAAACCAGGTCAAACATGAGCCTAAACTTTGAGTCAGACATGAACCCGTTGTTTGAAACCAGGTCAAACTTGAACCTAAACTTCGAGTCAGACATGAACTCGTCGTTTGAAACCAGGTCAAAAATGAACCTTAACTTAGAGTCAAACATAAACCGTTGTTTGAAACCAGGTCAAACATGAACCTAAACTTCGAGTCAAACTTGAACCCGTTGTTTGAATCCAGGTCAAACATGAACCTAAACTTCGAGTCAAACTTGAACCCGTTGTTTGAAACTAGGTCAAACATGAACCTAAACTTCGAGTCAAACTTGAACCCGTTGTTTGAATCCAGGTCAAACATGAACCTAAACTTCGAGTCAAACTTGAACCCGTTGTTTAAAACCAGGTCAAACATGAACCTAAACTTCGAGTCAAACTTGAACCCGTTGTTTAAAACCAGGTCAAACTTGAACCTAAACTTCGAGTCAGACATGAACTCGTCGTTTGAAACCAGGTCAAAAATGAACCTTAACTTAGAGTCAAACTTAAACCGTTGTTTGAAACCAGGTCAAACATGAACCTAAACTTCGAGTCAAACTTGAACCCGTTGTTTGAATCCAGGTCAAACATGAACCTAAACTTCGAGTCAAACTTGAACCCGTTGTTTGAAACTAGGTCAAACATGAACCTAAACTTCGAGTCAAACTTGAACCCGTTGTTTGAAACCAGGTCAAACATGAACCTAAACTTCGAGTCAAACTTGAACCCGTTGTTTGAAATCAGGTCTAACATGAACCTAAACTTCGAGTCAAACTTGAACCCGTTGTTTGAAACCAGGTCAACCATGAGCCTAAACTTCGAGTCAAACTTGAACCCGTTGTTTGAAACCAGGTCAAACATGAACCTAAACTTCAAGTCAAACTTGAACCCGTTGTTTGAAACCAGGTCAAACATGAACCTAAACTTCGAGTTAAACTTGAACCCGTTGTTTGAAACAAGGTCAAACATGAACCTAAACTTCGAGTCAAACTTGAACCCGTTATTTGAAACCAGGTCAAACATGAACCTAAACTTCGAGTCAAACTTGAACCCGTTGTTTGATACCAGGTCAAACATGAACCTAAACTTCGAGTCAGACATGAACCCGTTGTTTGAAACCAGGTCAAACATCAACCTAAACTTCTAGTCAGACATGAACGCGTTGTTTGAAACCAGGTCAAACATGAGCCTAAACTTTGAGTCAGACATGAACCCGTTGTTTGAAACCAGGTCAAACTTGAACCTAAACTTCGAGTCAGACATGAACTCGTCGTTTGAAACCAGGTCAAAAATGAACCTTAACTTAGAGTCAAACTTAAACCGTTGTTTGAAACCAGGTCAAACATGAACCTAAACTTCGAGTCAAACTTGAACCCGTTGTTTGAATCCAGGTCAAACATGAACCTAAACTTCGAGTCAAACTTGAACCCGTTGTTTGAAACCAGGTCAAACATAAACATAAACTTCGAATCAAACTTGAACCTGTTGTTTGAAACCAGGTCAAACATGAACCTAAACTTCGAGTCAAACTTGAACCTGTTGTTTGAAACCAAGTCAAACATGAACCTAAATTTCGAGTCAAACTTGAACCCGTTGTTTGAAACCAAGTCAAACATAAACCTAAACTTGGAGTCAAACTTGAACCCGTTGTTTGAAACCAGGTCAAACATGAACCTAAACTTCGAGTCAAACTTGAACCCGTTGTTTGAAACCAGGTCAAACATGAACCTAAACTTCGAGTCAAACTTGAACCCGTTGTTTGAAACCCAGGTCAAACATGAACCTAAACTTCGAGTCAAACTTGAACTCGTTGGTTGAAACCAGGTCAAACATGAACCTAAACTTCGAGTCAAACTCGAACCCGTTGTTTGAAACCCAGGTCAAACATGAACCTAAACTTGGAGTCAAACTTGAACCCGTTGTTTGAAACCAGGTCAAACATGAACCTAAACTTCGAGTCAAACTTGAACCCGTTGTTTGAAACCAGGTCAAACATGAACCTAAACTTCGAGTCAAACTTGAACCCGTTGTTTGAAACCCAGGTCAAACATGAACCTAAACTTCGAGTCAAACTTGAACTCGTTGTTTGAAACCAGGTCAAACATGAACCTAAACTTCGAGTCAAACTCGAACCCGTTGTTTGAAACCCAGGTCAAACATGAACCTAAACTTCGAGTCAAACTTGAACCCGTTGTTTGAAACCAGGTCAAACATGAACCTAAACTTCGAGTCAAACTTGAACCCATTGTTTGAAACCAGGTCAAACATGAACCTAAACGTCGAGTCAAACTTGAACCCGTTGTTTGAAACCAGGTCAAACATGAACCTAAACTTCGAGTCAAACTTGAACCCGTTCTTTGAAACCAGGTCAAACATGAACCTAATCTTCGAGTCAAACTCGAACCCGTTGTTTGAAACCTAGGTCAAACATGAACCTGTTGTTTGAAACCAGGTCAAACACGAACCTAAACTTCGAGCCAGACCTAAACCCGTCAAAAGTGAATCCAAGTCCAGCTCATACTGGCATTCAAAAATCCAGCTCATACTGGTATCCTAAAATCCAGCTTATACTGGTAGTCCAAGTCCAGCTCATACTGGAATTCAAAAATCCAACTCATACTGGTATCCTAAAATCCAGCTCATACTGGTATCCTAAAATCCAGCTCATACTGGTAGTCAAAGCCCAGCTCATACTGGTATATCCAAACTATAACCCCAAACCGGTTGTCCTTTCCAACTCATATTGGAGTCTAACTCATATTGGTACCTGAGTCCCATCATCAATGACTCATTAACCTTATTCTCAGCTAAAAAGTCCAGCCATATTTTATTATCTAGCGCAAGACTTTATCTATGTCTTTTCTGGCTTTTCTTGAAGATCCCGTTTGAACTCTTCAGTATAAGAAATCCTAGAAAATCTTTTATCGAATGTCTATCCTTTTATTTCAAATTGATCCCTAGTGGAGATCATGTCATCTTTCTGGTTTCACGCTCAGTAAGAATATGCTTTATTACCCCAGTGTTGTCCGGTCACATATGAACCTGTCATCCATCTCCCTGGATCTTCCCCAATGGAGAATACCTCTCTGGCTTTTATCTCCAGTGAGGACCTATAGGGTGTTCCCTTTTGCTTTTCTATCCCCAGTTTTTCCTTAAGAGTCTCCCCAGTGAGTCTCTCCTATTGGTCAGCCTCTATCCCCATTGAGTTTCCCTCATGGATATTAACCTTCATCCTTCCCCAGTGTTACTCACTTGGGGTTGTGTGCTTTTTAGCTCTGGTGTCTGGTATGTCTGCATTTTTGCACTATCATTTCATCATATAATCATACTGGAATTCCATGACATGCCAGCATTTGCATGTCCGTCGCTCGTCCTTAGCATCTGCATTCCATCTAAGGGGAAAATTTTCGGTTTGCTATATTTAAATACCTTTCACCTTGAGGGCCCAAGGATTTTCTTTCCTCATGCCCTCCGGTAAAGCTATTTAAATAGGGGCAACTGTTGTACCCCAAATTTTACCTCTTAGATGTCATAACATCTTGCACTTACAGGCAGAGATCAATCATCTGTACATTGTTAACTAACCCATATCTTGCTGTTTATTTCTTTTATGTTTGAAATTAGGGTTTGCAAGGAGATTTAAGGCGTCCTAAGGTATTCTATGGCTCCGTACCATCATCACAAAGATTCACCGGTTATTTGGAACCAATATATCCAGACTTTGAATCAAGTCAAGTCAACGAAGGGTCACCAGACCAAATTGTGAAATTAGGGTCCTAACCTGAAGCTTCACTGAGGAACGTTGTTGTGATCAGGCAGTAGCTTAGAAGTTTCATCAACCGTTTGAACTCACATAGTTTCAAGAGAGATCATTCAACAAATGAAATCAAATGTGTTTGGTTCCTGTTACAAGTGCTCTGAACCACAGGATTCACCGTGACTCAAAACTAGGGTTTTATCAGTATCCATCAGCCAGTGCCTTTGATTTTGATCAAGACCTGTTTCCAAGTCTCAGAATGCGATTCCACCTAATACTGGGCATCCTTAGAGGCCATCTATGGACCTTGGAGGAGAGTCAAAGAGCAAGATCCTCAAAGATCATCCATTGGAATTCCTGAGGAAATTAAGTTTCTGACCGAAGAAATCGAGCCTCCGATTCTGACAATTTTAGACCAAAAATAAGCTTCCGAGCCATGTCTCGATTTAATTTGATCGACCATTGACTAAAGACATGAGGAATCGACACTTGTAATTTTAATTATTATTTGAGAAAAGAAAGAAAAAAAGAAAATAGAAAAAAAAATGGAAAAAAGAAGAAAAGAAAATAAAATGAAATAAAAAGGGACAGAGAAGGTGGCGCCTGCCACCTTTCTCTGTGTGGCGCCCACCATGAGTGCATGTGGCACTCGCCAAGGAAGAGGTGGCGCCTGCCACTTTGGTTTCTCACATTTAATTGTTTCTGTTTTAAATTAAAACAAGACATTTTAAAACAAGACATTTTAAAACCAAACATTTTAAAACAAAACATTTTAAAATAAGACATTTTAATGCCAGACATTGCAAGTGGGTTCAGCTCATCATGAAAACAGAAAAAGGCATGGTCCGCAACTCTGCTCAAGTCTCATCAGCCAACCTATTTGATGCCTAGTTCTGAAAACAAAGACTTTTGCACGATCTTCTGAAAAATAAATCTTCGACCATACCGTGAAGCCTCACATTTCTCCTATAAATAGAGCACCATACTTCAACAAATTTTCACACCAGCTTCACTGAAAAATAGTGCATACTCTCACTTCTTTCCCCCCGTTATTCTGATAAGATATCTTCACAAGAGTTTTTCGGTCCGAGTTTTTTCTTCAAACGTTACTGAAGAGGTTGTGGACCGACTCCACTAGGTAACGCCCCATCCTTAGTTTCTAATTTTCGTTACTGCATGTTGAAAATATCATGATCAATTTGTCCATACCATGTTCATTTTTTAAAGTCTGGTTAAATATTACGGTATTATGTGTGTTGTTATTTTCATGTTTATGAAAAGTCTTTATTTTTAACAAAAAAATAAAATGGAATGAAAGAAAAATGAAACAACAAAAATATTTTGTATCGTTAATATGGTCTCAAAGAAAAAAAAACAACAAAAAAAACATATAAGAGAGAGTTAGCGTGGCTCCCGCCACCAAGGAGTGTGGCGCCTGCCACCTCTCTCTCCCTCACATGCCATGGCGCAAGCCATGAGAGTGTGGCTCCTGCCACTTCTCTCATTTGCATGTGGTGCAAGCCACCAGAGAGTGTGGCTCCTGCCACCTCTCTTTTCCTTTTTTTTTTTTTTTTTTTTTGTTTTATTTTATTTTATTTTTTTATTTTTTTCTTTTCAAATATAATTGTCATTGTATTCCTAAAAAAACAACTTCAAAACAAAAATAGGAATATGCTTTAAGTTAACTCCAGAATTTGTTTTTTTCTTAAAAAAAAATCATCATCAACTGTCGAAATTCTTCCTTTAAAATATTTTACAGCAATATGTGAACGTGAGGATGTTTATTTGAAACCTATTCTGTGACTTCATCTTTCACCAGTTTTACGTTTTTTTCGTATTTATAACGCCATAACCATTTGATGTATGCATTATATTCTATTATCATGTTTAATAATTAATTTATTTTTGAATGAATATGTTTTTATGTTTTTATTGTAATTTTGATTTTGTGAAAGTTGTTTAAAGAAAAAACATAATAAATAACAAAATGAAATGAAGTAAAGTAAAAAAAAAAAAAAGAACAAAGTGTGATCCATACAAGATGTGGCGCCAGCCACACCTCTTCCCATAAGAATGGCGCAAGCCACATATAGGGTGTGGAGCCTGCCACCCCTTCCTACAATAAAGGTGGCGCAAGCCACTAGAGGAAGGTGGCGCCTGCCACCTCATTTTTTTTTTTCTTAATTCTTCTCTTTTTCCTCTCTTTCTTCTTTTGTTTTTATTTCAGTTATCGTGTTTTGTTATTTAAAACAAAAGAAAGAACTTCAGGATTAAATGAAAAATAAAAATGCTTGTACTTACTTTTTTTATTCTTGAGTTTTGTAAAGAATTGAAAACATCAACCGATATTGGAAAATGTTAAGTGTTCTTTTGAAATGTTGCAGCAACGTAAAAAAATTTATTCCGTGGCTATATCACTCATCGTGCCCTGACTTTAAAATTGGAAAATAACATCTCTGCTTTATCCATATTCATTTGTAAAATATTGTTTAGTTAACGTTTACTGTTTTCGAACTTTTAAAATCGTATCTGTTTATCCAACTCTTATAAGTTTGTCCCCGTTATTCCAAAGGAAAGTCTCTTTATTGACTTTATTGTCGTAGAAAGCTCACATTTCCCATCCTCCTAAGGATCATCCTCAACCCTATTTGAATACTATCCTCATAGCATTCTGTTTCCGCTTGGCCTTATGAGAGCCATTTACATCACAACTTAGAACTAGGATAGATTTCCTAAACTCTATGTGAGTCTCATCCTCATGGGTATTCACTTCCCTTTTACAAATATAGACTTAGAGAGTTCCTCGACTCTATACGAGTTTCATACTCGTTCCCCTTGGAACTTTGGCTATAGTCAATGGTTTCTTCCTCATCTTAAAAAGGTGAACTACGGTTGCTCTGATTCTTTAGTCAGATACGTAGGCACAAGATGTGATGTCTTGGCGAGAAAACTTAGTGTACATACCCCTAGGTCTTTACCTTTTACTTAAGCAAATATCTTAGCAAGCAAACATAATATAACACAAACAAAACAAGAGGTTCCTGTAGAGTACTACAGATATTAAGGGTGATAATACCTTCCCTTAGTATAACCAACCCCGGAACCTTAGATCTCCCCCCTTTAGGTTTTTCTCAATCTTGAACCTTTCCTTTGGATAAATCAAAGTCGGTGGTGAATTCAAAGAAATGTGATGCAAGTTAATTAATAGCTTGTTATCCGATTCTCACCGAAACAGGTACGTATATGCTAAAGAGCTTGAAACAAGAAACGATCTAGGTTGAAGAAGCTGCATTTTTAATTTTAGGGTCCATGGGTAAGGGTAAATTTTTCTGTAATTTCTGAGTTTGAGAGTTTGAGATGAAGAAATTGAAGGTATTGTGTTTAGGGTTTTGGATTTTGGAGAAGAAATTTCCAAATTATTTTGATTCTGGCGCTTAATTTTAAGCTGGGAGGGAAGAGTGAAATGTGAAGTTTCGTTACCGCTTGGATGAAATTTTGCTTCCTTATTTGTTTTTCTATTAGGAAGACCATATAAGAACGGCTTTATTTATAAATAATTTATTAAAATAAAAAAAAATTATATAAGAACAATTTTTATTTGTTGTTATAGGAAGCCGTTCTCATTGCTATTTATCATAACGGTTTTTAGCCGTTGTAGAATATTTATAAAAAAAATATACTCTATTAAAACAAAATATAAAATTCGTTGTCGATTATACTGTACGGGAACAATTTTTTTACCTTTCAAAAATTAGGCGTTGTAGTAGAGTCAAAATGTTGTAGTGTGATATGGCAAATGATTTTTATAAATTACCAACTTGTTTCTTGAGGTATCCACAAATAATACTGTCTTTGACGTTTTTTTATTAGCAAAATAACATTTTAGCAAAGGTATTAGGAGTAGTCTAACTCATTTACAATCAACAAACGACAGATTTTACATTAGAATTCAAAAACTATAGGAACTCTCAAGGGTATTTACACTAGTCGTAATAACTACAAGTATTGTTAAACTTTACTCTATTGGTTAACCATCACCACAAGATAGGAATCACTCTCCGCGCCACCATTTCTAAATCTCCCACTTCATCGTTAAACGAGATTTAATTTATTGACCAACAAATACACCAACACACAATAAACCAAATACTCCCAACAACCTTGGATGTTAGCCGTTTCCCCTTTAATTTCTCAATCCAAACCTTTAGATGGCCACTTTAGGCAGACTCCCTAAAACACTCCACATAAAACCAACCGCATATATTCCTCCATATTTGATAAGTTTTGAAACAATTGAACAATAAATGGTACAAATCCTCCTCAAATGTAAAACAAAACACACATACCTGCTCATGAGGGTTGAGAATGATACCACGACAAACACGATTGAGACGGGTAGGAAGTCTATCTAAGAATAATATCCATGCGAAAAACCTTTACCTTAACCAGTACAACAGAATTCCACACAGACCTAAGAGCCAGCTTGATCTCATAATCGACAGAACCACCATCCACGTTAAACAACATCCTGTTGTAAATCAACTTTACCGAGAAGCATTTATAGGAACAATACGACCAAACAATTGTGTCCAAAGAATCCCTCAAGGGGCGCACATCCAACAATAAGATTGAGAGTTCAAAAAACTCCTGTTGTAGCACATAATTACCATAAACAGTCGAGTTGTCCAACTTCCAAGCCCAAACTGCATCCTCCAAACTCCCATATCTTTCACCAAGGTAAACTTGTTTGCTGTTACAATCCACAACCCTAGGAACTGATGTTGCAGAGTATCGTTTCTAATCCATCTCGCTAGCTAGAACAATGCTTTCCCACCGTCACCTAACCTGTATGAAATAAGGTCAGAAAACGCACCCACCCCCAACTTCTCTCCCTAATTCAAGACATTCTTCCACCATAAGGAAGAGGCCTTACACGGACCTTCCAGTACATTTCCAAATACAACTTTCAAAATATTTTTGTATCTCCTTTCTATAACACCCATCCAAATGGCATCCCTATCAAACAAAAATCTCCACAACCATTTTACCAAGAGGGCATTGTTGAACAATCTAATAACTGTGATACCCAAACCACTGTCCTTCTTCAACATAAAAATTGTTTTCCAGCTAACCCCCGCTATACCACGCTTCACCTTCAACACTGACTACAAAATATTACATTGAATAGAGACAAGGGACCGTACCACTCTCCTAGGAACCTTGAAGAAAGACATGAAGTGTACAGGCAGATTTTTCAAAACCAAATTAATTAATGACACCCTCCCACTTATGGATAGAAGCCTTGTCTTCCAAAAGGATAATCTAGTCTGCATACACTCAATCACAAGTTTCCAAATATCTATTCTTCTATGGTTACCTCCCAAGAAAATACCAAGAAATCTAAAAGGAATTAAACCAATTTGCAAGCTAAGAATTGCTCTGCGGCTGCTAAGAATTGATCTTCCACACCAATCCCAAAAAGAGAACTCTTACCTATATTAATCTGTATTAGAAATCAATTCAGAGGCCTTTAATATAGTTTTTAAAGCCCAAAGGTTGGACCATGATCCATCACAAATCAATATTGTATCATCCGCATATTGTAAGATACTATAAGCCATATTCGCATTAACCTTGAAAACCTTGAAACTACCCACTTCTATAGCTCTTTTGACTAGTACACCCAAGCCTTCCCCCATAATAGAAAAAAGGAAAGGTGACAAAGGGTCACCTTGCCTTAACCCTCTCGTGACCTTAAAATCTTGAGATGGACTCCTATTGATTAAAGCTGACATGAAGTTGTTCATTACACCCCCTCCATCCACCGCATCCACCTCTCACCAAATCCCATAGCCACCATGATTTTGTTAAGGAAGCTCTACTCTACACAGTCGTAAGCCTTCACAAAATCCACCTTCATTAGAACATGCTTCTTCTTACTCCTTTTAGCTAGGTCAGTGATTTCATTAATGACTAGAACACCATCCAAAAGTAGTCGTCCTTCTATAAACGTCGTTTGAGACTTGGAAATAAGTTTGCCCATAACATGCTTACGTATAGAGGCCAATAACTTCGAAACCACCTTATATACGCAACCTATGAGGCTAATAGGTCTGTAACCATCCAGTTCCTTCAGATTATCCAATTTGGGGATCAGAGCCAAAAATGAAGAAGCCATGGCCTTTGGTAACTAAACAGTATGGTGAAAATCTTGAACGCAACCAACCAAATCCTACCATATAATTTCTCATCAATGCTTAAGAAATTCAAAATTAAACCCGTCAGGTCCCAGACTTTTATCCATACCAGAATTAAAAACCAACTCCTTGATTTCCTCCATACTAAATTTCTCCTCCAACCTATCACGGTCCTCCAAAGATAGACTAGGAATACCAGACAAATCCAAGGTTAGTCTAGAAATACAATTAGAACGGAACCTGACCTCAAAGTGCTCTTTGAATGCTTTCTTCATACGAAATACATCATCCACATACTCATATTCAAGTTGGACAGAGGAAATAGCATTCTTCCTGTTTCTATTTTTGAGCATTGCATAGAAAAATTTGGAATTTTGGTCCCCATCCTGAACCCATTTAACTTTTGCCTTCTGCATTAAGATCATATCCTTGATATGAAGGTTTTTCCAATAATCAACATGAGTGTGCTCCCTTATCTTCAAATCATGGTCCAAAATAGAGCAACAAGATGCGACCATACTTGCTTCAACATCATTAATAATCTCTGCCTCACATTCTACGTTCAGGTCGAGCCAGCTATGTGTTTATTCCACCATCTGAGTCTACCTTTCAAAAGTTGAAGCTTCTTAATAAAAACATGTGTTTCACTACCAATGATGACGAACGAATTCCATTCCTCCTTAACAAAAGAGATGAAGTCAGGATGCTCAAAACAGCAGTTAAAAACTTTAAAGGGCTTTGGATCCCACTTTATATTCCTTGCTTTGATCCATACCAGCCTATGGTCTGATAAATTTCTATTGCCAACAAATTAAACCACCGAATTCCAATCGTTCAGAAGTCCATCAAATATAAAAAATCTATCACACTGACTACAGTACCTACCATTTGAGTTCAACTAGGTGAATTTTTTCCCAGAAGTTGGCAAATCAACTAGATCCATCAATTTAATGAAAGCTCCAAAGTCCTCCTTTTCAGATATACTATGTGAACCCTTACCCCTGCTCTTCTCCTTGTTTTTCATTGCATTAAATTCACCTCCTAAAATCCATTCCCCGGATCCAAATTCACTTTCGACTCTAATAACTCATACCACAACTTTCACTTGTCAGTCAAGCAATACGAGGAATATATAATTAGTAAGTAGAAATTCCTACCCTTCCACAATACATTGAGACCCAAAAAGCTAACACCACGAAAGCTAAAAAGAGGAACCAAACAGTCTTTTCTCCAAATAGTCAAGATGCCACCAGATTGTCCTCTAGAATCAATAGCAGACCATTCAAAGGAATCATCTTCCCAAAAACTCTGCACCATATCAACATTCATATTCTGACACTTTCTTTCTTCAAAGAAGCACACATCCACAAGACCGTTAGTAACAATTCGCTTAATTTGCCTCCTCTTTGATTTACAACCACACCCTCTTATGTTGAAAGAAAAAAAATTCATCGAACATAATTTTTGACCTCCCTCTTATCTTGGACAAATTTCCTATCATTCGCTTCCATCTTCTTAATGATTCCCTCGAAGACTTTGTCATCCTCCTCACCTTCGATGCCTAGATTCTTGATGAAATCCCACACCTTGCTAGGAACATCCTCCACCTTTCTCACGATTCGATAATTGGATTGGTTGAAATCGGAATCTCCTATAGAATCAAAACATAAAATTGATCCCCCGGAATAACGAGAGTTAGAGTCTTCAGCCACTGGACTATTAAGATAGAGTTGTTGGTTATGGACAATGTTAAGGTTCAGATTGGAAACCTGAATTAGGTTCTCAGCAAGGATAAGGGCTTAATAGTTTGATGGGGGAAAATGAATTTTAAGATTATTATAGATATCTTGCAATAACTTTTCCTTCCTGGGTCTCACTAACAAAAGTGGGCCACCCAACACCGGGTCCTAGAAAGAAATTGGATTGGAAACAAAATGGGCCAGGTCCAACTTCCTAGGCCAAGCATCCACATTGCTAATCAACCTACTAACATCAACCTCATCTAAAGCATTACAATTACATTCCCCATGAAGAGGGCCTACTCTACCTAAGTCTGCTGCCATCGTAGTAATTGGATTTGACTTTGGCAAGTTAATAACGTTACACGAAGTACCATTACACTCTTTGACTTCTTCACTACTTCCAACATCCTGCTTTTTTCTCACAATCTCATTAATATCTGACACAACATCTACCACATGCTTGTGACATATATAGCCATCATTAACCCCTCCCTCCCCCCCCCCCCCCCCCCCCCCCGCGTAGCTGTCAAAATCATTTCCATCAGCCTTGGAGACCCCGTCCGTATTACGGCCACCTTCCGATACTCTAAGCCTAAGTTCACCGTCCTCCCAATCCTCGGACTCTTCCCATGTGCCACCGTCACTTCCAGAACTATAATCCTCCGACGAACTAACCTTCATCGCCCTACCAACAGTTTCAATCCTCAAAGGACCATGAGCATCTTCCAAAATTTTGATCTTATATATTATGTTATTCACCTCCACGTTGAAAACTTCATTCAAGTTAATAGCAAACTTTGTTCTAACAAGAAATCTAGCAATGTTAAGTTTTGCATGCTTCTCCGTTTCCACATCTGATCAAATGTAAACTCCAATCGTGGAAGATATGAATTTAAAGAAGTTAGAACACCACGCATGGCAAGGAAGGCCATACAACGTATCCATGTGAGTATCTCATTGTCCTCATCCTCCGGAGACCATGGATGAATGTCAGAGAACTATTTGGATACCCAAGACTGTTCTTCCTTAACCAGCGATACAATGTCGCCCTCTACCTCCTCCTCCAATAGACACAAATTTGCTCCCATTGAAGTTGCTTTGATACGAAAGAAACCCTCATACTGTCTTTAACGTTAATAATGTTACAACCGAAGTATTGATTATCTCACAACATTATATCCTACACATAATTCAACGTGTAATTTAGGATATATCAAACACAATATTGTGTGTGAGTGTGTGAATTAATTCAATTTAATAAAAATTTAGAAAAAATAATAAAATATGAAATTAAATAAAATTAGTATAATTTAATAAATAAATGTATAAAATCTTTATTATAAATATGAAGTTGTATAAATAGAAAACATTGAAGAACAAAATATGTATGGTTCAAATTAATATAAATGAAGAAAAAACTTGACATAAAATTGAGGAATTTGACACTGAAGTGGAGAGAGAGAGAGAGAGAGAGAGAGAGAGAGAGAGAGAGAGAGAGAGAGACGTAATAAGGTAAGAAATTCAAAAGCATTGTACACTTTGCAAAAAATAATTAAGTCGACAAAATTTGGGTTAGATATTATTCTTATTGAATAAGAATGGGATTTCAAATTTTAGTTGTTAGTATAAATAAAATACATAAATAGAAAAACTCATATTCATTAAAAATTAGTTGCTTAGTTGTAGTCTCTCCATTTTTAAAGTGATGATTGTGTTTCACATAAATAACTTGTCACGTGTTAATCGTTATGAGGATAAAATAGTAAACATTAAAGAAGGAAATGTATATTGAGCAAATAAAATAAATATAAAAGAAGAAGAAAAATTGTCATAATCTTGAGGAATCTGACACTGAAGTAGAGAGAGAGAGAGAGAGAGAGAGAGAGAGGTGGTAACAAATTAAGAAATTCAAAACAATGTACACTTTGTAGAAAATAATTAATTGACACAATTTCGGTTAGATATTATTATTATTGATGAAGAATGGGAGTTCAAATTTTAGTTTTTTTTTTAAATAGCAAATTTATTACTATAACTAAAATTGATACAAATACAACGATCAACACGATCCATCCCCCAACAAAACCAAACAACCACAAACCAACCACTGCATCATTAACAAACTATCATGATGCCTTATTTTAGGCTTAAGCCATATACTAGGGCCTATAGTACTAATACATGTTGTTTAACCAAAATAGATTGTATTCCTAAAATTCCAAACTGCATACATGGTTCAACTATGACACTCTTGAGAGTTGTTGCACACTAACATTTTCCTTTACTATGGGCTTATGGTTCACCTGTAGCCATGTCAATAGATAATCCCAAATGTCATTTGTTTTCACGCTAGAGAAGATAAGGTGATGGATATTTTCTTTTTCTCTACATAAGAAACAATAATTATCATCCAATAATCCAAACCCCTGCAATCTATCCTTGGTGGCTAGCATATCAAGGAAAGCTTGCCAAATAGTACACAATATTATAGGTCTCACTATATTACCAAAGAATAAGTTCCTCCACATGAGTTCTAGGTTTTAGCCCTTGATTGCCAAATACATTTTCCTAGCTTGGTATTTGCTTTACCACAACATACCTTCCCATTCTTGGAGCTGAGTAACCACCTGCTTTTGATTGAGGATAACTTTTAGAATCCAAGAGCAGTGATTCCTTATTTTGACATACTTGATATCCGTGTATTTAGTGTAGTAACAATGGATCCATTTGATCAACGATTTGTCAGTTTTACCACATAAATTTCTTAGGAGCTTGATTAAGAAGACGTTCTTCCACTCTTCAAGAGAGATGACATTGAGAACCCCTTGGGTCCTGGGAGTGAAAACTTTGTTCCAAGCAATAGTAGATGTCTTAGAAATGTTGTCGCTAATTGACCAGAGGAAGGATCTACAAGTTGTTTCCACACCTTTTTAATCACAAATTTAGGGAGTGGAATACACTAAAGTCAATAATTAGTAGTATGAAAAATAACACTCTTAATCAGAAGGAGCCTACCGGCAAAGCCAAGGAGTTTAGCACTCTAGTGCTTGATCCTAGTGACTATTTTTTCAACTAATAACAGACGGTGACCCAGATACAACTTCTTACCAATGAGAGGAATGCCTAGAAATCTGAAGGGAGGAAGGCCTTCAGTGAAAGCAACCATTTGTTGAATATCCTACTTTGTGTTATCCTCCACATTCCCAAAGTAGACTTTGCACTTGTTAGGCCAAAAGGTTGACTAACAAGCATGTTGAACTAGTAAACTCATTGAAAACTTGCATCGGCAGCTCTATAGACATAGTGTCACCTCTGGCAAAAAAGAGTAAATCATCAGCAAAACTCAAATTTATCAAATTTAACTTCTCACACTTTGAGTGAAAATTGAAGTTAGGATTAAACTTCAGTATTTGCAGGCTCATGTGCAAATAGTCCATCAAAATGACAAATAACATAGGTGAGAAAGGGTCCTCTTATCTAAGGCCTCTATTTTATTTAAGATTACAAGTTATCTCACCATTCACTTTGTACCTGTAGGATAATGTGGGACACAGTTATCATAATCCATATAATGAACTCATAATCCAAAGCACACCACTCAATAGTTTCATAAGCCTTCTGCAGGTCCATTTAGAGCATGCATCTAAGAGGGTCACCCTAGGTGCTATACCCCTTGATTAGCTCATAAGTAAGGATGATATGATCATGTATGTTCTTGCTTGGAAAAAAAGTTGTTTGACTCTCATCAATTATGATGCCAAGCACTTTGCTAACTCTTGTTGCCATAACTTTGGAGATGATCTTATAAATGAAAGTACAACAAGATATTGGCCTATAATCTTTGATCATACTAGCATTAGAATTCTTGGGAATAAGGGTAACTAGAGTGTTGTTTATAGATTTTTACATCATATTCTTCTCAAAGAACTCCCTCACTGCATTCATGGTGTCACCTTTAATGATATCCCATATAGATTTGAAAAATCTAGCCCCATATCAATCAATTCCAAGAGTTGTAATGTCACTTATCCTCTTAAGGGGTTTAGTGATTTCCTGCCCAGTTATCGGCTCAATAAAATGCATTCTCTG